>OZ022420.1:22331242-22847543 GCA_963989365.1 Rhimphoctona megacephalus
AGCAGGCCTGACGAATAATAATTAACAATACTTTCACATTGAGAACTTGTGAAAAAGATTTTCGAAAGCTCAAAAGTGAGTTCTATGCGGACGAGTCTATAGCAAAATCTCCTTAATCAGTGTCTGCGGAAAACAAGCGTCCGGTTATGGGGTACTTCAACACATAAATAACATGGCCAGTATCCCCTCGTGTACTTTATATGTATACACGAAAGATTATTGTGTCTCTTTGGTTCTCGGCGAGCGAGAACGCACGAGAAGAAGAACGCAACAAACGATCTCGTGTGGCATTCCAAATGCAGTTTGTAACACGTGTTCGTTTCGAAACACGTGTTGTACTTTGTGTGGACACGTGAGCTACAGAAAAACTCTGTGGGCGTGAGATTTTTCTCTTATATTTCGTTGCCAGCTTCATCCGACATCCGGTTTTAACAAATGAACACTTTACACAGACAAAAATACATGGAGAAATTTTATGGCAAAATGAGTCAAAACGTTTGTAAAAGTATAAACTTTATTTGTCAATTGAAAAAATATCAAATTTTGGTATTTCTTGTGTATTATAAGCTCAAGATCGTAAAGTTTTTTGAACTGTCAAGCCTTTCCTCCGTCCATCAACAGTTCTAGTCACGTACAGCAGTTTATCTATTGAGGGACAACTTTTTTTTTTATCCTTCTCCATGATAGGATGAGAAAAGGACATAAAACGTTCCCTAAAATTTTCCAACAGTTTGGCTCTTTCATTGACGTTCCAAATGCTTTTCCCTTCTCCAAAGGTATCTAATTACCTCGAAAAAGGAAAAAAAAACTCTATCCCCCCAATTAGTTGCGCTCTGTATTCAAGCACCAATCACGTAATTGAGACCCCAATGAGGGTTGCCGTTGAGTTTTTTTGTCGGAGAGTCCTCAAGATTTATTTTGTGAGAAAAAACTTATCACGATCGTAATTTTCGGGTAAATATCGTCCATTTGAAAAAAATGAAACCCTGAACGTATACGTTCGTGATTTTTTGTCATTTTTTTTTTCGACTTTCTCGGGACTTATTTTGTGCGAAAAATTCGTTACGATCTCGTTTCATTGTTTCGATTCGTAATGAAAATTCTACTTATGATTTTTCTTCGCGAATTATTTCTTGTTTTTTGACATCATTCTTATTTACTACATTTCGAGTTTGACAATGTTTATCTTTCGATCTCTCCAGTTCGAGTTTTTTCAAACCGTCCTTATTATTCTCTCTCACTTCCGGATCTCGTTCTTTAAGGGACGCTGGTACACTTTTTTTGTTTCCTTGATTTTTTCCCTCGTGATTTTTCTGGGAACAGACAATCTCGTATCTGGGAACATCTTCTTCGATAAAAGCTCCGTTGAGGGAATTTAAGCGCGTTCTAAATCCAATGTAGGTATGGGCAGTACAGCGGGTATATGGAGTACGTTTTATATATTATATATGTATTAAGGGGTCTTTCGAGTATTGCGCCTCATCTCGATGCGAACTCGAAGAGGTTTTATATACGACACGACTCCGTACCCGAAGTGGGAATGGTACGAGTGCAATGTCGTCTCGTCTCGCCTTTTACGTTCACCCCTAAGGTTTCATCGCCTTATTAAGATCCCCCTCGGTGTCCGGCATTCAAAGAGAAAGAGAGAAAGACCGAGAGAGAGAGAGAGAGAGAGAGAGAGAGAGAGAGTTAAATTCGTACTTGCTACTTGAATCTCGAAAGAAGCTCGAAAAACCGGAACTCGGCCTGCAAGTTTCTTTCAAACATATTTATCTCGTTACACATCCGTCCTACTCCAATAACAAACTCACGAGATGACGAGCACCAGACTCAATTCTCGTTCCATGCCAATCTTTGAACTGCACCTACGTTTTTACATTTCGATCTTAAAACTAAGCATTTCAATAAATTTACGATTTTTTTGAAATTTATCCTTAAGATTTGATTATTCGTGAATCAGTCCTCCTAAATTTTTAAACAAATTTGTATTAGTTAATTATTTTGAAATATTTCTTCAAAATTATCTTCTTTTTCTTATTCTTATTCTTATATTTATTTTTATTTTTTTTTTTAATTCTTATTTTTGACTTAGTGATTGTCAATTTGTGTAAACAAATTTGTATAAATTAATGATTTTTATATATTTTCATTCGTGAATGAAAATTTCGTAACAAATCGATATTCATTTATTTAAAATAAATGTTCGTATATCGTCGAAGTGTTAAATCAATTTGTGTTTGAAACTTTCTTCGAACCCTTTTGATTGCCAGTGAATTACATATAAAATTCCGGTTTGTTGGACGATCTCTCGCGTCGCTCGTGGGCACGAACGTTCCCGATTTTTAAAGGGGCAAGTTAGGAGCGAAAGATTACGACCAGGTGACTTCTGGAACAACTGGGTCAGTGATAGCGTCGCATCGCGTCGCGTTCTCGTCGTTCAAACATTTGTCACGAGTTTTCAAGCCTTTGAAAAAAAATGTTTTATTCAATTATTTATGGTAACATGAAATTCTCAAAAAATTAGGATATATCAAACGTAAATTATACGAAGAATATTAATTCACACTTAATTAGTCGAATATCATATTAATTGATCAATTAATTCATTAAAATTTTCATTCGAATGGCTTTTATTAATCAAAATCTCCAATTGAAAGAAAAATAATGAAAATTCTTCTATTATTTCCTGACGAATAAGGAAATTCTTATCAATAAATTGGAAAAAAAAATAAATAAAAATAGTTTCAAGGTTTCTAAGGGCATTATACACTTGTATTACGTATATATTTATAAATATTTCCTATCTTGAATCACGATACTCTCATTTCCGAGCAAACAGCAACAGCGACGAACCCGATCGAAGGTGCTACGCGAATTTATTTCGAAACACCGGACACTTTTATCGATTCACTTGAATCTCATTCGTTCTCTCTTATCGTGTTTACATTAACAGACCATGGAGAAGAAGAGTGTCTGACAAAACGCTTTTACCGCGGCGTGTGCGAACCGATTTGTCGATTATTATCGATATGTCGTACAAATCGGATCGACGCGAGCGGAATAATATGGGTCGTTGAATATAATTCATCTTTCACATCCTGTTCACGTAATACGAGCTATATAACGTTCTCCTTTTCTTTGAGATACTTATGATAAGAAATTGAGAGACGAGCGTATCAAAATTTTCATCGTAAATATTTTTTCTAGAAAAAAAAATGATCGTCTCATTAATTAAATCTTTAAATTAATATGAAAATTATTGAAATTTGAAATTTGAAAGGTTAACCCTAACTACACCCCGGGGGGTCCAATGGACCGACGGCAACACTCCACTTTCATCTTTTTTTCACCGCACCCATTTTCATAAATGTTATAACTTTTTATCAAACGACTTTTTGGCTTTACTGATTGCTTCTCCGAATTGATCGGAGTCTGGCGTTTCGATTTCACTATAATTAAACCTCGATAGATGCGTTTGTTACAATGTTGTAGAGCAATAAAAGTCGTCGGTCCAACAGACCGATAGTGTGTAAGTAAGGTACTAAAAGTTATAACTTGTAGCTGGGGTTAAAAATAATTAGTAATTTAAACATCGTTATCGTTGATTAAAAACTGGCGACAAAGAAATACTAGCCCATCAGCTGATCGCAGTGAAACGCATAACTCCCGTCTTTTTGTCCTGCGGGCAGTCGGGAGTTAAAAATAGGGATTTTTAATCCATTTTTAGAAGCTATCGAATTTTATTTTATTTATTTTTTGTTTTACTTTTCACTCTATTCAATGGACAATTAGCTTTAGTTGAATAGTTTCGTAATTTATACTCTAGAGAACGATTCGCAACGTTCGTTTTCAATGAATGAGATTCGTCGATAGTTCAAACGTTTGTGTTTTCCTATTTATAAGACTTTACGATACGAGATTTTTATTCATCGTGTTCACTCGAACGTTGCAAACTTCCATTTTATTTCCGAACCGAGAAGCGTTTAAATCGGCAAACAAAAGAGTTCAAACAATACATACGGTTTTAATATATGCATTATGTCATGGAATTTTCATGATTTTTCGACACTCAAACTTTTGAATTATCGATTTTTTTGGATTTTTTCAATGACACGAGACGATTCGATTCAGCGAACTTTATTTCTTTCGGTCGACTTTTAAGTTGACTCTTCTTTTCGAACGACCAATGTTTAATAGGCGTCGAGACGAAACGAACCGCGTGATGCTAGTTGATTTATCCGCGCCGTGTTCTCCAATCATTTATATACGAATGTACATATATATATATATACATACACATATGCGCGCATAGCGAAACAAGATTTATTAGTATTAATTGGTACGAATTTGCTAGACAATCAACCCTTGACGCGAGTCAGGGACATTTTTCTTTTGTACACACTATATGCGTCTAAATAAATGGCTGATTCTCAACCATTTTTCAAAGTAAATGCAATCTAAATCAAAATATTTCGATTTTTCATCAATTTTTATTGTATTCAAGTACGAGAAGTTCATACATTTTTCAATTTTTCATGAATTTTTGGTATTTTAGGTTGTTAAACGACTGAATTTAAAAAAAAATTTGAACTTTTTTCAATTAATGATGAGAACAATCTTTTTTATTGATTACGTTTTTATTTGTTTGTTTGTTTGTTTTTTTTTTTAATACTGAAAAATTGCTCTCATTCCTTATTTCAATTGCTCGCAATACAATCTGATAAAAAGCAACATGAAATTCATTGACGATTCATCTGCATAAAAATTTATCTCACGTTAAGGGAGAAGGGGTAGAAAAAGCGATGCACACATTTAATTGTGTACATTTCTCGAATTAGCTCAAAATGACTTTCGCACGGATCACAATTGGAGAAATTCAACGATTCCCGCAATTATGAGTACACGGCACGTTCATTTGTGCCAGCTCATTGGAAAAGTATTGTACGACTGACCTAATCGGGCTTGTCTGAACGGAGAAACGTGAATGGAAAAATTTCAAACACAAAATCCTCAAGAGAAAATACAGTCGATGAAAAAAAATGTTTTTCGTTTTTAATTTACGTTTCTACGGATCAATTATTTTCAAAATTCATCCTGTTGAAAACTTCGAGAATATTTCATTCAAAAAACGATCGATATCACACGAATCCAGTCAATAAACTTGTTTTTCCTACAATTTTCAAACTTTCAACTAAGACTGTACAGAAACAAATGAAAAGCTGCAAACGAGTAGAGAAAAAAAAACATTTCCGTTTGTCTGAATGACAGCGATGTTCTCTTTGTACTGTATAATTCTATTGTCATTTATGCACAAAAAGATTAAAATGGTTCAATCAAAAATTTCTTTTGCAGATTAATAAACATTAAGAAAAATAAATTAAGTACGAAGTAAAAACAAAATCGAGTTAAATTTCATAATTCTTTAATAAAATTGATCAAAATTATATCGGACTTCATTATTTTAAAGAATAAAGCACGATAATTTCGAAGTTTGCCTATTTTCGTACAAAAAATAACCACATAAAGAAACACTGAATAAAATACAGTGAAATTTTTATTGAAATTTAATATCTTGTTAACGGCAGGGTAAGGTTTTTAAACTTTTTGTTTTGCATTTTTTTTTCTGAATGTACAATATGTCGAGAGTATTGTGTAAAAATTTCAAGTCAATCGGAGCAAAATTAACGGAGCTACAGCGTTTCAAACGACCGGCCTTCATACCTTTTATTCGAGTATAAAAAACTTTAAATCGATTTTCCCGAAAACGTCATTTTTGAAGTTCGTGAACATTAGAACTCAAATCTACTTAACCGATCCTTTTGAAAATTTAAACACTATTTCTACACACAAATCAACAGGTAATCAGGGCGAGTTTTTTTTTATTATTTTTTTCTATATTTTAATAACAAATTCACCGAGATTTTTTTAGCTAAAATCGCGTCTTTCACTTCCAAATGCTGCAAAAAATCAAAAAAAAAAACCCCCTGATTACCTGCGAAAACATATCACCTTTAAAACGCATATCGATTTTTTTGTTTCAAATGATCCGATAACGAGTTATCATGTTCATCGCAAAACAACTTTTTTTCAAGGCGCCTCCGAATATTCGCTGTCACGGGCATATTTATCAATATTTTTTATTGAAATTTTTTTCTAATATACTTCAGAAGTTATACTATAATATACATATATAAAATGAATAAAACAATATTACTCATATCGGCGCAAAAAAATCACGAAAATGTGCCTTTTTTTCGCTTTTAAAACCTTACCCTGCCCTTAAAGAGCCCCGACATTTCGAGTAGCGTTCACCCAGAGATCGAAGTCTGAGATATTTTTTTTCTAAATACACCTAAATTTACAATGATCCCGTATGTTACGTAAATTTAGTCAATAATGGAGATCAAATTCACGATCTCTCGGACACTGAGTGTGTAATTTTGGTGATTGTATTGTATACTGGGCCTACCCGCACATAAGCCAATTAGGACGTTCGAAAATCTTTCTCTTCACATATTAATACACATATACTTTTTTTTTTCTTCTTTTTTAACGACCTATTGAGGTGAGTGATGTTCGGTTCGAATTCTCGTGCGGGTTTACCTGAACACATAAAGAGATCGAGATACCAGCAGAAATTGACGAGAGAGAGAGAGAGAGAGAAAGACAGAAAGAGAGAGAGAGAGAGGCAATGAACTCGAGACAGAGAGAGAGAGAGTGAAAAGTGTTCAAAAGTCATAAGTAAATGCATTGTATAAACGTGAAAGGATTTTCAGGGCGTGCATCTCCTGTTTTTTTAATGCATTTATGTGAAGGACGCGAGAGAAAAAGAGTGAGAGTTATGATTATATAGACATTGTGCATTTATATGTCTATAGATACGTAAAACAGTCGCAAAGCATTCTAGAACATTCCTCGTGGAAAAACTATCCGAAGAAAGTTCGAATGGATATTAATCAACGCCTCGTATAAACGCCTCGCCTATTTAAATAATTACAGAAGAATTTCTTTCATGTGATCGTTAGAATAAATAAAATTGGATATTTAAATGCTCGGCATCAGTTTTCATCTGGAGATAAATCTAAAAAATGCTTTCGACGATAATTATATTCATTAATTCTTTTTTTTTTCGATAGTTATCGCGGGAGATTTGAAGATTTATCAAAAATTAGTACGTATCGATGTTTTCAAATTATCGGACGGTCATCAGATGAATACTCTTTCTCCATAAGTTTATTAAAAAATAATTAATAACCGAATATATTTGAACGGTATTTTTGAATGTTTCAAATGTAAAAATCTCTCGTGATAGGCATTGAAAAAGATAGGCTTTTAATGAAGAACTTTGACTAAAGAAAATGGTGCTAAAATATTGTACCTTTGCCAAGTGTACGAAAAAAAAAAAAAATCAACCAAATTTTTCTCATCAAGATAAAAGGAATTTTGGATCTTTCGAGCTAGTCGCGAAAAAAAACAAAGATCGCATTCGAAACTAACCCAAACAGAATTACAGTCTGGCTAAAAGCTTCCTCGACGAAAAAATAATAAGTAGATCACGAAAAATCGTATGTATGTTTCAACTTGCAAAAATAGAAACAAAAAATGAAGCAAGTGTCGAAAAAAATTAGTTTTAGGGCTATTTCAATCGTGCGTGACGAACGAATTCGTCCGAAGTTCCAGAATTCATTTGTCACTAAAAGCTTTTCTAAAAAAAAACGAAAAATCTAGTGGACGAAAAAAATTGCCACATTTTCTTTTTTCATTCAACTTTTATTAATATTTCACTTTTATTTTGCAAGAATTTCATTTCAAGTCCACGCGAAATACACAACCTTTGTAACGCAGTATCGAGACAAGCTTCACTTTGTATACACGGATAATAACTCTGAGCTTGGCGAGCTTCCGTTCTCGCTGTAATGAACCCAACGTTGACGTCGACGTGATGGGTACGATCCTTTTGCACGCGTAGGGACGACATCGACGACACCCACGTGTGTTTCATTCTCCTATGTTCACGTTTATTATTATATACTTTTCAAGTGGGTGTACAAG
Organism: Rhimphoctona megacephalus; assembly: GCA_963989365.1. Classification (NCBI taxonomy): domain Eukaryota; kingdom Metazoa; phylum Arthropoda; class Insecta; order Hymenoptera; family Ichneumonidae; genus Rhimphoctona; species Rhimphoctona megacephalus. Next base: position 22,339,295 of record OZ022420.1, read on the forward strand.
CTCGTCTCGCTTTGTGTACTGTATTTAGATACCACTCGAAGTAGGCGAGAGAAAAGTCCAATGCATACTTTTATTCATATTTACACAGGTCATTCCTTGACTGTCCAATTAATCCTCGATTTCAATCAACTTATACCAATGAATTATTTATATCATCCTATCCTCTTACGTCGATCAATATTTCACTATTTTATTTTCAACAATTTTCTTTTAATCACTCAAAAAGTGACAATTTAATAACGAAATTTTGCAACTTTTGTCACATCTCACAATAATTTAATTGACAATTTGTTGTTATTCACAAAACTTGCTAATTTAGCGACGAAATTACAAAACGATTGATGCAAATGATTATCGAATGGATCATTCGGCCTAAAAGATCAATTTTTTAAAATGCATATTCGAAAAATTACACTTTTTTTGCTACTTTTTTTTATCAACTCAATTATAAATATTACAAGAGATTTTTTCACTCTTTTTTATTCAGTCATTGAGCTGAGTCATTTTTTGAAACGAATGTTGAAAATGAAATGATATTCGTGTTCCAATAATTCTTAGAAATGGAGAGTGGTCAATTTTTGATTGAGTTTCCAATGGGTTTATGACATAGCTACACTGGCACTCAAACCAGTAACGAGAGACACGCTTTTACACCTACGTACCTTGATATATATGTATACACGTACCAGGTACATTAGAAAGGTGCAACACGAGGGCCACTGAATACATATATTCATGTAATAAAGGAGTGTGTACTGTGATGATCCACAAGGCAAACCACATTACTCTCCGTGTTGAGGAATAATTACGTTTCTATAATACATCAAGTCTCGTGTTGCCACGGGAGAGAACCAACTCTTTGGTCACTGTGACATGCTTTCAGCCTGGAATTTCATCAACCGCATTTGTGGTACCGTTTAATACTTCATACCGATGCTCCTTGCACATTGACGAGTTATAAATATTATAAGCTAAATATACACTGTTTTTATGATACCCATTTATCGAGTTTCAAATTTACATTTAATTTATATACGTTTTATTAAATTTATTGAACAAACCGATCGATCTAGGCTTCCGTAATAAAGTCTATTATTTAATAATTTACTATTTTTTTATTTAGTCCATTTAGGGACGAGTCAAGGTGGATAAAAATTCAATTTTTTCCAATTCTGACTCCGAGTACTTCAATTAAGCAACAAATTAGAAAAAAACAAAATCTGCAAAAAAAGTAAGTTGAATCTCGAAAATTAAAGAATAAAAAATTTATCTCATTGCATTCTAACGATACAATGTGCAATAGAAAAAAAAACTCTATCGAAGTTCCAAAGAGTAATAAATTTAAGGGGGGAAAGTCATGTAAACGTACGTTTTTTCAAGATTTTTTTATAAACAAATGGAATAGTTTATTGAATTAACATAAAGCATATCTCAAAATATACCATGTAAGGTACATTCACAAATGTTTTTAGACTAAAATATTTCAAAATGGCGGCGCCATAGCCGCTGGAAGCAGATTTGCGCCGTGCAGCCTACGGGTCTCAAATCTCAACTAAAATCAAAAAATCAAATTTTTATTGTTAAAATACATTAATACGCTTTGCATGACGGAGAGAAAAAAAATAAAAAATTTTGGACCATTTGTAAAAATAAAAAAATAAGTGATTTTTTTCAAAATGGTCCTAAATTTTTTATTTTTTTTTCTCTCCGTCACGCAAAGCGTATTAATGTATTTTAACAACAAAATTTTGATTTTTCGATTTTAGTTGAGATTTGAGGCCTGCAGGCTGCACGGCGCAAATCTGCTTCCAACAGCTGTGGCGCCGCTATTTTGAAATATTTTGGTCTAATAAAATTTGTCAATTTACCTTACATCGTATATTTTGAGATATGCTTTATGTTAATTTAATAAACTTTTTCATTTATTTATTAAAAAATCTTGAAAAATCGTACGTTTACATAACTTTCTCCCGTTAATAATAATAATAATTTAACTAAATATCGAAAAAAAAAGGATTTTTATTCCGTCAATACTATTTTTGATGCAATTCAACTTTTTTGTCAATTTAAATGGAACTTTCGGGGCATTTTCATTAGGTCATTGTGGTTCAATTTCGAAGCAGAAATGGAGCACGACATAAAAGCTGTCGTTGGTCTCGTCCAATATCAGCAACGTTTATTTATATAAATATATATATATATATTTATTTACATGTATATATAAGTTATATGCAAATGCCTCAGGATTGCTTTCAATTTCAATTCAACTCTCGCAAGTCTTTCCCCCCCCCCCCCCCTACTTTCTCTCGCTCTTTTCTCCGTCAGCTGTGCTTGGTTTATTCACCCGAGCGATTTTTTTCTTATTAATACACTCTTGATAATAAGACTCGGTATGTATCGTACACACAGTCCGTTGTACATAATGTTTATATAGTGTAGCAGCGCACAATAGCGTCTGCCAATTTCTATAGCTTGTTCCTTTTCTCCTTCTCATTTTGGCCCCTTTCTCAATCTTTATTCTCTCTCTCTTTTTCTCTCACTTTTTCCTTTATTACGCGTGCACTATCTTAACGAATAAATTAATCGACAAATGTTCCACGAAAAGTGATCGTTTTCTTAACCACCAATAAATTATTACGAACAATCCAATAATTGACAGCGTTGATAATAAATTCATTGTTGTATTGTGCACGAACACGAGAGCGTTAAAATCGTAATAAATATTACATTTTATGGATGAAACTTTTTCAGTAAGTCTGTACAACTTGTGATTATGTTCCAGCTTCCCTCGCAACGATGTATTCGTTACAATGTATCAATCAATCGTTTGTTAAGTGAAAATAGGAAATCTCGAAAAGAAATTACGTACTTGACAGCTAATATTTTCGAATTTTGTATATTTTTTTTCTCGTATATCCAATTAATTATTTGGGAGGCACTTAATTGAGCATTTGGAAAACGAAGGGTATTTATTAATTATTTTGAATTATATTTTAATTAATAATTACTGACGGTGTACAAAAAATACGAATTTAATTGAATATATTTGAAAATTCAAACACTGAGAAATAAATTCGATTTTTAATTCGTAATTAATTACAGGATGAAATAATGCATTTTTTAATCAAACTCCTTGATAATAATAATAGTAATAACAATAATAATAAAAATAAGGAACATTTCGTTTCGCCATAATTTTATGAAGCTCCGAATTAGAAGGTTGATGCCAAATGAAATTCTCGAGAATCCAAAGTAAACTCTGAACGAGTTGACAGAGATGCCAAATTAAATTTGAGAAATGTTGTACCACGAGATTGAAAAGAGCAATGGGGTGGCTGAGAAAATGTAAGATTTTGCACGAGGTTTTTATTCTTTTGGGTCGAGTGTTTAATCCTCTTGGATGTTTCTGGCACTTGGTCGCAAATAATTTCGTCGTACTATCTTGTGAGTTAAAAAGATAAGAAAAGAAGAGAGACAAAAAAGGAGAGAGAGAGAGAGAGAGAGAGAGAGAGAGAGAGAACCGTAGATGTGTTAGGTGCAAAGAAGCAAGGGGTTTTTTCCCTCAGGATCGATAGGTCTCTGAGGACATGTGCAGAATTGTGTTCACGTATTAAAATGTGTGAATGTCACTGTGTGTGCCTGCGTTTGTGTGTGTGTGTTAGCTGAGAAATCGTGGCTTTCTGGTCGTTCTATCTCGCTCCATTTTCGCTTAGATCTCTCGAAAAACACCTCTGTTCCACCTTGTAATGGAAAAGTTTGTAATCTAGTGGCTCTGCAACACCAGAGCACTGTATATATAAACGTATGTAGAGAGCTGTCCCTTCTCGACATTCTAATAAAGATAGAGAGACCCAAAGACTCCGAGAGAGAAAGAGAGAGAGAGAGAGAGAGTCTGGGTTGCATTAACGCGAAAGCATTTTTCGTCATTAGACACTAGACCATCCTGCATACATTCCCAAATGCCAGAGAAATAAAATACTCTCTCTGGACTCCAATATCCTGATCTTTCGAGGGAACGAAAAAATATGCATATCTTTAAAGCTTTCATTTTGTATTTTTCATTATTTTTCTTTTTTCTCGTTGAATATCTTACTTTTTCCTTTGATTTATGTTTTAAATTCTGCGCCTTGAATTCCACTATGAATTAATCGTGTGAAAAAACGACTGACGAAATTTTAGGAATTCTTAAACCATTTTCTGTGTTGTTAATTTCTTTTTTTTTTTTTTTTAATGTCTGAATGACATCGTTTTTATTCGCCCCGTAATTTGCGATAAAAATGAATAAGGTATTTCCTCGAGTTTTAGAGAAAATAATATTGTCGAGTTTGATAAAATACCGAATTTTCCTCGTAAAGGGCTAAAAACGCGAACGTTGATAAAATCGTCTCGAAGTTGCAGACATTTTTTTTCGTCCAGTCTCATATGCAATACGTGACTTTGAACTCCTGTATTAATTTCTTTTTTTTTGTTTTTTGCTTCTTTTTTTACAGAAATTGCCGTCTCTCGGTGGTAGCAAAGCATCGCGTGTCGACAGCACCGATAACAACAATGCGAATCATTCGACCTCTAACAATATTCACAATTTGCCGATCCACGATCCCCTTAACACGAATTTGCACGTCGATGCATATGGTGAGACATTTATTTAAAATTATCATGCGAAAATCCCTTTATTGTATTAATTTATTACACAATTTACAATCATTTCATTATATTTCGATATTTATTTTCATCTAATGTTCATTTTATTGCAATTATTAATTTTTATTTCATTGATTCACGGATTGTTCATTAAAATTTATTTAAAACAATTTACTGTGGGAGAATATTGAAAAAATTCAAAATGAAATCCACAGATTCCAAAATTTTCATTACCTTTCTCCAGAGCATAAAATAAAAAATAGATTTTTTGTTATTATTCCATTTTGTTGAGGAGTAAAAAAGTGGTTCTTCATTTTTTTAATGATTTTTTTATGTTAATCAGGTCGCAGATTACCAATGAGCCCGCAAGAGGCAACCAAGTACTATGGCTCACGTTTGACCGAGTACGAACGTACTGAAATCGAGAAATACTCGGAAATCTGGTACTTGGGATTGTCCGCGCGAAAAATTTATGGTGAAGAATTGTCCGAGAACAGTGGCTACGACGATGACACCGGAAGTTACTACAAAATACCCCATGATCACATTTCTTACAGGTAATTCGAACAATGGATTTAATAATCGATTTAAACTAAAAAAAAACAGCAATTCTTATTAATTCGATACTGAAGACTATTCCCAAAAACACAATTTTGAGTTAATAAATTATTAACTGTAAATTTTTACAACGGGGTCGAAAGCGACCCCAATTTTTTTTAGTAAAGAACTTCTCTTTTACAATTTTTCGAAACTTTTTTTCGTTTCCTAGAATTTTCATCATTAAATATTGACCAAATGCGACTTAATCGTACACTATTCTCTTCGTTTTTAAAAAACAGTTAACAGTTTACAGTTAAACTTTATTATCGCATACGAGAAACATTTTATGCGAAAGAGAAGATTGGAATAGTTTTCGACCCCGTTGTAGGGTTTACGTTTAAAAAATATAGTTATAGGGGTTTAGGTCAAAATACAAATGATTTTAGATACCTTCTTCTTGATTCAATAATTAATCATTCAATAAATTTAACAGAAAAAATTAAAATTTTTAAATTAATGAGGTAAATGATGGTTTTATTTATTTCTTTCGAATTGCAGATACGAAATATTGGAAGTAATAGGAAAAGGAAGCTTCGGTCAAGTAATAAGAGCCCTGGACCATAAAACGGGACAACATATCGCCATCAAAATAATCAGGTACTTAGAAACAATGAATATTGCGTCACTAATCGATAATAAACGATTAATCAACGAGACAATGTACGAATCAATCAGTCGAGTTTGCAGTCAATTGATTTTCAACGTCATTGCATCAATACGTCACTGTATTATTTATATATCTATATGTATTTGCTAAACTTCGTACGTATATATTCAAATACGTTGATACATAACGTAAAGTTGATTGCAACATCTTGTTCTATCTCATTCGATGAATAACTCGCATATTATTTTCCAAGAATCGAACAATCTTTGACACTTTTCTTTCTCTTTTCGCAGAAACAAAAAGAGGTTCCATCATCAAGCACTCATCGAAGTGAAAATCTTGGAGCATCTCAGGAAGAAAGATCTCGATGCTAAATCTTCGCACAACGTAATACACATGCTCGAGTACTTTTACTTCAGGAATCATTTGTGCATCAGTTTCGAGCTCATGAGGTGAGTCATTGAAAAAAGAAAAAAAAAATTGAAATGAATTACAGTTGATTGAATTAAAGTAAATACAGTTTTGCCAAAATTGATCTTAATTCTCTGAAAAAAATTTCAATATAACTGAATAAAATGAATATAAAAAATATTTGCTTCTCTTTATTTTTGCACGACTTAAACTTATCAAAGTATAAAAAATTGTCGAAGAGTTTCAAGTTTGAATCACTGAAATGCAACGAAATATATTTTTTTTTGTGTCCAAAAACTATTTGAAACTTCAAGAGACAAAAACTGACTGGACTTTTTTTCAAAACCCGAAAACTAAATCTGCAAAAAGAAATTCGAACGATTTAAAAGACAATTTTTTTTTCAACGTTGAACTAGACCAAGGTCTTTACTAATCCGCGTTTTTCTTTATTTTATTTTCAGTCTCAATCTCTACGAGTTGATCAAGAAGAACAACTATCAGGGATTCAGTATAAGTCTCATTCGAAGATTCGCCAATTCTCTGATCCAGTGTCTGAGGCTTTTGCATCGAGAGAACATAATCCACTGTGATTTGAAACCGGTAAGAATGGGCTGTAAAATATAGTCAAAAAAACTTGAACGTTTATTTCGACGATATTATTAGAACGAAACAAAAATAGCGTAAAAAAAATATTATTGCACACGACGAATGGTGCAAAGTAAGCAGAGTATGAATATCGCTCGATTGACACGTATTTTCATGCTTCGAAGCATTTTCTTTCTTTCGAGCGAAGAATAATGCAAAACAAAAAAATCCACAGTTCCGAAGCCCATGCTGCGTGTACTTTACGTGCGTGCCCGATGTGCGAAACGAATTTGATCATACTCGCGTGTACATGCTACAATATGCAAGCTTATTATGTGGGTTTTATTTACTTATATATGTATATATATATAAATATGTTTATACATTTATATGCATAGAGAAACACGCCAGTCGCCAGAAAGGCATTCCCATTTTTTTTCTTTTTTTCTACATCGTTTTCCTTCGCCAGTCGCTTTCATCTCGACGCATTCTACGCATTTATATTTATTTAACACACTATGCGACTCGAGCCTCTGCGATCTCGAGATCTCTCATCAAGATTTCAATCTCTTCTTCCTAATGTTCTTTTTTTTATCAAAATTTTCGTAATTTTTTGAAAAATTGCCACTTTGAAATGAAGCGAGGACAATTTTGTTCTTAAAAAAAAAAACATTTTGGAAGCACTCACCGAGAAAAATTCGTTTAAAAAAAAAATCTTAATTTTCGTTGGAAAATTTGATTAAAACCAGTTTTTTCATGATTGTTTGAATGTTTTTCTTTTTTTCAAATGCAGGAAAACGTTCTTCTCAAGCAACGTGGTAGCAGCTCAATAAAAGTGATAGATTTTGGTTCCTCGTGCTACAGTCATCAACGTGTTTACACTTACATACAGTCAAGATTTTATCGAAGTCCTGAGGTCATACTCGGTCTTCCTTATGGAACGCCAATAGACATGTGGAGTTTGGGCTGCATTCTCGCTGAATTACACACGGGATATCCTCTGTTTCCGGGTGAAAACGAGGTCGAACAACTCGCGTGTATCATGGAAGTTTTGGGATTACCGCCAGAGAATCTCATCAATCATGCCTCACGTCGCAGGCTCTTCTTTGGTAATTTTACGCTTTTTCCCATTTATTCGATATTTTGTTCTATCGAGTTTACAATCATTTCGTTTCTGTCGCCAACTTGTAATTATTTCTTACACATTTGACATAATAATTTAGGTTTATACATTTTCATCGATTTAAAAACTGCAATTCGAATATTGAATTTTTTTCTTCAATATCTACAATTATTTTTTCCAATAAATGAATTTTCATTTATCGTTTTTTAATTATAGAATAAAATTTGGTACAAATTATCAACGAATCTCTATCATTTTTTTCGAAAATTCATGCAATGATAATTGAGAACGTTTTTTTCCTTTTTATAGACTCCAAGGGAAATCCACGCTGTATAACGAACAGCAAAGGCAGAAGAAGACGACCTGGCAACAAGAACGTAGCGGTAGCTCTACGATCGAACGACACTCTCTTTGTCGATTTTGTCAGCAGATGTCTCGAGTGAGTCTCAATTATTAAACTGTTCATTTATTCAATGTACAGTTTATAGAACATCAATAACAATTTAAAATGAAGAAATATTAATCTAAACTTTCATTGTCGTTTATTGTGTTTTAACTTTGTCTCATTTTTTCTATCATTTTTCTTAGTTTTGTGTCTTGAATTCTAATTTCTTCACTTTCTGTTTTCATTTCATTATTTACCCCGCCGCTTTTTTTTATTTGCTTTGTGTTCAAAGTTTTGTTCTCCTTTTTCTCCCTTAATTGTTTTCCATTTGAATTTTAATAAATGCTATTTTATTTTTTATTACAGATGGGATGCAAAAAAACGAATGAAACCAGACGAGGCGATGCGTCACGAGTGGTTAAATTCATCGTCATCGACGACCCATTTGTCGAGTTCGTCGTCGATGAGTACATCGGTGGTTGGTTCCTCGATGAGCGGTAGCGTGGTGGAAAGTTCGCAGAACGTTGGACAACAGACGGTGAACATAGGTGCGCCGCGTTTGCGAGCAACAACAATGGAGGATCCGCAGCAGCAATACTCGGTGTACAGGCTTTATCGCGGAAGAAAATGCGTCTCGAAGATAACGACGATTGTTAATCCGGACGGTGGTAGTCTCGTGGTAAAGGGTAAATTAAACGGTAGCGCAAGTAGTCACGCATTGGCTAGTGGAACACAACCGGCGGCATCGAGGCATGCATCGACCGGTGACATAGTCGCTAGTCTCGATCCAAATCTCGACGACTCGGGCACATTTTTACCGGCCATATTGTGAAGCAGAATTTCCGTTAGCCACTTTTGAATTATTTAAAAGCGTGTTCGTGGTTCGCTCCTAGCTCGCATCATCCCCGAAACCTCCAAAAACGAAATATTATTTTGTTTTCTCCCGCGATCCAAACGAGAGTCAAATTTCCTCAAATTCACTCTCGAATTCTGTGGAAAATATGAAAAAAGAAAATGAATTTCGACATTACGATCTCGAGACGAGAGTCCAGAATTTTGCTTTCCGAAACACTTCCTTATCCCAATTTCGCGAGACTCAAATGGTCCAGCGACGACAATAAATAACGATCGATTAACGAAGATACAAACAAAACAAGGCTTGTGATCGCAGACGAAGAAATATTGTACTATGTGGCAAAAAACAAAGAAAGAAGAGAACGAGATTTATGGATTAAACAAATTTGATAATGAAAAACTCGACGAAGCAGCAAATTACGAGCATGCAAAAACGAGTTCTCCATTTTTTTTTTTTTTTTTTGAATCTTTTCGATTATTCCACTATTTGGGTTTAATTGACGCAATAATAATTATTATAACGACAACGAAACGACCAAATGCAACAAGTCAATAATATGAGAATAACGAATGAAAATTTGATTCCCAAAAGTTTCCACGACGCGCAAAAACCAAAAAAAAAACAATTGTTGACAAGAAATTTTTCATTTCAATCAACGCAAGCAAAAAATGACAAGGCTGAATTGAAATGAAGCCCAAAATTTCTCCTAATTGGATAAAGTTTTGACGAAAAAACGTTAGTCGAAGACGAGAAAAAAAACGAGAGATCTTCGTTGCATGCTCGGAGATTGAAGAAGCCCGAAAAAAAAACAAAATCAAGACAACGTGAAAAAACCGTAAGGATCGCTGTCGACACGAGGCGCAAAACTGTAAAGACAAATTGAACACAAAAAAAGAAAACCAAACTTCTCCCGTCTTGAGATGAAACGTTTTTTCCGTTGTCGTTTTTTTTTTTTTTTTTTTTTTTTTCGAGAAATGAACAATTTACGAATTTCGAAATAAATCTCAACGAAAATATTGGATTTTCCGATTTCTTCTTTCTTTATTGAATGGCGATAAAACATAGAAAAATGAGAGAGAAAAAAAGGAGCAATCGGATGAACGAAAAACAAAAACGAGCTCAGATTTTGCATGATGTTGAAGTTCGCACCGTTGAAATTTGACTGAAATTCTTTTTCAGCCCAAAATTCGATCATAAAAACCACCAAAATTCAACGAACTGTTTTCTGAGTCTGTCCAGAAAAATCCAGTGATGAAATTACAAAAAAACTGGCAATTTTGAAAGAATTAGAAATTTTAAGAACAATTAATCAAATTTTCTTTGTTTTCTAACGTTGGTAACTTCAATATCGTGATTTTGCGAGATTTAGTGAATTCGGAAGTTCAACGTACAGCCCCAGTTTCGCGCGAGGCCTGAGTAGTCTTATTGTGATATTAAACTACCACTGTCTTACTTAGATCTCCGATAATAAGAATTGTAACAACTTATATATAAATCTATATATATACATATGCGTATATATATGTATGATCATAGATATATTTATATATATCTATATATATGTATATCGATATATATATATATATATATTCGTAATATTCTTTAAAATTAAGATTAAAAAATGACTACTATTGTTTTCTCGTACTATCGTTATCATTTCGCAGTTATCTCGCTTAATATAGCATGTCCTCATCGCAAAAATAAATCGTTCGCATCTACTGCGGGAAAGTAATCAATTGAAAGAAACAAATGAGAAATTAAAAAAATAATAATCTCGAGAACGCGAAAAAAAAATTGATGATATCGAAGTTTGCATCGTTGGAATGCAATGATTTTTCGCTTTTTTTTTAGTAAATTCTGCTCAACGTATATTTGATCCACGAGAAATAAACGAATTTTCTTTCGATAGTTTGGATAAATGAGGAAACGAGGAAAAAATTGATTCGAGATTTTAGAATTTGGAAGTTTAGGGATGAGAAGAATTTTCACTGCAATTCAACGATGCTAAGTTTGTTGTTATTGAAAAATGCTCGATCAGACCGAGATCTCTGTGTAAATAGATTAATCAATAAAAATATCGAATACTTTATACGTCATTCGAGATAGAGACGCGTCCAAGGTGTTTCCCGGTAGCCTTTGAAAGAAAAAAAAACTAATCGTAATATCACACAATGGGACACACCAAACCAATCATCGTCCTATCGAGCTCCACTTTTTTGTTTCTCTTTCTCGTCGTTTTCGCATTTACGATTTTTTTTCGATCTTCACCTTTTTTTCGTGATTTCGAAGTTTGACACCTTTCAATGTATAACAGTTTTCTTTTTATTGGTCGAAATTTTGATGCACTATTTTTCGACTTTGAAAATTTGAGACTTTTTTGTAATGAAATATTTTCGACATATTTTTTTTAGTAAGTAGCAGAAAAAATCAATATTCGAATATTGATTATTGCAACGATTGAATAATAGAACAAATATTGGAAAGAATTTTTGGCGCATTTCAAAAATTCAAACTTTGATGTTATTTTCTTTCATTTTCTTCGAACAATTCGAAGATTTTTGTATGTCCCTTGGAAAAAGCAAACGACATCGCTCCGCAATTATTATCACCTGTCTTAATTCACCAAGCACGATTTTATTGTTATTATTATTATTATTTTTTTTATTTCCGTTACGAAGAATACGAATCAAAATTTGTCTCGAGTAAAAAAACATAGATATTAAAAATAGAAAGAAGAAGATTGGAAAATCGAGACAAAAGAACTGCTTTTCGGTCCATCGATTAGTGTGTTCGTCGTTTTTTGTTGTTGTCAAATTGTACTTATCAATTTTATGTTAATTGCGTATACATAAAATGCCATTGAAAAAAATAAATAAATAACGCTGAAAACCAAATCGCTCATGTCGTAGAAACGGAGATACTGAGAGATAACCTGACAAGACTGAAAAAAACTGAGAGAAACAAATGAAAAAAAAAAACGTAATAACGAGATTTTTAAATTTGTCTTTTTTTTAAATAATTTTTTGGACCCGCTCTCATGACTCATTAACGATATTTCATTCGTACAGTATTTCGCGATGAACCGAGCGAATAAAAACATAAAATTACGAGGAAACGAAAAACGAGCGAGAGAGAAAGGAACGAAAATGAGGCCAACAGTTTTGGGCTGCGAAATTCAAAGAAGGAAAAATGGCGCGCTCTTCTTTTTGGTAAAATCGAGTAAAAAAAAACCCCAGTGCGAAAAAAACAACAATTCGACCAAGTGTGAACGCATGTAAATGAGGTTTCGAAAAAGAAAAAAGAAAAATATACATAGCGAGGTTAGAAAACTAGGATAAGAAGACGAGAAACAAAAAATCTGCGACAAAATATCAAAAAGGCGAAAAAAGCGGCGACTGTAAAAAAAAAAGAACAATCTTAAGTATCGATAGACATTGGGAATAAAAATGGAAAGGCACGAAAAATTGGGGAAAAAGTGGATAAAACAAAAAAAAAAGAGAGACAGCGAGAAAACCGAAAACCGAAGAAAAGAGAAGAAAGAACGTGAGAAAAAAACTAGATAATCAATGTGAACGTAGAATAATAAGCGTTACTGATAAACCCTTAGGAAATTAAGATTTGAACGACAATTGTAAACGGATTGTAAGAATATACAGAACGAAGAAAAAAAAAGTAAGCACGAAAGAAAACAAAACGTGTGTACAGAGTTTTACGTTTTTAGGTATGTTCAATTATATAAAGAGGGAACAAATTACGTGTATAGGCGAGTGAGAGAAAAAAAAACGAAAAACTCAACAAAAAAAGCCCATAAGCCAAAAACGAGATCGAAAGAACAAATTTTACCAAGACTCTCATAACGCGAATAAAAATATCGATATATACACGTATAAATGACTATAACCAAGTACGTTTGAAGTTACGAAAATTAGACAAAGCAAAAAGAATCAAGAAAATGCTTATTAAAACTCACGAAGCAAATTTTTTCCAATTCTTTATTTTCTCGTCTTGGAAAAGAGACTCAAAAATGTCTCGATCGTCTTCTCCATTTTTCTCCATTCGTTTTTTTGAGTTTGAAACGACGACGAAGGACGAAACGAATAAAAATAAAAAGGAGAGCAAAAAAACACCTTTTTGAAGACTAGTCACGGACAAATAGGACCATCGGGGCTAGTCCTTTTTGACGAACGCGATTCTCGTATTTAGAGCGCCTCAATCTAAACGTGCTTTACAATGTCTATCGTGATTGTGTTTTTTTCTTTCTTCTTTTATGTTTAAAAAAAAATAAAACACGTAATACCACTTTTTTCCCCTCGATGATCGGCGAGACGTTTTTTGCAGAAAGACAAAGAGAGAGAGAACAAAAAGAAAAAAATGGGACGAATGCGGAAAAAAAAATCGAGCCTAATTATAAAGCAGGCGATGTGAGTGTGCGTGTGTATTCGTATGTGAGTTTGTATGTTCGAACGTGTGTGTAAGCGTAAAACTAGTTATCGAATAACGTGATTAGTTTTTCGTAGTAGTGACGTTATAATAATAAATATTATACAACAATATTATAGATTAGATAGTTATAATTAATTAATTATAACGAAATAATATTAACGAGGAAGAAGAAAAACAACGTAATGATAATTAAATATAATAATAATTATTAATAAATAAATAAATAACAATAATAACAGTAACAGTAATGGTTAATGATAATCGTGTATTTTGAGCTCCCCCTCTCCTGCACGGTGAATAAACAGTCTCTCATTGCCAAACGACGAAAAAAAAAAACAAAATAATTAATCGATTTAGCGAAGAAAAAAACGATTGAACAAATGGGAACGGAATTTTTGTTCGTTCTCGTCGTTTCCACTTTCAGTCTCTCTCTTTCTCTCTCTCTCTCTCTCTCTGTAAAGCGTTTGAGATCATAAAAAAAATGAAAAAAAACACGTATCTCCACAGAATAGAGAAGTATATAGCCTAGTAGGACAATCATAAGCGCGCTTTAGCGTTCTTTAACGTTTAAGGTCTAGGCTAATAAGGTATATACATATAATAAAGTGCCGAGTAACGTAGATAAAAAAAATGCAAGTAAAAAAATATATTGAACTTTTTTTTCTTTTTTGAATCTCGACCAAAGGCACGAGATCAACGAGCGTAAGTCGTTGTCAATGCATTCGAGCTATTCGTACTATGAGAGAGATACGAGAAAGAAAAAAAAAGAACGAAAAAAAATACACACATTGGCTGAAATTGATTGATTTTAGAAAATTCCTTAATTTCTGTTTTTGTCGCATATCCTCGGAGCTGGGGGAGCGAAAACGATCAAACATTATTCATTAATGATCGATTATTCGTACGATATTAACAATCGTGAGGATTTTGGACCGAAAGACTTTTTCCGAAATACGGTTGAACGCTTAGTCATCTTATTGATCCCCATTTTTCATATTTACACGAAAATGTATTCACTCTTGTCAGAATGATTTTTGGAAAAATCCAAAAAAATGTTTTCTAACGTTTTTCAATCGCTCTGATAATTTTTATACAAAAGACATTTTTCGCTACTTCGACCTCGCTGAGATCTTCGTGGATTTTCAATTTTTGTTTTCGGATGAAAAATATCAGGGAATTTGCGCATTTTTTTCTTGCTAAATTCATTCCAACAGTGGAATTAAAAAATAGGCCAATAACTGGTTAGTGCAATTTTCGTCAAATCTTTAATAATCGTTTGCCAATTCAACAAAACAGAGATTTACAAAAAATAATTTTCGGAAACAGCGGATTAAGAAAAAATCAAAAAATGGGCGACGATTGCAGCGAGGAAATCGGAGCTTACTACGTCTCGTCAAAAAAGTGTATAATTCGATTTTTCATCGATTAATTTAAAAAATATTATTTGGATCAAGAATAAAAAAAAAAGAGCGTGTGCAATATCTTCCGTTGTGCGTGAAGGAATTTTTAAGCATTAGCGTAGTAAAAACTTGTACGCAATGACTGTAAATATAGTTTGTCAAAGCATTCAGCCTCCAAAATATAAATATAAACAAACGAATAAACTCGAAACAGACAGAAAACAAAAACAAATATAAACAAGTCCCCCTGTGACGTACGCACGAGCAAAGAAAAAATTTCAAACGCGTAAAGGATTTTGCAGAAAAACAAAAAAACAGCAAACCGATGAAAAAAACGTACGAAAAATTCGGTGATCCTCGGTTGACGACGATTTTGTACGTGTTGGGGTGTTTTAATAGTTCGAGAGCGATTATCGAAAGTGCATATTGTGATTCGTATAATTAGATGATTAAATAAACAAAATAAACAAACACATGCGAGCGATGTGAAAAATTGCTAAACGAACAGAAAAGCAAAATGTAAAAGGTAAATAAATAATCCCAGAAACGTTAGTTCTCGGATCTGTCGAATTTTGACGATATATATACACACATACATATATATATATATGCGTTGTATAATCGCGAATTAACGTCAATTTAAGCCTGACTTATAATTATAAATGTGACGAATAAATCGATTACGCAGGAAGATAAAAAAAGGAAGGAAGCGAATTGAATAATTGACACGTAACTTTAATAATACGATAACGAAAACGTATATATACACACATTATACATATATAGCGTGTATTAGTTACGAAACTATATATAAAAAAAACAAGAAAACAAACAAAAAACCGCAAAAAAAAACAAAAATCAAGCATCATCATCCTTTTTGTATCATTTGTTCGTTTTTCTTTCTTTCGTTTTTATTATCTTAATGCGTTTGTCTTTCATTAATTAATGTAATAAAATAATCTATCATTATCCCGGGCTCGAAAAATCCCGAGACTTTATCCTTGTGTGACACAAGAGCGAATAAACGAGAAATACAAAAGAACTATAAAAATATACTTGTTTTTATTGGTGTACGAACTCTTTTTTTACTCATTTTCTCAACGGTTCCCGATCGGTCTGCAATGTCGAAGTCTGAGAAATTTCGACGGTTCGATTTTTTTTGCTCGAATAAAAATTCGAGCAAATCGAAGAAATTCAAAAGAATTTCTTGCCAAAAATCGATGTCACTCTGCACGCGCTTGTTTTTTGTATTCTTAAAAATTCGATGAGTTTTTTTGTTGATTGAAATTGGATTTTCGAATTTTTCGACAATGCCCTTTGGTTTTTTGTAATTTATTAGAAACGATTTTCACGCGGAAGTCTTGCGAAACCTTTTCTGAAGCTTGACCAAAGCGGATTTTCGTAACGAGATTTTTTACTTCGTTCTGTCAAAATTTCAATTTTTAAATGATTTTTTTTTATCCATCGATTTAGTTGATAAGGTTCAAATGGAGAAAAATTTAGTGGCGATCAAGAAATCTTTGCTGTAGCTGAATCGCTGAAATTTTAAAACGATGCGGTAGCTTAGCAAATTATAATTCGCGGACGAGGATATTCTGCAGGTAACGTACTTTAATTAAGAAAAATTTTTTAAAATCTCAAATTTAATTCTGTTGGGAACAATCGTTTCGAAAAAATGAATTTTGGAATTTTGAATTCTGTGCTTTTTCACAGAGGAAAATTTGCAAAAACAAGGAAAGGAATAAAGAATTCGTGAACTTTTTATGAAAAAATGTGTTTTATTCAGTATTTTGACATTTTACACAAGACCACTGGAGAACAAAGCCTTAAAATTATTTATGAAAAATTTCGAATTTTATAAATTCGTTCGTATGTATATATTGATATTTATTGTTTAGTTATTATACATCTACATCCATTCATGTATTTTTATTCTGTCCATGCCCCGGTAAATTGTATTTCCCACTGAACGATTATTCATTTTGCTACTATAAAAAAAATGTTTAAGGTAGATCGGTGACGGCTACGTGATCTTTGAAGTATCTATTGTAGACCAAAGTTTGCAAATGCAAAATTGACTTTGAAATTATGATTTTATTATTTTCGAAATATAAACAGCGGAGAATGGATATTTTTATATGATTTTATTGTTCAATAAATGTTTAATAATTGAAATCTGACGAACGCAGTGGATTGTAAAACGTGTCATGGCCGTTACTGTCGTCTGCCGAAATTGTCAGGTTTGTTTACAACCTATATAGTGTATTTACACAAAGGAATTACGCGACGGCAGAGATTTTCCAGTTTACCTATCACCATTAATTCTATCGATATTTATAAAATACGGTAAAAACATTCGAGAACAGGAAAGAAAAAGACAGTCAAATTGGCAAACTGTCACATCTGAAGGCATGTGCTAACAGACCCCGAATACAGAGTTGCTAAGCGCTCTCGCGCTCTTTCCCGTGTCATTCCTGTGGAAATCTCAATCATTTCACAACGAATAATTTTTTATTTTTCAGTCGACTTTTAACGGTAACGTCCAAAAACCCAAGCACTTTTATATTCAGGAATATTCGTGGAATACAGTGATCAATTTTTTATTACGATATCTTGGAAGTACCAAATGTAAAAATTCAATAAGTCTTGACTTGCATACGATTTTTTTATCCTCGTAGGGATAAGTGTCTGGAAACAGTCGATGTTTACGAATTAATTACTATCAAACTAAATGGTAAATAACGTTCAAGTTGAAAATATCAATTCATCCCATATTTATGTGTAATTACGAAAAATTATCAGCGCTTCATCTTGGATGGCTCAAATTCACCGATCTACCTTAAACGTAAACTTTTGACGTATCGAGCCAGGGACAGGCGAACATCAAATAATAGACAAAAATCATTCCATTTGTTTTTCCTAAAAATAATCAAAAATCTTGAATGAGCATAATTTGAGATGCAGGCAAAAATTTTATTAGAAAATATAAAAAAAGGCAGGGTGTCAAGTCGTCACGGGCCTACTGTCTACTGTGTCAACTGGATCGCGCAACTCGCCATTGTGTAACTCTCCAACCGTAGCAAGTCTACCCTGTGTGGAAAGTCCCCAACCGTGTAAACTGGATCTAGCGCGACCTCTAATCCGTAGTATTTTGATATTTCCCCGACGCTCGCGTATCCCCACTTTCACCGCCTTTCTTAGGTACACGCCGGGCAAGTCCGACTTGCCCGGCGTGTCCGACTTGCCCGGCGTGTACCTAAGAAAGGCGGTGAAAGTGGGGATACGCGAGCGTCGGGGAAATATCAAAATACTACGGATTAGAGCTCGCGCTAGATCCAGTTTACACGGTTGGGGATTTTCCACACAGGGTAGACTTGCTACGGTTGGAGAGTTACACAATGGCGAGTTGCGCGATCCAGTTGACACAGTAGACAGTAGGCCCGTGACGACTTGACACCCTGCCTAAAAAAAGAACTACCATGAGGCAGGTTAAATCAGTAGCTTGCATAAATTATAAAAAAAAACGAGAAATTCTCAATTTCATCGTGTAAAACTCAGTAATTTTGAATTTTTGAGACAATATAAAATCAATTTATAATAATTGACTGTTTTTTTTTTTTACATAATTACGTTTAAAATTCTATGAGTTTTGACAAAAACTAAACTTTTTCTCATATATGTGCCATTCGAAAATATTAAATTTCAAAAATTCTGAAAGATTTAAGAAATCAACAAGTTTAAAATATCTTGAAAATAAATAGACGGAATCATCTGAAACGCGCTGCATCACTCACGAAATTTAGTAAGAAATTTTTAATATGTTGTAAGCAGTTAAAAAATTGAATATTCATTCAAATAATTTTGGTTTACCAAATTCACGTTTTTTATGAACAAAAAATTATGGATGTTGCACATCAAACACTGTTTTTTAATGTATAAAATAATAATGAGGCGTTAAAAAAACAAGATTTCCAACATTTTCGACTGCTAGCCTGTCCCTCTCTCAAAGATGTATCGTTAATAATATACGAATAAAAAAAAAATATATGTAACAAGCTGTGAAATTGTAGACTGTCTCTAGCAGTCGAGTATTTTCAGTATCTTTTTTGCTTATATTTTTAAATCTCGGCTCTATTCCTCAAGCTACGCTATGGGACGACGAAAGTTTGATCACCATTAACCCTTGAAGCTTTTGTCCGGCGAAACATAAAGGACACATAGGGTCCAAATGACCTCAACGTTTTTGAACTGCTCTCTGATTGAAAGTGGGGAATATTAAAATTATTGGAAAAATTTGTACATCATTTTAAAGCATTCTTTAATAAAACAGAACAGTTTGTATATGGGAAAATGTTTTTTTCAACATTTTTTGGGAAAAGTGACCAATTTTCAAAAGACCATCTGCTCAAAATCAGGTTCAAACTTTGCCTGGGGTATTCCAGACCCCAATTGTACTTCAAGGGTTAATTTCTATATTTATGAGGCATTCCACGCCATTTCGAGCGGCCGTGGCCTCGACCAGTTTTAATTTTCCTGAAATTTTTTTTTTAAATAGTACCCCATGGACGGAATATCCTTACCAATTTTGAAATTTTTATCTCACGTCTTTCAAGTCACAATTTTTCGAAAAATCCAGTTTTTAGAAAGTTCGGATATCTTTTAAACTAATCGACATATCAACAAATGTCGATATACCATTTTTTTCATTTTGGTTCATACTTTTATGAAAAAAAAAGAGGAAAAAAATTATGAATCATCGTTGTCAACGTTTTTTCTGCATCTGAAGTGAAAACTATTTTTTTTTAAAGACGATTCACATTTTTTATTTTTTTCAAAAAAATCTCTAAACTAGTATGACCAATTATACGATTTTTAACGCTAGTCCGATCGTGGGCCCATTTTTCCTTCTATTTTTTGTTGAATAAATTACATTTTTTTTTTTATAGAAATTTGAAGTTTTTCGTATGAATCATATTTTAATCAAAGATATAACCAATTGCATAGATTTTAAGCCTAGTTCGATTGTGATCAAATGGTTGTTTGCAATTTTCGTCGAAATTTTTTTTATCTCTAGTAATACTGGTAAGTATTAATTATAGTACACATGTACAATTAGTAATTATAGGACTCGTTTTATAATTTTTAGTCAGATCCAATAAGTTAAAGAATTTTTTTTTCCATTACTTTCCTAGAAAAAATAATAGAAATTATGAATTATGTGAGAATTTCTATTATTTCTTTTTTAGGATTTTTTCCCCATTACTTTCCTAGAAGCAATAATAGAAATTATGAATTATGTTAGAATTTATGAATGAAAGAAATGAAAATTTTAGAATTTCTATTATTTCTTCTAGGAAAGGAATGGAGAAAAAATCTTCAATTTATTAGATTTGACTAAAAATTGTAAAATGAGTATTATAATTACTGATTGTAAATGTGTAGTATAATTAATACTTACGAGTATTACTGGTGATAAAAAAAAATTAATAAAAAAATTTCAACGAAAATTAGAAACATTCATTTGATCACAATCAAACTAGGCTTAAAAACTATGCAATTGGTTATATCTTTGATTAAAATATGATTCATACAAAAAATTTCAAATTCCTATTAAAAAAAATTAATTTATTCAACAAAAAATAGAAGGAAAAATGGGCCCATGATCGGACCAGCGTTATTGGTCATATTATTTTAGAAATTTTTTTGAAAAAAATTAAAAATGACAATCGTCTTTAAAAAAAATAATTTTTACTTCAGATGCAGAAAAAACGTTGACAACGATAATTGATAATTTGTTCCCTTCTTTTCATGAACGTATGAACCGAAACGAAAAAAATCGATATTTTGACATTTGTCGATATGTCAATTAGTTTAACGGACAACACCACTGTGACGGCTTCAAAAAATCGATTTTTTGAAAACCATTTTAAAAAATCTAAAATACTTTTAAGATTGAAATGCCGTTGGACCCAGGTCGAAAAAATAATTATTTTCGTAGATATTGAATATTTTGTGGAGCGGTGCAGCGGTCCCCGACGCTCGGGGTCTCAACTTTGAACGCGTTTTTCTCAAAACCACTTTTTTGAGTGCGGCACGCAGCAGAACTCGAGCAATTTTTATCCGATCGACTTCAAATTTTTTACTATATCAATAAAAGTAGATTATCTAGAGAAGTACATAAGATTTTTTCGATATCTCAATAATTATAAAAGTTATAGCCTATTTTCGACGAGAAATTTTACTCAAAAATCATTCTTTAATTTCAAAGGCGTGCCTATTTTTTAAAAATCAATATTTTTCCAAATCCCTATGTACTTCTCTTCAAAATATCATATTATTAACGAAAACACTCGGTATTTTTTTTCAGATCGACATTGAAGAGAGTTCTGCTGCGTGCCGCGAACCACTGCGGAGATGACGCGAGAGCTTCCCCAGCGCCACCATGCGGCGTGAAAAATGTGAAAAAAATGTTTTTTGATACATTAATAAACAAGGAACAAAACCCAAAAAAAATTTTTCGAATATCTCTTTTTTTCCCCACAAAAAAAAATTCTTGAAAAATGTGAAAAAAATAGGGGGTCACAGTGGTGTTGTCCGTTAAGAGATATCGGCGTTAGAACGTTTCCGAACTATCTAAAATCTGAATTTTTTGAAAAATTGTAACTCTTGAAAGACGTGAGCTAAAACCTATAAATTGGTGTAGATATTCCTTCCATGGGGTACTATTTCCATAAAAAAATTTCAGGAAAATTAAAAATGGTCGAGGCCACGGCCGCTCGAAATGGCATGGAATGCCTCTTATATATCAATTATTACCTCCATTTTGTCTACTTTCATAAACTCGTAAAAAAAAGGTAAAAATCAATTAAAACCGCGTTTTCGTCGAATCACAGATTTCAGATCATTGAATCATCTACGTACAATTACACAGATACATTTTCCATTTTTTAAATCCAGCATTTTTAACTATCAGGTTGAAAACAAGAAATACGAAAAGTTCACAAAGTTCAAAAATTTCTTCTCTCCTTTTGGTTTTTTTCCCCCGTAAAACTTCAGAATGTATAAAATCTTGAAAATTTTTTACACGGGTTCTCAAAATCATTTTCTACAATCTTTAACACATTTTAGTACAATTTTTAAAAATAACTGAAAGAAAAAAATGTCAAAAAAGAGAGGCAATTCTTCAAAAATTGTTCTATACAATATTATAATTGAAAACCGAGATTCGAAACATCTCAAATATGACAAAATGTGTTCAATTTTTTGCCCTATTTTTCAAGTACTGAAAATACGACGAAATAAACATTTTTGGCCTACAAAATATGTGGAAAACATGTTTTTAATCATTAAAAAAAGGGATCGACTGGATTTATCGACTTTTGTTTCAATTCTCTTCAAATTAGAGAAGATTATTTTTTGTAAATTATGTGACATCAGCTCGATGCATGTCTCTCGCGTGTTGCCTCGATGTATCGTGATAAGCCATACCTCGCAACATTTCACCATGTCGAAAAACGTCGTGGGGCGAAGAAAGAGTCGGTAAATTCGGTAACAAGCAACTAAGCATACTGGCACCGCTGTCTGACGAGTAAATTCCATTGTTCGATGGTCCTGGCATCGTAGTTCCGCACGAACTCAATGGTATTCCTGGGATCGTATGACCACTTGGATCTTGACCGAGCATACTTGAAATACTTGAGATACTTGATGAGACTGGACCCATTAGATTTCCTATTAATAATTAATCGATTATTTTTATTTCACGTAAAACAAGAAAATGCAATGAAATTGAAAAAAAAAAAAACGAAGAAATTTGGTGTGATCACGGTCACGCCAAATTCCAAAATGGTTAGGGCCACAATGGCGAGAAGTAGCATCGAATTACTCAATTTTTGGTGTAATTATTGCTTTTTTATAGATAATAAAAATGTTAAATTAATAAACGTCATTTTCAATTGTGTACTTTGTAATTAATAATAAAAAGAAAACATTTAATTGTAATTATAGTGGATGAATGTGATTTGGTGTCTAATTGATTAGATTAATCGATTTTTTTATGAATTGTTGTCTATTAGTTCCAAGCAAAAATGCATTTTGATAAAAAATATGCCAAACTCTCATTTCTCAAAAGAATAAGAAATAAAACATAAATTTGCTCATAAATCTTATTTTTACTTGCAATAAAAATATGAAAAAATCTTCTCACCTGGAAGGCTGAGATTGGAAGCAGCGGAAGTGACGGTAGATGCGAGAGAGAGGGGAACGGGTGTCGAAAAATCGGAGTTGTCAGAAGCTCTTGAATGATGCGAATGTGAAGAATGGGCGGGTCGTACAGTGTCCAAAGAGGGTCGAGGCAAATCGCCTGATATTTCAGATTTTCGATGTTTCACGCGAATCCCCGGTTTCCCACTGTTTCCAAGTCCAAAATGAAGAAGTTCCAAATGTCGTCGTAAGTTTCGAGATTGTCGTAAAATTGCACCACACAGGGGACAAGTCGTGGGTTGATCGGAAACGCTTCGTCCCTTCGAACCGTCTCCTGCAAATATTTCAATATAAAAAACAACTCTCAGGCTTTAAAAAACACTTGAAAAAAAAAAGCGATCACGTTCGAGATGTTTTTTGCGGCGTTAATTCTTAACTTACAATCGTTGGGGAAGCTTTGAAGAAAGTACGCGTGTGTATTTGTGAAAAAAGAATAACGAAAAAATTGGATCGAATAATTTTTCATGTTTTATATTTTTATTTTTATTTTTTTAATATTGAGTATATAATATTTATATACTGAATATAAATCCCTAAGATGTTACAGCATCGTTATGAGATACCCTGCAATTGTATTAAATTACAGGCTTTGCTATCCAGAAAATGGAATTTCGCCTTTGCTCTTGCTCGTTCCGCCTCATTTCACTGTTCTCATTAATTTTTCAATATATTTGTTGAAAATCGAGCTAACGAACAAAAGAAAAGAGTTTTGTTCACTTAACGATATTTGCGTTAGCCCTCGGGGGGAAAAAAATAAACAGAAATCTATTCTAAACGAGCAGACTTATGATACTGAAATTTGCATCGTTGAAAAATGAGGAAATTTCTATTGATTCTCAATTATGTATTTTCATAAATTTTATACGATCTTTTTCACTGTTTCGATTTTTTTGAATGATTTTTCTTATCAATAAACTGAAAATTAACGTTTTTTTCAGTTACTGACTTTTTTTTTGGCGATTTCATCTCTGGTTTTTTTAAATACAGCCAAAATAAAGTACAAAATGTATCGTCAATCTTTCAAAATTTCGATTAATATTGAAAAATAAAAAAAAAAATCGTTGCATTCCAACGACGCGAACTCCAGTCATACAGTTCAATAAACTCCATCTGCTCAAATTCCTCTTCTTCACGAAGATTCTTACACGAATTTGTCGATTAAACTACCCGCAGAATCGCTAAAAATCTATTTAAAAAAAAGTGGAAGTTTCAAAAAAAAAATCGTTCAAGATCATTTTGAAAGTCCACTTGAACAAGCGCAAACGTCACCATCTTCCGAAAACGACGACCGTTCTTTCGACGTGATGAACAAAATAGTAAAAAAAAAAATCTTCGAAAAACTCGCCATCGCGAAAAACCCTTCAATGTCCACTCTTTGAGTCAATTTCATCGTACATCGACGTCACAAATGTTCGTCGGGAGCGAGCACAAATCGAAACAGCGAAAATGCTGTCGAAATTTAGGAAACACTCGGTGAAAATGTTCGTATCACCACAACTTTTTCTTCGCAGCACTTTTCACTCGCACTTTTTTCATAGTTTTAAGGGTTGAAATACGTAAAATACGATTGATAGGGTTGTTTTTTTTTGTGTATCAAAATTAACAGTTTATAAATACGTCGTAAAGACGTTAATCTTACTCTGAAAGGAAAAGAAAATATTTGTAATTTTATAATAAGGATAATGATGATGATATTATACAATAGGTATAAATCTGTGCTATTTTTTTGTCCACATATATATATAATACATGTATAAATCGCAAATAATTAATTACGTTCGAATAATCAGCTTTTTATTTCGACTGTCCATACGTTTATTTCGCCCCTCACTCACATTTTTCTACGCGACTCAGCCGCATATATTTTTTGTGGCTCGATGCAGGAAGTTACCCAGTGACGAATTGAGAAGTTTCTGCATGTTTTTCTACCACCCAAAAATATTAGTCGATCAAAATTATTCGTTTTAACAAAAAGTCTCAACGACGCTTCAAGTATTTCGGTTTTTTTTCGAGCCGCACTGATAAGTATCAAAACTCCAATCGAATAACATTTTTGCCAAGCTGTCAAATCGCTCTCAAATAGAACCCAATGAAAATCTTTTATTTTCGTGAATTACTGCTCTCTTTTGGAATTGTTCAAACGCTTTTTCCTTTCCCCCGATTTTGACGAAACTACAGGATTGTAAAGTCAAATTCTTCGACACGTATAAAAAAAAAGTTTTTTTTTTAATAAACAATACGCAAATTGCAGCTCTACTCATTTGGCTATTGAAATACTTTTTCTATTACACATCGTTTACTCGTAACAGTCGAAAAATGAAAAATCATAAATTTTGAAGGGTGAATTTTCCTCGAAAATGAGATATTCCACCAAATAAAATGCGCATCAAAAATTTAGCCCGAATCCTTTAACTTTCCATCAAAATCGGAGCTAAGATAGATAAAAATTCCAAAATTAGTGACTTCCGTATCGAAGATGCAAATGAATTGGCGTGTGTGGAGTGTATCAAACGGTGGTGTTTTCGCGTCGCCTAATGAGAGAGGATAGCATTTTCCTACCGTTCCTTCGTTCTCATCTGGCGATAGTAGGCGAGGGAATATTGCTATGTGGTGAAACAACGTTGGATCCATGTGGGGAAGGTGAAGGAAGAGGGCTGGGTTTACAAACGATTCGTTCGCAGCTGTTGCTACCGCCGCTATCGTTTGTGTATTGCATGGAATTGCCGGTGTAGCCTGGTATATCGACTTCGGGTTTGATTTCGATGGTTTCGACGTTGGAGGGTTGAGCGGGATGGTTGTTAAAACGATATTTGCAGGAGGACAAAAGATGCCTTCGTAAATTGCGAGCTTGTCGAAGCGTGGCGCCGCAGAGTGGACAAACGCCTGGACAGTCGGAAGCGCCACGAATTTTCGTAGATCCGGGCGAAGTTGCGTTGCCAACAGTAGAAGAAGTTGAGGCTGCAGCTGCGGCAGCCGCGGCGGCTGACAAAGAGCCCGGCAGTATTGGGACTCCTGGCGGATAAGTCAGAGAGCCAGGAAACGATGGAATGTGCAACGGTGAATACTGTTGCATCGGCATTAACGTATGAATATTTGGTTTCACATCGATTTCTTCGAGTTGCTGTTGCTGTTGATGCTGATGCTGATGATGTTGATGGTGATGCGGATGCTGATGCAACAACGGTGAATGATGATGCGGATGATGCGAATTTTCAGCATTTCCCATCATCGATCCACTCTGTTGAGACGCTGGATGCCAATTGGTGCTCCGTTGATTCATATAATCCGCTGGTGACACACCCGCTGCCAACAGACACAAACACAATGTTTACCATGCTGGGGGCTGAACTGACCATATTCATAACGTTATTTTATTTCGTCTCATTGTTTTTTCAATCAAATTATTCTTTTGTATATATATAAATGTGCCTTTTTATTTATATATATGGATATGTACATGTCTGCCGCTAATTCCTCGTTAATGGACATTTTTCAGTCCTACTCGGACTCGGAGAATTGATGACCAATCAAAATTTTTGCAGTTCAACCCTAACGATGGTTGTGCTTGTGTCCGTTAGTTCTTTTTCTCTCTCTCTCTCTTTTCTTTTATTTCGAACGACGCTTTTTTACTTTTAATCTCGCAGCCAATCGAATCGATCCTTTTCGTTTCGGTTTGTCGTGAGCTCCGGACACAAAACACAAGTTGGGCAAGTGCCTCTTTTCTCTGCACCTGCTTATTCAGACTTTAAATATGTGACAGAAGCTTGCACGGTTTCTAGGTCTTGCACGGTTTGCTGTTATTATTTTATTATACTTTGAGTTATTTTTTAATTTATGCACAAAAACGGTCTGTGGTTCGAGTATTCCACGTTATGGAGAAAAAAATCATTAAGAGGTCAGCTGTTTTTAGTCAAAATGTGTTTTAGGAAAAAAATTTGCTATAAGACTTTAATTTTCATTCACAACTCTGAGCTCGCAAAGTCCAAGATCATATTTTTTGTTTCATTTATCATTCTTACTAACGTTTTCGAATTTTTATTACTATGCAATTGAGATTAAAAAACGTACAAATATTGTTGACAATATTCTTGCATACTTTTTTGCAATTAGAAATAACTTCAACCTGTGTGTCGTATTAATAATTTTATTATCTATTAATGATAAAATAAAAATAATCGTATTAGAAAAATTGATTTCAATATTTTGGGCCCGCTGAAGATTTTGTGCTTTTTTTACCTCCCCAAAATTCGAGTGAAATTCAATTCTGTTAACTATTTTGATGATACTGAGCATTGAATCCTGGAAATGCAACGAATTTTTCGATTTCTTTATCAATTTAACATTTCCGTCTTTCAAAAAGACAAAAAAAAGTAGTTCGATCGAACAAATTTGAAAAACAAATGAAACTCGAACAAATTTCGTGGCATTTAATCGTTTTTAAAAAATTGTTTTCCATGTGACTCACCCATATCGTCGTGAGATCCACCCTCGCTGTCTTTACTATGCTCGTAATCGGTCGTTCTTTCGTTACTGTGATGAGAATCGTGGCCTCGGTCATCATTGTCTCCGTGCTCGCCACGTGGCCATTTTCCCGTTTGTAAAGAAGTCGAGGACGACTTCCTCCTTTTTTTTCTTCGTTGCATTGGAATACACGTGTTCATGACTTCCCGCGTGAGTGGCTCGGTGCTCGAAGGTATCGCGGACGCAGGTATTTCTTCACCGTTCTGTTTACAAAAAAATATCCATTATATTTCTCATTTGCGAAATGTGACAGTTTCTTTGCACCGCTCACAATTTTTTTTTGTAACCATAAATCTTCTATTAACGGACAACACCACTGTGACGGCTTCAAAAAATCGATTTTTTGAAAACCATTTTAAAAAATCTAAAATACTTTTAAGATTGAAATGCCGTTGGACCCAGGTCGAAAAAATAATTATTTTCGTAGATATTGAATATTTCGTGGAGCGGTGCAGCGGTCCGCGACGCTCGGGGTCCCAACTTTGAACACGTTTTTCTCAAAACCACTTTTTTGAGTGCGTCACGCAGCAGAACTCGAGCAATTTTTATTCGATCGACTTCAAATTTTTACTGTATCAATAAAGGTAGATTATCTAGAGAAGTACATAAGATTTTTTCGATATCTCAATAATTATAAAAGTTATAGCCTATTTTCGACGAGAAATTTTGCTCAAAAATTATTCTTTAATTTCAAAGGCGTGCCTATTTTTTATAAATCAATATTTTTCCAAATCCCTATGTACTTCTCTTCAAAATATCATATTATTAACGAAAACACTCGGTATTTTTTTTCAGATCGACGTTGAAGAGAGTTCTGCTGCGTGCCGCGAACCACTGCGATGACGCGAGAACTTCCCCAGCGCCACCATGCGGCGTGAAAAATGTGAAAAAAATGTTTTTTGATACATTAATAAACAAGGAACAAAACCCAAAAAAAACTTTTCGAATCTCTTTTTTTCCCACAAAAAAAAGTTCTTGAAAAATGTGAAAAAAATAGGGGGTCACAGTGGTGTTGTCCATTAATTGACAAAAATTGGCGTTTATTTGTGACAAAACACATTTATTAATCAAATTTTCTTATCACACTATAAATTTATTTAATCCAAAAAATATCTAAATAAGAAAAAAGTGAATAAAAATGACTCAAACCTCCCAAATTTGGCTATCACAAATTTGTTATTGATATTGTTTTATCAAAAACACAACTAAATTTTTTGCCGTCTGGATTGAAACATCCAGAAAAATAAAAGCCTGCATAAAAAGTTTGAAATGTGATTTTCTTCGTATTTGCCAAAACATACCGAGGAATAAAACTCTTAATCAAGCATTCCGATCAGAAATGATCAAAAAGTCTCCCTCTCTCTCTCTCTCTCTTTGTTAGGAAAACTTCGCAGACATACTTCTGTGAGTATAGTAGGTGGCGTAAGTCCGTGAATGCTAAGACAATGCGCTGCTTGTAGGAGCGAAGGTAACTGAGAAGGCTCCACGCTCACTTCTCCTTTGTATACAAATTCCAACAGCGATTCAAGATCCTCAGCTTCAATCCCTGCGAGCATAACAACCGGATGCTGGCATGGTGTACTCTGCGGATAAAATCACCAATTTTAACAATCACAGCTGTTTTTTGCAGAAAGTTCCATTCAATCGCATCAAAAAGATATTTCATTTTTAGCTGTTTATTAGAATAATTATAACAAAGCAGAGTCAAGAAAAATACAAAAAAAATTGATAGAATTCAGCACTTTTTTTGCAATATCGAACGCAAATAATTTCAAGGAAACAGAGACAAGGAAAATTTCTAAAATTTTATACAATTCAGTGTTTTATCATTGTTAACGCGAGATTATTCAAACGATTTGCAATCATAAGAATTCAATAACAAAGAGACATCGAGACAATACGAAAAACAGATACTGAGATTCGAATGCAGAAATTTTTCATAGTTTAATAAGCAGATATTGAAAAAGATTCAATAAAGAAAAATGTTGTTTTATTTACGGTGAAAACAGACCTTGAGTAAATCCAGAAGAAAGGGGCTTGCAGCACTGAGTACAATCTTGTGAGCAGGAAAACTTCTTCCGCCGGCGGCTAACGTGACATCTACCAGATCACCCTGGCCTCTGAGCGATTGAACCGCCGAAGTTAGGGAGGATCCAAACTCACCCCATGAGAGGCTGTAAAGTTGCTGATTACTGCTACCCATTCTATGAATAGGATACAAAAAAACAAAAACGAAAAAAAATGTCAGTTATTTTACAATGAGAAATCAAGAAAACAAAGAAAAAAGAGATTCGATTTAATGCCCTAGAGAAATTCGCACGTTTTAAAAGTCGCAGCTTTCCCAAGGTATAAATAATAATAATAATGATAGTAAGGAGAGAAACAGGAAGCGGTTGATTTGATTTATTTATTACGGTTGGTAGTTTAAGGCAAAATTTGAATGTTGTAAAGGCTAGAAATTTCCCAAGATTTAAATAATAATTATGATGGCAAGAGAGAAACTCGCGCGCGCGCGCACACACACACACACACGCGCGCGCATACGAAAAAAAAAATCACAGCTTTCACAATCCCAATCGTTTGATATCGGACGGACTCAACAGCATTGCTTATTTAATAATAAAAACTGAAGAAAAGAAATGATAAAAACACAGAAGTACAAAAAAGAACGTTTTTTTAACATGAAAAATGTTCGTACAAACGAAACTAATGAACGAAAAAATCCCGTTATCTCGGCGAGTTCCTTGTAGCACAAGTCCGAAATGACGAGCGAAGCGCAGCGTATAAACCGTTTGCGCCCGTTTTTCCAACGCACACACTCGGGGCTTCGAGAAATTCTCTTTCTCTCTTTGCCTCGCGCAAATGTCCGACCTAAGCACGAGTGAGAGAGAGAGAGAGAGAGAGAAGAGCGACGGAGGGGAAATGAGAACGAGCGCGTACGCGCTCTTTCTTTCACGCTAGAGGGAGCGCGAGTCGAAGAAAAGTGGAGTTACAAGAGAAAGAGAAAGAAATAAGACGCAAGACGCGGGTGCGAAAGAGCGCGAAATAAATTCCAGTGGGAGAAGTGGGCTCGGGAGGGAGGAGACAAAAAGAGTGGGGGGAGCGACAGTCAGCCACGCTCAAAAGAGCGCGAAGAAAAGTGGCGCAAAAGAGAAAAAGACAGCGCGCTTTCGAATAGCAGTACAAACGCGTGATATGAGACAAGGAGCGAGAGAGAGAGGACATTCTTATGAACCCTAGTTTCCTCTCCACTACCGCTGACGATAAAGCTTCCTTCTCTCGTATATACAGTTTCGTGGCACAAAGAGAGAAAAAGACTTTTTCACCCCACCCCGGGTACAAATTCTCTCGATTAATGTCGGTGGCGGTTCTCCTCCCTCGCTCTTCCCCTTGCGGCACCTCTACACACGCATGGAGAGAGCAGCAACGAAGCATCGACGTAAAACCCCCGTCTAGAAAAATTCTCAACGCTTCGTCCCTCCTTTGTAAAGCCGTAAGGAGAGAACACAACCTAACCCAAAAATTGTGAATCTTGTCGAAAGCCGTGCAACGAACACGATGAACAAATTCTTTTTCTGTTCTCAGCTCGCACTCGTTTTTTTGCTCTCTTTTCGCGCTCGAGTGATTTGTGAAGTTTATTTTTTTTTTAATTCGCGTTTCTTATTTGCATCGAACATTAAATTGAATTCATAAGAAAAAAGCAAAAATGAAAATCGCGTTTCTTACCTGCGCCGAGAAACAACGAAAATCGAAACGTAGACTCCCGGTGAAAGTATCTCGTAACAAGGCAAACTGAAACTCAAGCCCGCAAAGACGATTTGTTGTTGCGTTTGTACAAAACGATCGATTTACTTCGTGATGAGTTTGAACGTTGTACAGTTTTATTCTTTAACTCTGGTCTCGCTTTTTTCCCATTATTTCAATACCCGAAGCCTCATCTCGCTCGATATATTTATCGTGTTGGATTGGTGTGTATGTGTGCGCGCCTGTATTCGTTGCTCAGTACGATTCCGTCCGCGGACCGGTGACGAAGAGAATTCTCCTCGGGAGAAAGAGCCCAGCTTTATTTGATCTTATGTTTTACTCCTTTTTTTATTACTTTCTTTTACTGTCTTACGTTCGTTATTCGTTTTTTTTATTCCTCGCGCGTCCACACGTGGTTTATGAGACACGGGAGAGTTGTAAGACGGAATATCCGTGAATTCAAAAAAAACGCTGTCACGGAAATTGTACGCGAACGTCACATTTCACGGAGATACTGTGCTGCCACAACTTGGCCGGCAACGACGACGCCAAAGCTAAAATATGTGTTACTATATACATATCGCTCTTTCTCTCTCCCTCTTGGGCTCTCCTCTCCTCTCCTCTCTCTGTTTTCTCTCCTCTCTCTGCTCTCTCGCCCCTCTCTCGTCTCTCCTCTCCTGGCTGCTCTCTCCTCTCTCGCTCTCCTGGCTGCTCTCTCCTCTCTCGTTCTCCTGACTGCTCTCTCTCTCTCTCTCACTCGCTCTCTCGCTCGCTCTCCTGGTCTCTCTCTATTGACTTCTCTCTTTCCTCTCTCGCTCTCCTGGTCTCTCTCTCTATTGGCTTCTCTCTTTCCTCTCTCGCTCTCCTGGTCTCTCTCTCTCTATTGGCTTCTCTCTTTCCTCTCTCGCTCTCCTGGTCTCTCTATCGGCTTCTCTCTTTCCTCTCGCTTTCCTGGTCTCTCTCTCTTTCCTCTCTCGCTCTCCTGGCCTCTCTCTATTGGCTTCTCGCTCTCTCTCGCTCTCTCTCGCTCGCTCTCTCTCTCTCTCTCTCTCTGTGTTGGCTTCTCTCTCTCCTGGTTTCTCTCTCCTCTCCTCTCCGCTCTCCTGACTTCTCGCTTCTCTCCTCTCCTCTCCTCTCCTCTCCTCTCTCGCGGTTCTCTCATCGCTCTCTTCTGCGTCTACCAGAATATCCGTTCGTTCGTTTTCACAAAAAGCCCCGGCATAAAAAAATCCTCTCCCGATCTACACACACACACGCACGATCTATGCTGTATTTTTCGTTTGGTTTTTTTTTCTACATCGTCTCGGAACAATAAATTTACCCGCACATTCAACCCGTTCATTCTCAAGTTCACGAGACATTGAACTTGACATACTGATTAATAATTGATCGCATTTTCATTTTATGTCATCTCTATTTTATAATCGAAAATGAATTCAAGATCTTTCGTATCTCCTTAGCTCCTCAGGCAATCTGGTATTTTGTTTCAGATTCTATGGGAAATATACGTATATATTATTTAGGTCTCGTCGAAGAACAACGAGGGAGAGCAAGAAAGACAACGTACGCTTATACATGTTTCTATGCTCTCACATGCCCGTCTCACTCTCCTTTCCCTCCCTTTTTCTCTCCTCTCTTGTCCTCCCTCTCTCTTCTCCCTCTATCTCACTCTTCCTCTCCTTCTCTTTCTCATACAGCTCGCAGCTAGCAATTAACGGTACACAACTTTCTGACCCGAATAATCACATTCCTCCTCGATTCAAACGATTGTAAATAAACAAGAATTTGTCCAGTATAAAGGATACGGGGGTTAATCCTAAATGAGAGATTACAGCATTATTAGTACAAGAAATAAATTATTTGAGCGAGTCATATTTGTCCCCGGAAAACCACGTATTTCGGTGTTTTTCGCAGAGAAAATCAAATTCGGTATTTTTCTTGCAAATTTTTCGATATAAGTTTCGCGAGAACGCGTACGGAAAGACTGTAGAATTTTTGTACCGTTAAATCGCTTGTAAAATATATGTAAATATATATTTGTATATACCTGCTATTTATATATATAAATGTATACAGGTCAAATGTCGAGTTTTACGAATAATCGTGTAGGCGACCCCGTCGAATCGGAAATTATAGTTCTTTTACGAAAAAAACGTAAGTTTCCCTTTTTTCGTATTATGATCGTTTTATGTACGCTCGCGATTTTATACGCGTCTAACGACCACGTGGCGCCACCTGTATTTTGTTTTATCTTTTTTTTTTACCTCTTTTATATTGCATATAGATTATTCACTCGATACAGTCAATAATTATGGCGACGATTTGTCACATGTTACCGCTGCAAACGGCTGTTACACCGTCATCAAAGAAATTTTAAAGAAACACGACAGTCGCGATATAGATACGCAAAATGATAATGGATGGAGCCCCCTCCTGCTTGCCATTCGCAATGACAATATCGAGACCGTTAAACTCCTGTTGAATAATGGATGCAACCCGGAACAGACAACTTTTCAAGGTATCGTCGTTTTTTTTTCCAATTGTTGCTCGCAGTTCAGGCTTTTTGCAATATGTTTTTTGTTGAATGAACATTTTAATTTGTTAAATTTGTTATTTTACGAAGAAATTCGTTGAAAATTTGAATTTTAGTATTTCTATAATTCGTAATGTTTTTGTCCTTGAAAATGAATTTTTATTTTATCCAAGTATTATCGACTAGTGTTCAATTTCTTGAATTATATTTGTAAGGAAATTTTATTATGTTTGCCAATGTTTTTGTACTTATAACAGCGATTTTTTTTCTGCCAAAAATCGAAATTCATTGCGGGCATGACACAAAATATAAAAAGAAATTGAAAAAAAAATCGATGTTCCAAAGTCAAACAAATAATTCGATATAATGCTCCAGTCGGCCGATGAATCGAGGAATTAAAGATGTCGAGTAAAAAGAGCCTGATCAATGAAAAAACTAATTGAAAAAATGTCATTTATTATCGACAGGCATTTCCGCCATCGCTCTCTCTGTTGCCATCAGCCGGGAAATGTTTGAAATCGTTTACGAGGCTTGTCCAGCAGCGCTCGAAAAATCAAAAAACGATACCGTCAATCCTCTCTGCATTGCGGCAATGAAAAATGATAAGGAATTATTCTTCAGGCTCCTGGAACTCGGCCTCAAAGTTTCGGAAGCTGGTAAACTGTTTTCAAAACTGAAAGATTTATAATTACAAACAAAAACTATATTTATTTAAAAAATAATCGAACCATTTTTTTCGTTTGTCTCAAAATATTTTAGTATTGATATAATTATTCAATGTCCACAACATTGGGAAATATAATAAAAAAATCGTAATAAAATAAAAATGATGTTATAATTAATTTGAAATAATTTATACAATAAATTCTCGCAATATTAATTCGAATAAAAATTTTTTGATGCCAAGATTTATGTAAAATATTCTTAAACGAAAAAAAAACATTTATAATATTAGTTATTATTTATTAAAAATTGTAATTGTTGTTACTTAACAAGAATAACAATAATCACACGATTTTTTCCTTTGTCCACAACATTGGGAAATATAAGAATAAATCGTAATAAAATAAAAATGATGTTATAATTAATTTGAAATAATTTATACAATAAATTCTCGTAATATTAATTCGAATAAAAATTTTATGATGCCAAGATTTATGTAAAATATTCTTAAACGAAAAAAAAAACATTTATAATATTGGTTATTATTTATTAAAAATTGTAATTGTTGTTACTTAACAAGAATAACAATAATCACACGATTTTTTCCTCTGTCCACAACATTGGGAAATATAAGAATAAATCGTAATAAAATAAAAATGATGTTATAATTTGAAATAATTTATACAATAAATTCTCGCAATATTAATTCGAATAAAAATTTTTTGATGCCAAGGTTTATGTAAAATATTCTTAAACGAAAAAAAAAAACATTTATAATATTGGTTATTATTTATTAAAAATTGTAATTGTTGTTAATTATCAAGAATAACAATAATCACGCGATTTTTTTCCTCTGAATTTAATTCGATAAACGTTGATTCAATAAATAATTTTTGTTATTGATTCAGGTGATTACACGCTGTTAATGATCGTCCAATCGACTGTACCGGAAATCGCGAATTTCGGTGAATCATTTCACAACGAAAGTTCAGACTATTGGAACGAGGACGTAACGGTTGACGATTTGGAGAGTTTTAACGAGGAGAATTTCGACATTCCACAAATGTCGTCGACGTTGCAGAGCAATGAAAATTCATTGGAAAATCGGAACGATAGTCCAAACGAAAATCGTGAAATACTAAAAATAAATGTAATTCTACCGGAAGATACGAGCACAAATTCACCAGATAAAAATTCCGAAACGAATAAATTATCTTTGGACAATGATGTTAAGTCGAAAAACACTATTTCACCCAGATTGAAATACACTCGGGAACGCACTTTGGCAATGTCACCCAATTTGTGCCTCACCAGGAGAGGAAGTGGCAATGACAGCGGTTTTGGAACGGAATTCAAAATCAAACGTGACCAAAAGGATCGAAATCAAAATCATGAAATTAGCAAAATGACTACCAACAAAACTGCGGGCTCCAACGATGGAAACAAATTTTATAAGTACGTTCATTTCAATGAATTTTACAATATTCGTTCAGGATGAATTACACATGTTTGTAAATCAAAAATTTTAGTGTATCAGAATTTCGAAACATCTCAAATGGACGAAAATCGGAAAAAACAAAAATCAGCCGTTATTA
Source organism: Rhimphoctona megacephalus (assembly GCA_963989365.1). NCBI lineage: Eukaryota > Metazoa > Arthropoda > Insecta > Hymenoptera > Ichneumonidae > Rhimphoctona > Rhimphoctona megacephalus. The sequence continues at coordinate 22,375,664 of OZ022420.1, forward strand.
AAACTTTATAACGTTGAATTTCCATAATAATTTTTAAACGCTGTTGACATTTTTTAAATGCAATATTTTTCGACGGATAATATGACGATTTTTTTGGTTTCGTTACGTGAAATGAATCTGGTAATTTAGCGACATTTTTCCAAAAATTAAAAAAAAATTCTTAAAAGAACCCGAATTTTGCAAATGTTTTTACAAAAAGATTAAGCATTATGAACGTGTTCTAAAATATCAACAATTTCGTTTCATGTGATAAAAATATCCAGTGATTATTGGTTGAACAAATTTTTTTTCACAGTTTTTTAATCATTTTTTAATAGTTTTATTGTCACCTATCAGTATTCGTAACGTCTTAAAAATTGCTGAATTTTTGCAGATTTTTTCGCGAACCGCCAAGTTCTGAAATTTTTATGGATTGAAATGATTTTTTGCATGAATTTATTATTTATATTAAATTTATTCTTGATTAAACTTATTAACGAAATAATAAAATTGGGAATTAGGACAAATGACGAATTATTATAGAAACAAATTAATTTATTAATACTCATAATTATGAAATTTTGTCAGAAAATTACAAAAATTGATTTTCGTGGTATTACATTTTTTTAGAATATGGAATTATTTAATTAATTATTGTTAAATAATATTTAATTTCTCGAGTATTCGCACTTGAATTTATTATTCTTTCCGATGTTTTTTTTTATTATAAAATATATACTTTTGTCTAATATTTCGTTTTTATCACAGGTTCCAAATGAAACGACCGCCAAATTTGCAAATTGCTAAAACCGAAGACTATCCAAGGTCCAATGAAACTCCAGTCGAATCTCGCTACGATACGCCACCGCGAGAAATGGCCTTGAATGATCATCAGAAAAAAATGGCTTATCTTTTGAAACGCTTCGGTCTCACTCACTTTATTCCTGTTTTTCTTGAACAAGAAGTAAGATTTGATGGAAATTTGACAAATTTAATGGATTTCAAACAAACAGTGTTTCAGTCTCAAATAAAAAAATAAAATTCGACTCCATAATTTGATTGAATTAATGAATTTTTGACAAATCATGATATTTCGTCGAAAAAGAAATAAGTTTTGATAAAAATTCTGATAAGTTTCGTAATTTTGAAAGAATCAACAAATTTTTATCGATTTTTCACTTTTATATCGTTTAGAAAATTGGAAAGAATCATTAATTTCGAATAATTTGTCCATTTTGTTTTCTCCCCTTCAACAGGTTGACTTGGATTTGTTTCTCTCACTGAACGATAAAGATTTGGCAGAAATCGGAATAGGAAAAAAGTCCGATCGTATTATTTTACAATCGGTCATCGATGAGTGCAACAGAAACAAATTCTTCATGGGAATAATGAACTCGCAAAGAAATTCTTGCAACGATTGATTACAGATAATTTTCTACTCTCTCATAATATCGAAACATACACAGATAAATATTATTCCTTTTTGTAACAACAAGAATAATTCTTATCTATATATTTTTGTTTACAATAACATTATTTATTCGGCTTAATTAACTAATGATTTTTGTACTGATTTGAAATCAAATAATAAATAAAGTTTAGAAATTGCACTTGGGATCGAAGCCACTTATTTTTTATCCTCCTGAAAAAAAAAATATTCGTTTTTAATTCCTCAAAATTCACTCAAAAATGATTTTTTATTCAAATAAAAGTCTCACCGTTTTCTTAATCAAATTTCGGTCTAATTTTTGGCTCAAAGTTCTGGCGATTGGCAGAGACTAAAAAAAGTAAAATAGATCTTAAAATTTTATTCAATTTTTGGAAAAATATCTATAGTTTCTTGATTTTGAGGAAAGAAATTACCTTGTCGTTTTTTTCTTTGCTGTTTTCGGCGATTCCCTTAAAATATTTCGAGTTTATTTCCCGCTTAACAATTGTTGGCTTTTCAATTTTTACAGACGGTCCATTTTTCGTCGACGTTGAAGTTTCTGGATTGACCTGAATGTTTGGAGAACCGATGGGACGTGAAAAATGATCCAATTCGAAATATTCCATTTCCATCAATTCCGGATCAAAATCTGTGAATTTCGTGGCTCGTAAATTTGCCGAATTATTTTGAGGATCACAATTCTTCGGAACGTTCATATTCGGAGAGCGATTTTGGATTTCTGAAGGAAAATTCGTGGATCGAGGTTGACGCAAAACGGTTTTTGGTTCATCGATTTTTTGGAAATACGACAAATTTGGGCAAATTTTGGTTTTTGGTTCATCGATTTTTTGGAAATACGACAAATTTGGAGTTTTATTTTTTTCGGAATTTTTCAAAAATCCACTGAGACTCGGAGTCGGTGACATGCGCGAGCTCATTTGACTGCACACTTGATTTTTCCCACGCGAAAATGACAAGCGTGTAGTGTTGTCAAAATTTCTTCCAATTATTGTATTTTTTGGAGTTTTTGCCAATTCACTAATTTCTCTGTCTTCGTTTTCGTTGAGAGTCAAATTTGGTGTCAAATTTCCAAAGCTGTAATCTTCGCTCGTAGGCTCGAAAGCTTTGCCACACAAAAGAGGCATTCTCTCGCGCAAATCTTTGACGAAACGACGAAGAGATGGTTCTGGATTTCCCAAAAAATGTCTCTCGATTATTTGAGATCGCACGCAAACCTCCGGGTACAAAAAAATATCGCCCGTCGACACGGGAAAACGGATCTCGTAATATATTATTCCGACGTCAGTTTTTGGTAAACGATAACCGTACTGCAATGAAAAAAAAACCAAAAAAAATTACGATTTGTTTAATCAATATTTAAATATCGAAAAAGTTATAATTTTCTTTTTTTAATTAGTATTTATTACTATTATTTTATATTATTATAATTATATTATTTCAATTACTATTAATTTACATTATATTATATTATTATTATTTTATTATTATAGTATTAATTTACAATTTAATTTATTTAACCCTAGACCCCTACAACGGGGGTGAAAACGACCCCATTTTAAAAAAATAAAAAGCTTGTTTTTTTGCATTTCTCTAAAACTTTGTTTCGTTTTATAGAGTTTTTATCATCAAACGTTCACCAAATGCGACTTTATCATACATCATTCTCTTCTTTATTGAAAAACGAAGAGAATGATGTATAATTAAAACTTATTATTGCATGCGAGGAACATTTTATGATAAAGAGAAGATTGGGGTTGTTTTCGACCCCGTTGTAGGGTTTATTTTCGTAAAAATAGATTGTGGGGGTCTAGGGTTAACAACGACTTTTTCTCATTTTTGTACTTTATTACCAAATATTTATGATTTTTTATTATGGAAAATAATTTTTTTACCATATTTTTCCAGTGTCGTCTCAGTTCTCCGTAATTTTTGAAAGGACAAGTTGCTGGTATGTATTTTAGAGCCGTCAACAATTTTCCTCTTTTGAGACTAAAAAGTCGAGAAAAATTGGTTTATTCTCTTTTTTTCATAAAACGATATTTGTCTTCAGATTTTTTTTCAAATTGGATTTGAAAATACCTGGGCAGGACGGTAACGCGAAAAGTTCCGAGGGACGAAATATCGATAACTCCTCTGGGATCTGCCATGAAGTGTGCTATAATATCTCGAGGAATTGTCAAATTTTCGATTTTGAGATCGATCATGTGAATTGTCAGTGGCTGGATTTTCAAAATCGATTGAGTATCTAAAAATAATGTTTATTTGTATTTTTTACTATTTTTTTTAACAAAATTTATTCAAGGATATTTAGTAAAAGAATTTTTTATATCAATAGAAACGCAGAATGAATTTTGCAAAAAATTCAAACTCTAAATTTCTCGTCCATTACAATTTTTCGAATTTTTTCAATTGTTTCATTCATCAACTAAACATCCTTGTGAATTTTGATGAAAAAAAATAAATTGCACTTTTTTGTCCTGCTTGTACGGTAAGATTGAATCTTATCGCTTGAGTGTCCGAAAACGTTAAAAAATTTTCGTCATTTATTAAGTAGTATCCGACTCGGTTCCATCGCGGTGCAATTGCAAATTGTATCGAGTAACGTAGACAACTTTCGTAAATGCTTGACGTCACGGGTTTTGTTGTCGACCACTTGTACAAAAATTTAAATAATAATAAATCTAATATTAATAATTGTTCATTTTTTGTTTAAAAAAGAAAGAAAAAACATCTGATTTTAACGTTATTTTCTGATTTAATTTAATTCATAGCTTCTTCCGAATTGTTAAAACTGAAATATCGATAAATATCATCAAATTAATTAATTTGGTAATTAAATTATCTATTTTTCGATTAAAGAAAAATGGTTCGCCAAAAAAAAAATTAAATACCGTTATATTCATATTTTTCAAATGTTTCTGCAAAGTTTCGCCTTTGAAGAATTCGACGCTCGTAATAATGTTAATCGAATCTAGAGTCTCGTAAATTGGGCACGCGATCACGTGATCTTGCATCGTGTGAATAATTAATCTGTATGTAAAATACGAAACACGATTTTTAAACAAAATTACAAATTTTTCACATTTCCATTTTTTTAAAAATCACAAGTTACTTTTTTTTCAAAATGGAGTTATTTTATCCAAAAATGTTATGAAGATAACAACAAAAAAATGTCTGACCTACACTTCATTGTTTTCCAGTGAAAATGTGATTTAGCTGAAGAATCTTTTATTTCAGTCAAGTCGATTTGTGCGACGATACAGCAAAGTTCCGCAGGATTTGGAATAAAAGCATTAAAAAGATTTTCCCCCATTTTTTTATCCAAAAAAGTCAGAAAAGCTTGTAAGTTAAACAAAAACGCAACTTTCGAAAAAAAAATGTTTGCTTATTTGAACTACGAGTTCGAACGAAATGGTGCTGCGCGGCGGCGATGCGCAGAGTGACAGCAGCGCGATTGCGGGACGCTACGGAACTACCCTCGGTAATGCGCATGCGCACTGCAGGACAAAAATTTCCATCGTTTTGTTCGCAACGTCCTCGCCCAACGCCCAAATGACAGTTTCCCTGTTCCCTCCGTTGAACGTAGGATATTAGAGAAAGCTTCGTCTTGTTTCGTTCGAAAAATTGCATTTTTGTTGCTACCGAACTCCTGATCGATTAATTACTAAGGTAAGATCAATTTATATTAACTTTTCATGAACAAATTATTGCCAAATTACCCTTTTCGAAACGTCAACGAATCGAATTTGTTTTTTCCCGTGCGATCGTCATTGTTCTTGTCCATTTCGCGGATTCGTTACAACACGCCCGTCGATCAATAAAATTTCGAGCTGTCGTTTCATCGACACCAATTTTCGTTTATTAAATCGACAAGTGTACTTTTTCAGCCCTGATTTTTCGGTTTTTCTCACATACATTTCGTTTCAATCGTTTTGGAAATATTTTTGAAAAAAATTATACTACGACTGTAACACGAGGACGAGACGATTCTTTGTTCCTTCAGCTCGTGAGTTCGACGCCATTTTCTCGAATATTCCTTCTGGCTTTTATCCTCTGTGACCCATATTTATTTTTCGACAACCTTATCAAATACGTGTTAATTATTTGCAACATTGATTATTTCAATAATTGACGACACGCGACGATTTCATTATTTTATCAATTTATCAGGAATTTCGCTTCATAAATTTTTTTCGTTTCGTGGGAAATTAAATTCACGACTTGTAGACTTTCTACTGGACTCCATTTTGTAGTTTCCCTGTTCACACCCATTTTTACTGCTTTTTCGTAAAATTTAATTAGATCATATTAAATCGAAATAAGAACTGGATAATTAAACCAAAGTTAATAATATGGAAATTGAATTTTAAGTTTTTTTTTCATTTGTAGGACAAAATAATGAATTGGAATGAAACCCAATTTCTGAAAATCGTCCCAAATATGCACAATTTGATCATTTCTTTCGTTACAGTGGATGCAATATAAAAATAAGATAATTATTTTTTAAAAGAAATACAACCGAATGGAAATCTATCTCGGAGCTTATAAATTAACATTTTATTTAATTTTTAAATCGAAATTTCAATAATTGAATTTTATGGTAAAGAAAGTGAACAAGAAACAGATTTTTCCCAATAACAAAATGTCATTGCAGATTCAGCATGCAGATCTTCGTAAAGACCCTTACAGGAAAGACCATCACCCTCGAGGTTGAGGCTTCTGATACCATTGAAAACGTCAAGGCCAAAATCCAGGACAAAGAAGGAATTCCCCCAGACCAGCAACGTTTGATCTTCGCTGGAAAACAATTGGAAGACGGAAGGACTCTGTCCGATTACAACATCCAAAAGGAATCAACTCTTCACTTGGTTCTTCGTCTCAGAGGAGGAATGCAGATCTTCGTTAAAACCTTGACTGGAAAAACCATCACCCTTGAGGTTGAGGCCTCCGACACCATCGAAAACGTCAAGGCAAAAATTCAGGACAAAGAAGGAATTCCCCCGGACCAGCAACGTTTGATCTTCGCTGGAAAACAATTGGAAGACGGACGGACTCTGTCCGATTACAACATCCAAAAGGAATCCACTCTTCACTTGGTTCTTCGTCTCAGAGGTGGAATGCAGATCTTCGTCAAAACCTTGACTGGAAAAACCATCACCCTTGAGGTTGAGGCCTCCGACACCATCGAAAATGTCAAGGCCAAAATCCAGGACAAAGAAGGAATTCCCCCGGACCAACAACGTTTGATCTTTGCTGGAAAACAATTGGAAGATGGACGGACTCTGTCCGATTACAACATCCAAAAGGAATCCACTCTTCACTTGGTTCTTCGTCTCAGAGGAGGAATGCAGATCTTCGTCAAAACCTTGACTGGAAAAACCATCACCCTTGAGGTTGAGGCCTCTGACACCATCGAAAACGTCAAGGCCAAAATCCAGGACAAAGAAGGAATTCCCCCGGACCAGCAACGTTTGATCTTCGCTGGAAAACAATTGGAAGACGGAAGGACTCTTTCCGATTACAACATCCAAAAGGAATCAACTCTTCACTTGGTTCTTCGACTCAGAGGAGGAATGCAAATCTTTGTTAAAACTTTAACTGGAAAAACCATCACCCTTGAGGTTGAGGCCTCTGACACCATCGAAAACGTCAAGGCCAAAATCCAGGACAAAGAAGGAATTCCCCCGGACCAGCAACGTTTGATCTTCGCTGGAAAACAATTGGAAGACGGAAGGACTCTTTCCGATTACAACATCCAAAAGGAATCAACTCTTCACTTGGTTCTTCGACTCAGAGGAGGAATGCAAATCTTTGTTAAAACTTTAACTGGAAAAACCATCACACTCGAAGTTGAAGCCTCTGATACCATCGAAAACGTAAAGGCTAAAATCCAGGACAAAGAGGGAATTCCCCCGGACCAGCAGCGTTTGATCTTCGCTGGAAAACAATTGGAAGATGGCAGAACACTGTCGGACTATAATATTCAGAAGGAGTCCACTCTCCATCTGGTTCTCCGTCTTCGTGGAGGAATGCAAATTTTTGTTAAGACTTTGACTGGAAAAACTATTACTCTCGAAGTTGAGGCCTCTGACACCATCGAAAATGTTAAAGCGAAGATCCAAGACAAAGAAGGAATTCCCCCGGACCAGCAGCGTTTGATTTTTGCAGGAAAACAATTGGAAGATGGCAGAACACTATCGGACTACAACATCCAAAAAGAATCCACCCTTCATCTTGTCCTACGTCTCCGCGGAGGGATGCAAATTTTCGTCAAAACTCTAACAGGGAAAACCATAACACTAGAAGTCGAAGCTTCAGACACCATCGAGAACGTCAAAGCCAAAATCCAGGACAAAGAGGGAATTCCCCCGGACCAGCAGCGTTTGATCTTCGCTGGAAAACAATTAGAAGACGGAAGGACTCTTTCCGACTACAACATCCAAAAGGAATCAACTCTTCACTTGGTTCTTCGTCTTCGAGGAGGAATGCAAATCTTCGTCAAAACTTTGACTGGAAAAACCATCACTCTTGAAGTAGAAGCTTCCGACACCATAGAAAACGTGAAGGCCAAAATCCAGGATAAAGAGGGAATTCCCCCGGACCAGCAACGTTTAATCTTCGCCGGTAAACAATTGGAAGACGGTAGAACTTTGTCCGACTATAACATTCAAAAAGAATCCACACTCCATCTCGTCCTTCGTCTTCGAGGCGGTAATCTTTAGAAAGACGAATTCACGCAAAAATAAAAAAAATTTTAAAAACAAACATGCAAACATTAGTCTTAAAAAAACCACGTAAGAATTAAAAGGGAAAAAGAGTAACAGAGAATATAATTCCAAAACATCAAGGAGTTTTCTCTCGCCAGTTGAGCAAATAAACCAATGTAAAAGGCAATTTAAAAAAAATTAACATCTATGAGAAAACTCTTTGTTTAGTCCCGCGTTTCGCGAAATTCGTCTTTGAATATTCGTCAACGCGTAGAAAAATGATAGTATTGCTAAAGTTAGATCTCTATCCTTTTTTTCAATTTCTCTTTTTTTTCTTACTTTCCATTTATTTCTCGCTTTTCTATTAAGGCCAAACTTTATTTGCAAATTTCCAATCAATTATTCATGTGGCTTAAAAAAAAAGAAAGTTTAACGACGTGGTATTGTAAACCAAAGTTGAATTGAAGAAAAAAAACAGTTCGAATCAACATGAATTCTTATTTATTTCGTTCACCTTGTCCCCTTGTCCTTGAAAGTTCAGTCACGTCGAAAATAAATTATCATTTTTGAGGACACATTCGTTTGCGTACAAAATTTTTATTTGTTCACAATTTCGTTGCAATTTGCTAGAAATTTGGAAAAAGTGAGACCATTTTTTCAAACAAAAATGTCTAAATCATTTTTTTCAAACTTCGATCGAATTAATCTTCAGCAAATAATTTTAAACATTTTTCGAGTAATTCCTAATTTGAACATCGAAAGTCGATTTTATTTACAAAAGGTCGATGAATATCCATTTTCTAATCCTCGATTCGTAACTTTTAAAGGACCTGAAAAAATTGATGAAATTTTTAATTCCGACTAAAAACATCTAGAAAATTTCACAATTTTTTATTTTTTCTTTAATTTTACCTATGAAACTCAGGAGTGCAGGCAAAAAAATCAAACCGTGTGCCGCTCCCATCAACAAAATTCCAAGATACATCCGAAAATAGAAAACTTGAAAAATTTGAGTTTTCGCGAAAGCCAGAACGATTATTCCCACCAATTTCGTTAAGGTTATTCCAGCGAAAACCTGTCAATTAATTCTCAATTATAAATCGATAATTTTCTAAATTATTTCATTGTTAACTCCTACAATTTATTTTTTCAAACGTAAACCCTACACAACGAGGTAAAAAAGATCCTCGTAAGCGATAATAAGGTTTAATTATACACCATTCTTTCGTTTTTTGATAACGAAGAGAACGATGTATGATAAAGTCGCATTCCGTGAACATTTAATTATGAAAACTATAAAACAAAAAAAAGTTTTTTACTAAAAAGAATTAGGGTCATTTTCGACCCTGCTGTAGGGATCAAAGGTTTATTCGATTGTCGAAATTTTTTGTCCTACTTACTGAACTTCCAATAGTGTTGAGTGTCGCTGCAGTTTTTCCAACTCTCGTTTCCGCGTCCGAGTACAAATAATAATGAACAACGTGACTGCAAAATTCAACGGATATTCCAACGCCCTGAAAAATGTAATTAGTATAAAATTTGAGCTAAAACACTTTTTTCGAGTGTAGAAAAAAATTCTTTTTTCCAACTCACCATTACTAAATTTACGAGAGAAATGGCATTCAAGGAAATGTTGCACCAATACATAAATCCTACGAGATTTATAATGATCATTGTGACGGTTAATAATACGATAAAAGCTGAGAATAATGATCTTCCAGTAAGTAAATATGTAACAACGAATATCACGAATAGTGATAAGCCAAGAGATTCTAGAGTCTCGTACCAGATGGTCAAATATTGCTCGTAAAAAACGTAAAACACACTGAAAAAAAAATAAGCAACATTAATTTTTTCAAATCACATTACGAATAAATAATTCCCGATTTTTCCCATAAATGAGTTATAAAGGAAAAAAATGTTAACAAAATATAAGGAAACTTGAAAAAGTAAAATTTTTAGTTAAAATGACATTTAGGAACCAAATGAAAAAAACTTTTTTTTACTATTTAGAAATTTAGTATTTATTTTGTTTGTTTTTTTTTTTTAATTAATAAAATTTACCTGTATGGAAAAACTCGAATTTTCTTATCCGATAAATTTGCCTCGTTTATCATGCTCGTTATATTTTTGGCAACGAATCTCGCAGCTTCGAGAGCCTTGTACCAGTCACTAGATTTTTTTAAAGGTCTGTGATAGCTCATGAAATACGTATCACCGATATCGATCGCTCCGTACTCGTCGTAAAAGTATGTCAATGCCTATTTTTCAATAATAAATCATTTTATGATAATATTCAAATAAATTGAATTAATGATATTTTTTATATTATAAAATTCATTATTCGAATGTTAGTATTTACAAATTGCATTAATGGTATTAATTAAAACACTCGCATCATAATAAGCTGCTCTTCCACCTTTGGCGCATTGAACGTCCGGAATATCAGTCACGAAATAACTGATATATTTTCGAAAACTCTTAGTTTCTGGTCTCGATGACATGTTAGCTTTATCGATTTGACAAGGCAGACAGTCGGCTGAAAAAAAAAATATAATCGAAACTCAAATCCTCGTTCTCATTGAATTGATTTAATTTAAAAAATGCATCAAATCAAAGCTCGAATCCTCGATGATAAATTGATTCGATGTAATTTAAGGAAGCTCCGTCACGTAGGGCCGGTTTACGTGATATGAAATTTCTAAGATGTCTGTTTACTTTCTAATAAAAACTAATTTTGCATTATTGTTGAGACATAGATAACTGGTTTCATTAATCGATTAAATTATTTATTTTATTACAATGAAACCAACTTTTCTACCTATACGTCAATCACAAACGAATGTAAGGTTAGGTAGCTGATGATTTAAATCTCGCGCATGCGCTTCTGCGTTATGCAAGGCGCGTTCGGGGAGTCGCTATTTGCGCTACAAACGCTAACGCTACCATTAAATATTATTACTATAGGTCGCATTTTTAGCGGAAATAGTGACTCCCCGAACGCAGCCACAGAACACCTGATTTCTGCGACGCAGCCGAATCTACACGGTTGCGAAACCTCTCGGAACTTCAAATATTTCGACATTTTAACATTAAATATCTTATATAAGCTATAATTACATAAGCCGTTGACCCAAAAGTTTTTTATTGTATTTGGAATCCTTGTAACCTGATCAACGTTATTGTAGTGTTCGTTGAATATCTGTTGCGTAAATGCGAAGATGTCACTTGATACAAGTCTTTTGGGGATGACTTTTCCATAAGCCCCGTGTTAAAAATCCCAACTTTAACAATTTTTATCTCTCTTATTAGTCGTTGATCTTACCTGAAACTTTGTATACGTGAATATGGATACTTTATCTACGATATACTTAAGAGAATGGATCAGTCACCAAACCTCACCTCGAATTTTCGAAATTGAAATTCTTCGACACGATTTGACCGAATACAAAAAAGCTTTGTCAGCGGACGCCGGACGATGGCAAAAATCTGCTGACGGGGCCTTTTTGTAATCGGTCAAACCGTGTCGAAGAATTTCACTTTCGAAATTCGCAGTTATATCTCGCACTCACGGTGGCGAGATACCGACTGACCCATACTCTTAAAAATTATTTTTTTCTGTTGGTGAACCTTTCGTGACGGAGCCTCTTTAAAAAAGGAAGTTTTTTTTACCATGATTGTGCGGACAGAACGATCCGTTATTGGGAAAATAATTGCAGCACGTTTTGACGGACGTCCAATCGAAATAATCGTCGATCCACGAAGATCCCGGTTTTGCAAGATAAGATCTGAAAATAAATCGAAAATCAATGAATTTTATAATCAACTTGTTCTTTATTTCTTATCAATTTATCGACATTTTTTAGTTCGTGGAAATTTAGAATTTTTTTTATTAAACAGAATTGTTTTTACTCACTGCAACGATTGATCAGCTGCACTGAATAGTTGCGTGTACAGGGAATCAGTGTTGCACTGTGGACCACCACAAATCGCATTTTGAACGCTCGTGTCGCTGTAATTTAGTCCACTGGTCACCACGAAATAAACTGGTGGTCCCATTGACAATAAATCATCCATATACTGATCAAAATACAAAAAAAAGTTATTCATGAATTGTAACACTATTATTGATCTAATTATGCAGTTTTTTTATCGACAAATCTTTTTTTTTTGTAATAAATCACCAAGTTTTATAGCAAACGCATAAACAAAAATGTGTTACAAATGATTGAATCAGCATTTTTTTGAGAAATTGCAAAACAAATTATTTGTCATTAATTTGCGAGAAATAAAAATTTGAATAAAATCGTAATAAATATTGTCGAAAATAAAATACGTAAAAAATATAGTAAATCTGAAAATATTTCAGAACAACTTTGAAAATGGAATTTTTTAATTCTTTTTCGATTATAAATCTAGAAATGCAAAGGCAAACGAGTAAACGAAATTGTGTTACCGATAATTGAATCGGGAATTTTTTGAAGAATTAGAAAAAAAAAACAATCTTTAGTCATTAATTTACGAGACATAAAAAATGGAATAAAATGAAAGTAAATGTTTTCGATAATAAAATAAGTAAAAAAAAGATGTTTAACCTGAAAATATTTGAGAACGTAGGAATCTTCGGGCATAGAGAGTTTTTGTTCGAGGCCAATTTCGATGTGAGGAGCGACGACGACGTGAATCGTGAGTAAAGCGACGAAAACCGTTAAAATAACAATTCTCACGCGTTTCTTCATGAGAAAAGGAGTGTAATAATTCTCGAAGAAATTTTGCACGTATCCCTTATCGGGATTAATAGGCAATTGGGAATCCAAGCTGATACAACAAAGTACGTCGAAGTGGCCACCCTGTTATGGATTAAAAATGTAACTGAGTCTATTTAATCGCGTGACCATCCAATAAATGGACAGTTAATATTTACCTCGTATCTTCGTGTGTCAAGAGCCAAGAGACTGACAAACGCGGTTATTTGGAGTAGAAAATTTATCAGTATCGAGACAGATGCGTACATTGCAAAAGTATTTACAGCAGGCATTGTTGATAGTGTTCCTAGGAACAAAAATCATAAATAAATTTAGGTTTCTCGATCGTTAACCCTTCATCGAACACTAAACCAAAATATTATTTCAGCAAATTATTTACTTCGCTACTAAACTACAATCAAAATACTAATATCCATTTTATTGTGAAAAATGATCATTTTTTTTGTATCCTCTACGATTTTAATCATAAAATTAAATAGCAGTAGGACAACTCTATTCTTTATTAAATAACTCTATGGCAAAAATCTCTATTCCAAGACATCTCTATACTTAAATTTCTCTATTTGTAAATATTTGTGATTATCCCAGTCATCTCTATTCGTAAATATGGTCGAATACAACACTGTTCCAAGACATCTCTATGTTTGTTAAAAATCATAATACTGTGCAGCTTGATTATCAATTATTTTCGACAAGCATAGAAAGGTCTTAGAATAGAGTTATCTTCGACCATATTTACGAATAGAAATATTTAGGAGTAGAGATGTCTAGGATAAGCTATATTTACGAATAAAGATATTTAAGCATAGAGATGTCTTGAAATAGAGATAATTTGGCATAGAGATATTTAAGAATAGAGTTTTTTACGAATAGAGTTTAATTAGTCACAAAATTATTCAAAATAGAAATATTTAAGAATGGAGATGTCTCAGAATAGAGAAAAAAGAGAATTTCTCAATTAGTCTTCAGTTCAATTTTCGAAACACCAAACGACTCCTGAGCTTTGTAATTAAACAAAATGACATGCCATTTTTACCCCCACTACCGCGAATCGCTTTATTCAGAGAAAGTATAGACTCGGCGAGCCTCGGGCCAGCAGACGACAGAGCTGTCAATGTAGATGTCCCGAGACTCTACCGAGTTTCTTGATGACAAATAGAATTGTCCTACTGCCAAATTTGTTTATAAAAAAAAATTTTCTACTGGGGCAAATATGGCTGTTGTCCTAAAACACCTTTTTTTTGAACATCACTCGCGGTGAGCATGATACCTCTGGAACCATTTGTAATAAAAAAAACCAAAAAGATTTCGTTAGACATATTTAAGCATAGAAATATTTAAGCATAGAGATTTCTTGGAATAGAGATAATTTGACATAGAGATATTTAAGAATAGAGTTTTTATACGAATAGAGTTTAATTAACCACAGAGTTATTCAGAATAGAGATATTGAAGAATAGAGATGTCTCGGAATAGAGATTTTCACCATAGAGTTATTTAAGAATAGAGAAATAAGGAATAGAGTTGTTCTACGGCCAATTAAATTGCTTTTTTTTAATGCAGTGGAGAATTAACAGTAATTTTTATGATAATTTTTCAATTTCTCGCTCGTCCATGTTTTGGGAGGAAGAGTTAGGATTTCTAAAAATATTGGAACCAACAAAAACTATTAAATTTGGAAAAAAAATCGAATGAAATAATAATTACATCATTTAATTAATAAATATTTACCGATTGCGAAGCACAAACATTCGGAAATACTCGTAAGTAACATGGATGGTCCAACCATTCCCAAAATTAATCCCATATGATCGATCACTGTTTCGCTCGATTTACGTGGATATCTCTCGTGGGTTTGTACCAAAATGAATATATTGTCAACACCCACTGCTAGTACCAGGAACGGTATTACCTAAAACAGAAAAATAACATTAATTGTATTAATTTTTTAAATTAATTCATTTTTGTCTGGAGAATAAAAAGATTTTTCATATTTTCTCAATTTCTCGTAATTATTCATTAAAATTGATAACAAAATACGTTCAATCAATTAATTTCATTTTTTATATTTTCCAATGAACAGAAATTTCATAATGAAATGTAAAAAAAATCATTTTATGAATTCTAAGAATTTTACAAAAATTTTATTCTGGATATTTTATTTTATTTTGGAATTTTTTGATGCTACTTTCTTGCTTTTCACAACTAATGAGAAATGTAAAAACTTGCCTCGATCGTGAGGAGAGTTGTAGGAACACCAATGTACCCGAAAATTCCTAAAGAGGCAGAAACCGAAGCGAGGACCATAATGATTCCACCAATACTAAGAAAAAACCTGGTGGTGACCTATCAAAAAATCATTAATTACCAATTTGTTATTCGTTCACCAAAAATCATGGTTTCTTCTTAATTTCGTTATTTTTATTGATAAATTTTAAACTCACAAAACATGTGACCGCTTTTTTGAAGTTTCCAAGTGCAACAGCGATGTAAACGAACATCACGACGTAACTAATGACCATTGTTTTTGATTCGGCTATCGAAGTCCTTTTTAATTCGTCCTCGATAGATCTTTCTGCACTATACGCAATTTCCATGTATTCTGGTTTTTCATTTTCTATCCAGTTTTTTAAAAAATCTAAATATCTGAAAAAGCGTTGAACAAATCGTCATAAAAATCGTAATAAAATAATTGCTCTTTTTCGTCATGGATAAAAAACAATTTGTTCAATTTACAAATTGTCACTCATTCCAATTATAATTGACTCTCCAAAGACAATTAATGGGGGAAAGTCGTAAACGTACGTTTTTTTTTCAAGATTTTTTTATAAACAAACGGAATAGTTTATTGAATTAACATAAAGCATATCTTAAAATATACGATGTAAGGTACATCGACCATTTTTTTTAGACTAGAATGTTTCAAAATGGCGGCGCCACAGCTGCTGGAAGTCACCTCAGATTTGCTCCGTGCAGCCTACAGGCCTCAAATCTCAATTAAAATCAAAATATAAAATTTTTATTGTTAAAATAGATTAATACGCTTTGCATGACGGAGAGGAAAAAAAATAAAAAATTTAGGACCATTTACAAAAATACAGAAATAAGTGATTTTTTTTCAAAATGGTCCTAAATTTTTTATTTTTTTTTCTCTCCATCGTGCAAAGCGTATTAATGTATTTTAACAATAAAAATTTGATTTTTATTTTGAAATTGATTGAAAATAAAAAAATAAAATTTTTATTGTTAAAATACATTAAGGGGTCCGTATGGTCTAGAGCACGAAAATTTCACCTATTTTCACGATTTTTTTTTTGCCATAAAAAATTTAAAAATCGATGTTTTAACTTTTCGGGTTTATTACTACCTTTATTAAGTATACAAAAAAATTTTTTTTTAATTTTAAAAACAGTGTTTATTATCATATAATTGGCATTGAAGACGACCCTCTCGAAAAATCCGACCCGGACGGTGAAGATCGATCCGAGACTTCTACTCATCTGAAACACAAAATTCAAGAAGATTCTTAATCAGAAAGAGTGCAGTTATGGTCGGGACTAGAACAAATCGAAAAAATTAAAAATTGACAAAATGGCGCGCTTTTGAAAAAAAATTCGTAAAATCGGGTTTTTTTTCACTAGTTTTTTAGTATAAACAATAAGAAATTATTTAAATAAAATTATGATTGTAGTTCCGACGATAGCCATACATGTTGTGAACAACATATCCAAATTTCAAGTGATTCGGTTGAATAGTTTTTTTGTTTTCACCTGCGCAGTGCCGAAAAAAGTCGTTTCGAGATAAATGAGTTTAAAGTTTGAGGTACAGATATTTTCAAAAATTGAGCAAATTTTGAATACTTACAGTTAATCCGCGATTCCGGCACCATATAGGATTCCTTCGGAACGTTCATAATTCAAGATTTCCTCACTCCTTTCATTTCTTCGAGCTGTCCGAGCCTCTTTGGAGTTGTCCGTGCTCCTACGGTTGGCGCTCGATACTCGCAGCTCGTCTCGGTTTTGCGCTAGTTGCTCCGCTTGTGGCCCGATTGTTATGCCCATGGTCTCCATTATTTTCAATAGGGATGCAAATCCTTCATTGAATATGCAAGCGGAAATGTGAGTGGCAATATCAATGATTTTTTTTCCGGCAAACAGATGTTTCGGCGCAAGGTGCCACACGCAAGCATTGAAACTTTCGTTATTGTTCTGCGTATTACTGCCAATACACCTTTCCAATAAAGTCTCTGCTGTCAATTCTTCATAAATTGGTTTTAATATCTCTTGTGCTTCATCGCACAGAGCAGGTGGGTGCTCGTAGGTGTCTAAAGTACCTGCAGCCTCACTTTGACGCCACTTGCACCACGATTCGGAACCTGGAGGACAGTACGAGTGTTGCGGATTTTCATCTGTTGAAATATTGTGATAATATGCTGCCCATATTTCACTTCTCATCCCTTCAGTCGAATCTGAATTACGTCTAATTGCTAGACCGTAATAAGTTGACAGCTCTTGCAATAATTTATTCGTCAATTGTTGACGCTTCGGTGTTTTATTTATCGATTTCCGCTGTGTCTTTTTTCCCTCTTCTTTTTCTGTCAATTTCTTTGTTGCTTTCTTTATTTGTGCATGTTTTTTTTTCGCATCAACAGCACGTTTGTACAAACGTTTTTTAACATGCAAAACACATTCTTTTTTGCAAACTAAAAAATCATCCCCGTAAGGCTTTGTGTCCAATAAGGCTTTGAACGTTTTCGTGTCGCGGACCGCTCTCTACCTGCGTTATGGGCTGTAGAAGCTGTAATATTGAGAATTTCCGCATGAAAATTTCACAGTATATTCTTGAGATACTATACTTTCGACATATCGAAAAAAAAAAAAATCGATTTTTTCAAATTTCTAGACCATACGGTCCCCTTAATACGCTTTGCATGACGGAGAGAAAAAAAATAAAAATTTAGGACCATTTTGAAAAAAAATCACTTATTTTTGTATTTTTGTAAATGGTTTTAAATTTTTTATTTTTCTTCTCTCCGTCATGCAAAGTGTATTAATGTATTTTAACAATAAAAATTTGATTTTTATTTTGAAATTGAATATTTGAAATTGATTGAAAATGAAAAAAATCAAATTTTTATTGTTAAAATACATTAATACACTTTGCATGACAGAGAGAAAAAAATTAATAATTTAGGACCATTTTGAAAAAAATCACTTATTTTTGTATTTTTGTAAATGGTCCTAAATTTTTTATTTCAATTTCAAAATAAAAATGAAATTTTTATTGTTAAAATACATTAATACACTTTGCATGATGGAGAGAAAAAAAATAAAAAATTTAGGACCGTTTACAAAAATACAAAAATAAGTGATTTTTTTCAAATTGGTCCTAAATTTTTATTTTTTTTTCTCTCCGTCATGCAAAGCGTATTAATGTATTTTAACAATAAAAATTTTATTTTTTGATTTTAGTTGAGATTTGAGATCTGTAGGCTGCACGGTGCAAATCTGAAGTGCCGACTTTCAGCAGCTGTGGTGCTGCCATTTTGAAATATTTTAGTCTAAAATAATTTGTCAATATACCTTACATCGTATATTTTGAGATACGCTTTACGTTAATTCAATAAACTATTCCATTTCTTTATAAAAAATCTTGAAAAAACGTACGTTTAGATGACTTCCCCCCCTTAAATAAGTAATGTCATGATTTTTTTATACTTTTGTTCCCATTTTAACATTGGTTCGATTTCGCTCTCGTTCAGAGAATTTCTGACCATGAATGAGAGCACCAAACCGGTGGCATTTGTGTAATCAGAAACGTTCACACTTCTTTGATTTTCTTGCAAATATCCTCCGAATGCGATGTCCGGAATAACGGGACCTTTGTACTGAGATAAACAGTCTGGATTGTAGGGATTCCTTGGGAAAAAAAACGTTAAAAAATAAATTAGTGTTTCATAGCGATCGAGAATTGTTATTTAAAAAAAAATCGTTCAAAAATTTCTAGGAAAATATTAACTTTTGGGTTATTGTGATTCGAAAATTTCGAAAAACTGTGGTTCAGAGAGAAAATAAGTTTTGAAAAATTATTTCGTTTGATATTTGCACTGTTTTGGTTATTAAAATTTTACATTTTGGCTTGAAAAATATATATATATATATATATTTTTGGGAAATTAGCACGAAATAATTGTTCTGATAAAATGAAATTTACTAACTGCATGCAGAGATACAGCCAGTCCAAATAATTTTCCTCATAACCATTGACGTTTGTCGATCTGTTGAAATTCGACAAATTATTTTGAAAATATCCCCAAACACTTTGTACCGTGCAGAGAGAAAGTGTCACAGGTCCTGTAAATTCGTTCTGCACTGGAGCGTAACATATTTTTTCCAGGCCTTCGTCGATGTCTTGGCCCAGCTACATGTTCAAATTTTCAATAATTATTAAATTTCCATCAATTTTTTGCAACAATTTTATTTTTTTCATAAACTGGCTAAATAAATCAGTACGAAAAGTCCACAGTTCAGGTGTCCACTTTTTTTTACCTGCAATATTTTTTCTTGGAGATCGTAGACCGCGAGCAAAAATTCTTTCTGAAATACTGGACCAAATACGAGAGTCCCGATGCTCGTTTCATGAGTAATCTGTGATCGAAACAAAACGTTATCAAACAAATCTTGGTCTTCTAACTCTAGACTCCTACAACGGGGTCGAAAGCGACCCCAATTCAATAAAAAAAACTTTCCATTTTTTCGAAACTTTTTTTCGTTTTATAGAATTTTTATAATTGAATGTTCACCGAATCCAACTTTGTTATACACCATTCTCTTCGTTATCAAAAAACGAATTCACCCAGAAAAAAGTTCTATTTAGATCTACTAGGATGGTTTATTCAAATTTTTTTCATTTCAATCAACAAAATTTATATTCGTTTCAGTTAGAAATCTGTATTTAAATCAAATAGATAACGCTATTTGGGTTCGTTTATTCGAGTACCCATGTTAAAGCTTCTTGCTCCAACCACCACGTGGCGCAGAGCGTCGAGCCATTTCTCACATACGAATTACGCTCTAGATATATGATCCTGAAGTTTGCAACGTTGGAGTCCAACGAAATGATCTAAAAAAACTCCAATAAGTTCAGTAAATCTCCAATTTTGTTCCCTGCCGAATTTGCAATTCGTAGTTTTTCAATCTACACCAATAATTCGTGAAATAAAAAATTGGTGAATTACAAACATTTTTTTTCGTTCATTTCGTTGGACTCCAACGTTGCAAACTTCAGCGTCGTCTAGATATGCATAAATTGCGGGAACCAAAGTACTATTATTATTCTGACTGACTATATCTAGGAAGACGAACATGAATTTTTGTACATACCCAGAGTCGCAGATCCATGAAAATATTATTAAATAATATCATAATTGAATATGGTGCAATTAGTATTATAAACATTATAAATAATATTTTTTTTTTATATTTTTTCCCTGTCTTTCGCCTATTATAGGATCGGCCCAGGTCAGTAGCCAGTCCCCCCTGGGGGTCTGGTCCGGATCAGTAACCAGGCCCCCATGCGGCCGCATCCGACTTCCCCATCTGTAGCGCATTTGCCATGGCACTCGATTTCATGGGCCCAAGGAAACTGCGGAAAACCTGTGCCACTACAGCCGGTCCTGGGTTTGTCTGACGGTGCCGGAGCTACGTCACGCCTTGTCACAAGAATGTAAACACGAACTACAGCTGTATACATGTGACACTTGTGATACACATGTACAGGCACTTGTGTATGTCTCATATATACATGTGGAGCTGGTCACGCTCATATTTAATTTTCGTGAAAAGGCTACGGAATCGGGATTGAAACCGAGGATCTACCGACACTCTGGCTTAGATGCAAGCACGCTAGCCACTAGACCAGAGCGCCGGTTTTTTTTTTTTTTTATAAATATTATTTTTATTTCAACTTTTTATATTCGTTTAATTTTTAAGATAAAAATATGTCCGATAAAAATATATATATTAAATTGTTTATTAATCAAGAATATAAAAATATTGTGATAAGAAAACAAGAATTTCTTAAAATTAAATAGACCTCTATTTAGCCGTGAGACAAGGAAAAAAATTTATTTGATTTAACTACATCCTAGTTCAATCGACTAGATATTTTTTCTGGGTGAATGGTGTATAATTAAAATTTGTTATAGCATACGAGGACCATTTTATGCTAAAGAGAAGATTGGGGCTGTTTTTGGCCTCGTTGTAGGGTTTACGTTCGCAAAAATAGATTAGGTTCGAGGATTAAAGGGGTAGAAATTGTTGAGTGTCAAAATTATCATAATTGATTTGCAACGAAATTTGTTTTTTTTTTTTTTTTTTTTTTTTTTTTTTTTAATTATTTCAACAGTGTTCAAAATAAATAAAAAGATTCTTACTTAAAAAATTAAAAGATCGATGAATAAGAAAAAAAGGAATAAATTTCGTGGCATTCCAGCATGACGCACTTCAGCAGCATGAAATTTTAACTCACGTTTTCGAGTCCAATGGATTTTATGTAAATTTGTTCTGTTCTATAAAATGGCTGAAAATGTTTGTCGAAATAATCTTTGTCGATTCTCGATTCACTCGTTGGTGATGCCCATATTTCGATCGGATTAACGGTTACTATTAGAAACTTGATACCGATACTCAAAGCTATCACGATGAAGGTCGTTGACAATAAAACTACTGCAGGATGTTCAGCAAAAACTAGAAAGAAAAAAAAGAAAAAATTACCATATTTTGAAACCTCTTATATATATATATTTTTCTATTAAAGAATTTTACAAGCAAAAATGTTGTCATCAAAGACAAATTTAATCATTTTTTATATAAAATTTTTAATTGTCTATCATTAATCATAAAATTTATAATTACAGCGTCCCCAAGCTGCAAAAATCCTTTCGCTGACTGTATTGAACTTTCTACTGGGTCTTTGATCGGTTGGCCGAATCGTCACAATCGGTCTGTCAAGTCCTAATAAATGATTAATCACTTTTTAATTATATGATTAAAAATACACGATTTTTTAGTGTGTTTTAATATCACACTCCAAAATTGGACAATAATTTGACTCACGTGTATTTCGTTTTCGCAAATAAACCAGAACAATGCTCCAGCATGAGCTTATTAAAATGACAAAAATTCCCATGATCAGTCCGTAGCCGTTTATTCCCCCAAATTTAAAGTTTGGTGTACTTATTTGCCATTTATCAGTTGATGAGCACGAAGCCGGACAATCGACACAGCTACAGGCCGACGAAGAATTCTGTCGAATATTCGTAAATTCAAGATGAGTAAAGCAATTCTATGATGAACGCAAAGTTATTAAAAACGTTTCCATGTGACAAGAATTTGAAAACGTGACCAACGTTTCGAAAATTTCATCGTTTTTAAAGTTGATGCGTATACGAATTTCCGAAAAATTCAAAAATGAATAGAGACTGCTGCTTAATGTTGTAAACAAAATTGATCAAATTAATTAAGATTAAAGATTCATTACAACGACGGTAAAAATAAAAAATTCGAAATCTAAATCGACGAAAATAAAAGAATGAAAAAAGAAAAAATGAAAACTCACATCGTATGGTTCGCTACAAAGTTTCGTCGGTGGATTCAACGGTGGACCTGGCGTTAGAGCTTCTTCTTCATTGTAACAATACTCCAAATCGAACGGTGCCATATTATTTATTGTCGAATTTCCCATAAAATAAAACCATCTGTAAAATCATTGGAGTGGAGAATTTCTTTATTTGCAATTTATTTAAACATTTGCAGCAACTTTTCTTTCGAATTTATTTAAACTCGGTTTCATTAACCCCCAAATCGTGCACTGGTGCGAATTCGCACCAGCAAAATTTTCAAAACGCCAGCATTCGACAGGAAAGTTGTTTGAGGGCATACCCTTATTTCGACAAATATGTGTGACCCCTCTAGTGTCTAACCCCATCGGGAGAACGTTCATTGTTTCCATAACCGCCGCGAAAGTGATATCGAAAAATTTAGTTGGTGCAAATTCTCACCGGTGTATGCTTTAAGGTCAAAGAATCGTGGTCTGTGAAAATAAAAAAAATAAAAATAAAAAAAAAACAGTGTGTTTCGCAATCAAGGACCATTTTTGTGTTCAAAGTAAGTGAATTCATCATTATTTACACGATTTACTAAAAAAAAATGACGTCATTTGATGTAAAGACAATAAAAAACCCTTTCGCATTTTACGCTGTACGAGCGATAAAATCGTCAATATCGATGATTTTTTATATAAATAAATCGTCGATTCAATAGCATTTGATGTTATTGGAAGATTTCGTTGATTCAACCGCAGAGTTCTCGCTCAGAATACATGTGCGGTTTGATAAAAAACTAACTTATTGGTTTCATACTTTATAATATTGTTATGATTATATAATATCATTGGCACCCCGTAATGAGACATGTGGTTGAAGCAACGATTTTTTTCCTACGTGTACATTCTTGATTGTGATTTTAATAAAAATATTAATTTCATATTTGTAAATGTTTCATAATGAGTTCTGAAAACCCTCGTGTGCGACAACCATCGGTCAACAGTCTGTAGCGAATGTGAGCGTTTTTTGGAATTATATAATTTGTATTCCAGCCATCATCAACTATTTTTATATTTTCAATGAAAAACAAAAGTTTGTGTGAGTAAAATAATTTTTTTTCTTCCCCTGTATAGCGTAAGATGTAAAATTTTGTTATCAAAATCAGTGCACGTGTGAGGTCATGGTAAAAATACTTAATTTAATAAAATTACTTTTGCTTATTTTTTTCCTATAAAAGCCACTTTTTAACAAAAAAAGCGCGTAGGTTTTATTACATTTTGATTACATTTTAAAAATCTACAATTTTTTTTGTAATAAGTAAAATATTTGAAATGATTTTTTTTTATTTCAATTTTTCTCATAAGTTTATGATTTGAGCTCAATTCAAGTGGCACCAAGTGATTTGGCAGGAAATTTTACCCCAAAATCATATACTTATGTCTGCATTTTGGATTTCATTTTCACCTCCAAATCATGAGTTGTAATCATTAAATCCCTATTCACATCTGTGTATGGTTTAAAGGTGCTGGAAACCACTGTACGGTTTGGGGGTTAAAACTAAATTATTCTTTAAAAACTAATTACCGTTCCGCAGTACATTTATTTCCGGTGGCACCTCCGCAAGCAATGTCTAGGGCAAAGTTTCCGGTCATTGGATTGACGACTCGACTGCATGAGTCCCGAGTGGCGTGTGTGTATTCTTTTGATACATAAATCTAATTGTACAAGAAAAAATAATAGCAAAAAAAGTACGAAAAGGACAAAAATGAGATACAAAAATCGTAATTTATTATCCACCTTTTCAAAACTTACCTGCACACTTATAATATATTCTTTTCCGGTACTCGGATTGATAGCTAATCCCGTTGATTTCATAAATCTAGCCTGATCAGTAGCACAAGTAAAATCGCAAATTGAACGAAATATATTTGACGAACAACTTTGACATCTGCCAAATATTCCCTCGGCCAATGCAAGGCTCTTGTCCATTGTCATTATTTGATTTGGGTCGCAACAAGTTTTTGGGGGTTCTAAATAAAAAATTGCATCAATCAAAACCATTTTTGTATTAAAAAAATTAAATTCATTTGATTTTAAATATTAGTTGGAAACTGACACGTTTTTTACGACTGCATCTTTCAAATAAATTGATTAACATAGTAACAGAATCAAGTAATTAAAAAACAGATGCTAAAATTAAATTTGAATTAAAACTTTTGTAGAAATGATTTTATTTTGCTAAATTCAAATATCAATCTCACCTGAGCCAGTAAATAAATGTGGACATCTTTTGAAAAGTATCGCTTCCGCTTCTTTATGGTTCAGTTGAATGGCTGAATGTTTGGTTGGACAAGGTTGTTTGAAGCCCCTTGCATCACCGCATTCTCCGTACCACACGCACGGTGATTCTCCATAAACCGATAAAATGCACGAAACAATCGCGATGAAAGTAATCGCGATGTTTTTCATTCTGAAGACCCAAAAAAAATCATACAATCTCGCGATTGTCGAATATTATTGAACTTTCGCTTTTTTTCTCTTTATAAAATTTTATTGATTTTGTATATCGAGATTTTTAACAAAATTGTATAAGAAAAAAAATGGATCGTTCGGTCACGATTTCAAATCAGAAGACAAAAATCATCGATCAAAATTCACGACATCGGAATTTCGTTGCGTAAATTTTACTTTCATAAACTCACTTGCGTTATTTTTGGACGTTTTAATTAAAAGAAAAAATTCGTCGTTTTTCAATCACTTATTTTTGCACATGGTTATTTTTTATTTTACTAAACATTCGTCACGATCGAGGAACGATATTTGAACCGCGAGTTATTGTAATTCGCCGGTCTGGCGTAGAATTCACAGTGTGATTTATAGACAACGAAAATATATAGTCTTATCGGCTTATTGACAACTTAACGAGCGTTTATCTCTCAGGTGTGAGGGAAGTTCGAATAATTCGAAATCTTTGAGCGATAATAATCATCGAATAGCCCGTAAAACCACAAATATCACTGTCGAAAATGAAGAATAAGAAAAAATACAAAATGCGTTTTATTAATCTCTTCAATCAGTTGGCAATCGAGATTTCTGGTGCACAGATGTTCTTTCGAAAGTTTTTTTCTTTTATTGGTTCCTTTTAACATCGAGTGTTGATACGTGCATTTGTATTCTTTCAAAAAAGAATCAATTTCCGTGTCAAAAACGACTATTTACCATTTTTTAATACCAACATTTTCTTCGACAATTATTTACGAACGTTTTGTAAAAAAATGTATCTGACTTTTGACTTTGATGGAGAAAAAATAATTTGTGATTGGGAATGGAAAAAAAAGCTGAAAAAAATTTTGAGAAGGTCCCAATTTTCGGGAGAAATTAATTATTTAATCGTGTTTAAATAATTTATTGAATTTTTTTCTGTATTAATAATGATTTCGTGAAAAAGGAGCGGCTGATTTTCGAAATTTTCTTTCATAAGTATAAATTAGTAATTGGGAATAAAGGAGACAAATAACAATTACAATTTCCATAATGAATAATCATATTTTAATGACGCAATGATTGTACAAATGGATCTTTCGTAAATCGTTTTACTTATTTGCCGTTTTTATTTTTTATTTATTTTTTCATATTTGTTTCTTTGTTCGTTTTATTTTTTAAATAATCTCTTCTTTTTATCATTTTTTCTTCTTGTTTCACCGTGCGCGTGATAAACCGAGGAACAATGTAACAATGATTATACAGAGTAATAATATATATTAGTAATCGCCAATAATATACTATATACTCGCAATAAATATATTCATTCGTTTGCTATACATACAAAGGTGAAGAAACGCAAACGACAAATTTATCTTCTGCTCGTGTGAAAATCTTTTTCACACTTGTTTTCGTATTTTTTTTCTCTCTCTCTTTTTTATTTCTTTATTTTTTTCTCATCAATTTAATAATAATATGATACACTATATTTTTTTTTGGCTTACCACTTAACGAATTGGGCCAAAACGAAAGGAAGATCGTTTGTTCGAAAAAGATTTTGTGAGTTCTGTTGTTGTTGTTGTTGTTTTTTATTAATCGGAGTATTTTTTCTTGTATTTATTTATTAAATCTTTCTTCTGATCTCGCACACAGTTCGCACTCTTTCGTGTGTGTATGTGTGTTTTGTATGTGTTTTTACCCTCTCTAATCCAATCTATTTTATAATCCTAATGTATAACGATTCGACTCGTAATCGTTTGTTTTTTCCTCATCCTTAAATTTTCACCTCTTTGTTTAATGTTTTTTCTTTTTGTTTTCTTACTCATTCAGACTCCATTCTCATTACTGATTCACGATGATCGACCACAAGTCGTTATCGTTCATCGTCTTTTCTCTCGTATATCATCAAATTACACTTTTTTCGCTTTTTTTTTCAACGGTAGCGATAAAAGTTCGTAATATATTCAATAAAACTTTTTTACGTGTTTTTTTCTGCTTTTTTCGTTTATCCATTTTTTTTCTCACGAAGTAAAATTGTATTTCAATAATAGACGATAATTCAATAATCCGTTTGGCAACCAGGGCGAAAAACATGATACTCGTTTACTAGGCCAACTATATTTTGGGACGCCTCGAATCGAGAGGGTTTCGTTTCATATATTTGTCCTTTTATTTAATTATTTCTATTCATTTGTCTTATTTTTTATATCTTTGTCTCTTTGTTCATTGTTTCATCTCGTTTGTAGAATTTTTCTCGTCTCTCTTTCGCACGCACGTAACCCGTCGTATATTTATTCATCCATATATCTTTTGTTTTTCGTATTAATTGATTTTTTTTATTCCTTTTTAAATATTCTTTTTGTTTTCAACGAGTTGAAACTCTCTTCCTCCAGACGTGAAAAATTGACTAGACTCCGGATAGCTCTGTCGTTTGTGGAGTATTTGGCAATCGGTATACGTTTATTTTTGTTCTTACTTCGATCTAAGCCTTTGACTTTCACGGAGTGCATGAAAAACAAAGACTAAAATTGTGAGCTCTCGTTTCACTCCAATCTTCCGTACGTATTTTTTACTCCAAAAAATAAAAAAAAATTACTCCGAGTGGAAAATCCAAGTGGCGAATGATTATTAATTGCTCGTTAAAGGGTTCGTTCAAAGTACCATATAAAAGGGATTCTTTAATGTATATTAGAACAATTATAATAAATACCCTTAGATGTCTGGTAAAAATATCAAATGAGACCATTACGAAAGCTCATTAAAAGCGTAAGCTTATTTAAAAAACGATTAAAAATTCAACGACGCGAAAAGTGATTGAAATCATTTTTATTTGTTTGTCGTAGGAAGTTTTGTTCTGTCGATATTTTAATCGGAGGAAGAGAATGTGATAATTTGAGATGGAGGACAATTGGTATTTATTTAAAGAGAGAGAGAGAGAGAGAGGGAGAAAGAGAGAATCCAGATGAAAAAGTTTCGTACTCGCTTTTGTTTTTTTTAAATTTCTTTTTATTTTGCTCGTTTCTTTTTTTTCAGCCTTTCGAGCCTTTTAGCGTTGTTGCAGAATGAATAATAATTACAGGATTCGTAAATATTACTTCGTTTTGGGGGAGGGGCAGGGTTATGAGGTTGAGTAAAAACAAGAAGAAAAATAAATGATTAAAAACACTCTCTCGATCGGAGGACGTACACCTCGACAGAATTTATACAATAAAATTTATATTATTAGATAATACAATTATTCCAGCAACAGAAGGTCCTCCGTATAATATTTATGTGCGTCACCCGCCTATATATATTATCGATAAGATAATTACTTACAAATATGTATATATATATATAGATTTTTATTTATATTTATATTTATATGTATATATTCGTAAATAGATATCTTATCTTTTATTTTTATTTTTAGTTTTATTTATTTATTTTTTTTTTTCGCTGTCAGATCTTAACCAATGTCTTAATTACATATACTTTGTTTAATATTGAATGATTTTTTTTTCTTATCTCTTTTTTTCTTTCTTATTTATTCATCGTCGTCTGTCTCGTGCGCGCGCGAACTCTCTCACAAGTTCGAGCTCGCCTGATATAAACGTAACATTTTAACTTTTTATTCATCAATATCTCGAATTTCGTAATGCGCTTAGGACCGTCGAGTAAAAATAATTTATTTTTTATTCATTTTTTTCATAATATTCATTCGTTTCGAACGGAAAATTTTCTCGTTCAAAAATGTTTCTCTTTAGTGGTTCTTTTCAGTGCACTTTCATGAATTTTTGCTTTCTCATTCGAACAAATATTGTGGAAATAAAATAAATCTGTTTCTATCCGCGAATTTTATCATTCTCTCTCTCTCTCTCTCTCTCTCTCTCTCTCTCTCTCTCTCTCTCTCTCTCTCTCTCTCCCTCTTTCCCTCTTTCCCTTCTTCATTTTTCCTCTTTTTCGTGATATCACGAATTTATCCAATTTCTCATTAATTCTCGCACTCTCACGAATATTTCTTTGCCCCGCGAAATTGGTTGCATGAAATTCGTAAACGAGTTGAAATCAGGGCTGGGAATTGGTTATTTTTATATATATATATTTTTTTTTAACAAAAAGTCATTTTTACCCTTATCGTACATTTTTTCAAACTCTCAAGAATTTAATGAAACCAACGTTAAAATAAATGTTGGCAATTTTTTTAAAAAACACCTCTATCAAGATATTTTCTCCACGATATATATATATATATATATATATATATATATATATCTATGGATATAATTTTTTTGTACGAGACATTGCACGATTCAGTGAGCCAATTTTTTTCAGGATTTGTAACGAGTGTACAACTTCTTCACAATTTAATCCAATTTTTTTCAAACACACGATAAAAAGAGCTGCAAACGTTCTGCTGAATTTAATCTCCGATTGTCTACTTTCAAATTTTCTAAAACTTGAATAAAAAGAGAAAAGTTACATCCATAAAATTAACATTTTGAGCTTTGAGATAACAAGATAAAAACAAATTAATCAATGAGCGTAAATGATTAGAAAAACATGTTTTTCACTCGAGAATTTAATTACAAATAATACTTAACCAAATCCATCGAATTAATCGCGGTGATTAAGATCTCAAAAAATATCAATTCATTTATAAACATTTTTTACACCTCATGACTTCGAAAAAAAATGTTAAATCGAGTTATTCGTCATACAAGAATGTTGTGTGCACAAATGATTCACTTTTTTCAACTTCTATATATATTTATATATATTTTTTTTATGGAAGAAGAAAAAAATGAATTCACACCTGCGTCGCTCGAGTGGTGATTGTAATAGACACGTAAATATCGATAATATCATTATTATCGTCACATATTCCTCGAGATAACAATTGAAATTGTCCACACACGGGAAAAGGGGGGAAGATTTTCGTGTCTCTGAGTGAGACGCGTAAAACGCATCATTGTCTCGTACAAATAGAATCTTTGATTAAAAATCAAAGAATATTTCTCAAACATTTGTTCGCTCTTCTTTTTCTTTTTTTCTTTTTTTTTTTTTAATTTCATATCACACTTTAGACTCACGAAATTACCCTGATGTCTTTCTTTCTTTCTTCTAGCGATTACGCGATTTTAATAAGGTAAAAACGTGTTAATTTTAAAAAATTGCATACTCCAAATTCGTCCGAAATTTATAGCTCTTCTCGGTAAATTTCTCTTTTCTTTTTTTCTTGTATTTGATAAAAAATTTCTCTCCCGATGGCTTTGTTTTTTGCTCTCGAATGAAAAATCATTTTCCCCCTTTTCTGTTATTTTTTTTTCTTCATGTTCAATATTTTCTCTTCTGATTTGAACGACAATTGGAAATTCAACGTCGAAGATAAATCCAGTCGAAGCCGTGTTTTTTTTTTTTTTTTTTTTTTTAATATTTTCGCAATTGTTTTATCGCTGCTTCACGAAACAATACAATTTTTCGATCAATTACTTTTGTATCGTTACATTTGTATGTGTGTGTGTGTGTGTGTGTGTGTCACTAATTTTGTTTGACGATGCAAAAAAGCGAAACGAAAACTAGACTGATACAAATAAATGAGTTACGAGAGCAGGCATGTCGCAACGTATTTTTTTGCTTTTCTTCATTCAGAGCATTAGCTTTCAACGATTAAAACTCGCACATTCCATCGTAATATTTTTTTTCGTTTATACTATCGGAGAATAAAATTGGGGAATCAATATTGACGCTGAAAAATCGTAATTACGATGGAAATGCCTCGACGATTCAAGATGCTTTCTTAATTATATATTTATATATATTTTTCTTGCGTGGTAATGAAACACGCCGACGTTTGGGATGCTCGAAATTTTGTTCAAACCGCCTAGAGATACGAAGTAAAAATAATTGAATAAAACAAACAACAAATAATAATGATGGTAGTAAATTTGTGATAAAAACGTGCTTGAGCTTCCGATTTCTATAATTTTATGCAATCAACTATCATATTCACACAACAACTTTGCTATTTGCTAAATAATATGAAAAAAAAAGAAAAACAATGCTGGTACGTGAGTTTCTATGTAGTTCAACGTTTTTTTTTTTCATTTTCACTGTTGCCTTTATTTTATCATTATTTATTTTTTTTTTTTCAAAAGTCGGCGCTTATGAACGAGCTCAAAAGTCTCTTTACGAATATTAAAACACGTGATAAATATATCTATCTATTTATATACGTGAGTATATGTTTATACGCACTTTTTTCGTTCTCCAATGATTTAATAACCATTCTCGAAGGAATATATTAAACTGCAAAAGTGGGAAATTGAAGAGAACGTATTACTGAACAATTAATCTTAGTTTGAGAAAAGTTTCGGGGCTGAGAGCGTGAGAGAGTCAAAGAGAGAGAAAAAGAGAGTAGGTAAAGAGGATGTACGAAACAAAATTAAGAAACGACGTCAAAATCGAGGCAAGAAAAAAATTTAACTACGTAGAATGATCGCGACATTTATCAGACTTTGATAATAAAAATGATCAAATTGATAATAAAATTAATCGATTTAAAACGTCAACCGATGCTTACGTACGAATCTCGAACGAATAAAAACCTTTGCACTCTCGTCTCTTTCATTCAATAATTATCGTAAAAAATGTTTCATCGGTTTAACCATTTAAATCGTTGAAAATTGATTCTTCAATCGATATTAATTTTTGTTCATCTTATTTTGAAACAAAAATTGGTTCGATTAATTTTAATTTCAATTATTATTCATTCAAGTTGCAATAAAATAATAATTTATTAATGTTCATCAATTATTCTCGACGAGTTTCGATCGTAAGCATTTTTTGTCAATAAAAAAAATTGTTTGAGTCTTGATGGAGAGTGGGTCACGCGCGCGACGAGCTAATTAACATCATTCGGTACTTTGAGTATACGTATAATATAGTATCTTTATATTTTAACATACATACATATATAAATATGTATAAACATACATTTGTATATACGTACGTATGCATTGTTCATTTTTTTTTGTTCTGATGGTAGGTATTCATCTATATATGGATACTTTCTGTTGTCTCTTCTAATTTACACGAATTAATCCCTCGATATCGTTTAATTAATATACCAATTATAACAGTGTTACACATCGGATATCGTTAGTTTTTTTTTTTATTTTTATTTATTTTCTTCTTTTTCATGTCAACGTATTTCATTTTTTTTTGCTCTCCGTTCGATTTTTGTTCTTTTGTTTTGTTTTGTTTTTTTCTTTCTTTTCATTTCCTTCGTTTCCCCTCGATCAGTACACGTGTTTAATAACTTCTGTCCCTGGCAGACTCGATCTCTGTTTCATTTTCTTTCAGTTTCTCATTATTTCGTTCCTTCTTCGTTCTCGAACTTTCAACTGTTAGATTTTCTTTGTAATTCATTGATTTGTTATTAAATAAAATTTGTTTTTAGTTCCCCAACTGATTTTCCTAATGAATTAATCGCTTTCATTGATTATTCTCTGCTTTCGTGTTTCGAGTGTTTCCACGATGTTTTTATATATATATATATATTTTTTTTTTCCCGTGGTCACGAATCCAAGATCCGAGTCTCCTGACTCTCGTATATCTTGAGTAACGTTAAAAATAAATTAGCTATGTCGTCGAGCAGCCTCGGATCCCACGACTCGATTATTACTCGATGGACCGAATTACCATTTCATTTTCCATACTCTCTTTTCAATTAATCAATTTTCACACTCTTCGTTCTCAAATTTATCCTTTTTCCACTAGTACGTTTATCTTTTACATTATTATACATACAAATATATACGAGAACGAATTTACATGAAAAAATTTTGTATTCATGCACATTCACATTAATATATTTGTATGTATTTTTCTATGAACACGATTTTTCTTTCCTCTCAAATTTTTACGTTTCAATCCCTTTCGAACGTTCTCCATTTCGGTGTGAAAATTTTAGCGATTTTATTATCATATTATTTACATTTTTCTTTGCTCTCCATCACGAAAAAATAATCCAAAATTATTTTCCCCATCCATATCAATTCTACAATCTGAAAATTGTGGTTCAAACGAACATTCGATTTTTTCGAGTAATCCAATTCAATATTATTTTAATAAAATCATAAATAAAAAGAAATGAACAATTTTCTTTCACGTTTCGTTCCATCATCCTTTCGTTTTCTGTGTTTCTGTGCGTTTCGTAAAATCTTTTGTGTATCTTTTTTCCTAAAAAAAATCCTTAACATATTTGAAAGAAATACTTTTCGCCCCTTCGTAACAATTTCGTCACGACACGAGTCGAGCCAGAAGAAGAAGGAAGGAATGAGATTGAGATTAAAAAAAAAAAAAAAAAAAAAAAAACATTGTACAGAGAAATTTGTAGTTTTGTGGGATTGTTGTTAATCTTTGTTTGGTTTTTTTTTTTTTTTCATTGAGAAACTTCGACAGGAAGAAGAGAAACTCTCTTTTTGGTGTACACCAGCCAGGACAGCAAAGCCCGCTGTAGATATATCGATATCGTTACACAATAGTATAATCGGATATAGCAATGTTATTTATACTACCTCGGTGGTGAAACTTATTTGACGTTCATTACAATTTATCAATTTTTCAAATAATTGTCTTTTTTTTCGTAATTATTTTCTTTCTTGTGTTTTTTATTTTTATTTTTTTTTTATTTCTCTTCTTAATCCTTTCGCTCAATTTATCTTTTCGTCATTCTCGTGCGATTTTTTCGTTTTTCTCTTCGATTTTGTTTTTTTTTCGCCCTCCCACCCTCCCACTCTTTTCTCACGTATTTATTTCACGTATATTGTCTCACGGTTTTTCTCTTCGTATCGTGTCTTTCGAAATTGAATTAATAGTATTATTATTAATGTCATTATCATTATTATTATTATTATTATTATTATTATTATTATTATTATTATTATTATTATTATTATTTCTGGTTTCTTTTTCCTTAGTTTTTTTTTGTGTGTTTGTTTCGTTTTAATAATAATACGAATAAAAATTAAAACTTAAACGTGATTATTAAAGTTAGATTGTTGAGCACAATTATTGATTTCTATGAGAGACTTTCGGGAGGCGCTGTGGGCCGAGCTCATATCCGCAAATTCACCGGCGGACTTACCCTTTCGCGGCAACGTTGTGGCCTCCCCGAGCGAAGGTAACTCCCGCGGCTTCCATATCGGCGAACCTGATTGAACACACGCAAATTTTTCTTCGATGAGGCTTTTTTCTTTTCAATATATTATTCGCTATCCTCGATTAACAATTAAACACAAATACGGCTTATTTATCACGAAAGAGGGCGTATGATATCGAGCGAATGAAAAATCCTTTTGACAATCAAATTGTTGTTATTTAAAATGAATTGTTTATGAAAATTAATGAAAATGAATGATTGAATCAAGCTAATCAACGTTAATGATGAATTTAAATTAATCAGAGTTGAAAAACGTAATGAAATTAATTGAAGTATTGATTTTTAAGTGTATGAGCCAAAATTAAACGAAATTGAATTTTTACATTATTCTTTATTCAATTATGTATGTAAAATTTCCTAACGAAGGACTCCGATAATTCGAATAAACGTTCGAAATTCGATGTAGATCAATTTTTTAACAAAATAGAATTTGATATCGAATTTTTGGATATATTCAATTGGAAAAATGAAGAATATTTTTAGCAAGAAATGGAAATTAAAATTTACTGTTTATTTCAAGATTTTATCGAATTTAATGACAAGTGATTTTTCATTCGAACGATGCTCGTCCCTGGAATAATAAAAAAAATTCTTGAGGTAACGCGTCGTGAAAAAAAAAACGACAGCACCCTGAGCATCAAAACGCGAAAAGCAAAAAAAAAACAGGATTCTATAAAAAAAAATAAAAATAAGAGGAAGGGAGGAGAACGGATGAAACTGAAGCTCGACTAGCCCTCGTAAAGTTTTGTGCCTTTTTTCCCCATTACTAGGCTTTTTTTGTCTCGAACATAGGCGCCGACTTTTCAAAAAAAAAAGAACAAAAATAAACAAAGATTTACATCTTTTTTTTTCTATGGAAAAATACGCTAATACGCGCGACACTCATACACGTGATTGATAATTAACGCTCACAGACACGTTCATCAATCCTTTTTTGTTTTTTAATTAATTGCAAAAAAAATGTTTATTTTTATGATTCCTGCATGACACTAGATGATTTTTGGAGCTTATCTCATCCACGAGACAATCCTTTCATTTACAAAACGCAATTATTTCGTCCTGGAAATAAAATTCAACGCTCCTACCGTTTTTCTCATTAAACGAGGCGATTAAATAATTTTTTTTCTTTTCTTCGAGCATTAAAAATCGTACTTCGTTGATTATTATAAATTGTTTAAATCGTATCTCATTATTATTCTTTTATTTTTAATTTTATTTTTAATATTCGCACGTTATCGAAAATCCACGAACAATAAATAACGTTCTTCTTCTTTTATTTTTTTAATCATTTCTTGTTTTGTTTTAAATAGAAAATGTCAAAATTCTAATGAAGGATGAATGATGAATAATAAAGTGATGAGAATTACGAGAACGAACATGTGGTGATAATGAGATTTTCAAAATAATTAGGCAAGGCACAAACAATACTTATGGCGTAACATTAGTAATATAATATGTTTTTAAAATATTGTTATTATTTGTTTATTCTTTTTTTTGTTTATTATTTTATTTTGGAAAGGAACGTGCCGTAACAACGTGCAAGAATTTTAGGAGCAATTTTCGAGCAACCGAAAAGTCGACGCCTATGATTCAGGAATGCATGCAATTTTTTTGTTTTTGTTTGTTTTTTTTATTTTTTATTCTATGGCGTATTTATATCGATAATTAGTATAATTAGCATAATTCGTGTCAGGGCCTCGTGTGTGTGTGTGTGTGTGTGTGTGTGTGTGTGTGTGTGTGTGTATGTGTGTGTGTATAAACAATTTATAATTTATTTAATACTAACGAGTCTCATAATGATTTTTAAAAAAAACTTAACAATACTTTGCGTAAAATTCTACAATAATTAATATCCGATTCAACAATTGTTAAATATTTGGATTTTCAATCGAAATTCGAGATTTTTAATCGTTAAATTTCGAATTTTTTTTTGTTTTTTTTTGTATGTTGAGCATCGAAGTTGTGGGAATTAAATGATTTTTTAGCTCCGTTTGTGTGTGTCGTTTTTGTGTACCCAAATTCGTACATACCCTACTTTCTACTATGGGCAATAACAATAATAATCGTAAAGGTGTATAACACCGCAATCAACGATTTTTATTTTCTCTATTTATGTATAGGCCAGCAACGTAGGACATAATCGTAGCTTTAAAATTTCCAATGATTAATTCTCGATTAATTAATTTACATACACAAACGTATTGAGACAATTCACGTAAAAATTCCATTTCTGAATCACGATTGGTACAAATTTTTTTTATGCTATTAATTTAGAAACATTTCTAAACAAAATAATAAAATTAAAATAGAATTAAAAAAAAAAAATTCAATTCGAATTATACAATTTTGAAAAATTCAAATAAAACAATTTTTAATATAATTTTGAAAAGTTAAAATACAAAATTTTTTAATGCGATTTAAAAAATTCATAGAGTAGATTTTTTTAGTAGAATTTTGAAAAATTTTAATCTTAAAATTCTTGAAAAAATTTTGAAAAATTTAAAAAATGTTTAATATTATAAATTTTTATTTAATAAATTTTATTAATTTAATTAATTAATTAATGTAATTTAATTAAAAAATTTAATTTAATAAAATTGAAATTAAAAATTAAAAAAATTTGAAAAATTAAACAATTGAAAACAATATAATTTTGAAAAATCCAAATAGTTAAATTCCATGTAAAATGCGCCATATGTTTGTATATTTTGAATGTAAAAATTAGTGAACAAATTGTTTTAATATCGGAACAAAATTTATTTAATTTTTTTAGGCAATCTCATACGCCTCTTACCAAGCTCCTTGACAGCGATTGGTTGATAATTCTCCGGATGATGCGAGGATTGTATTAATCGCGCCTGACTACCTGTACTTCCGGCCGAAATCGTCGAGGTCGTGCTTAACGTCAGATGATTTGGTGTGCGCCCCAAATTCGTCTTTTTCTCCCCTAAAAAAGCCTGCGAGTCCTCCTCACCCTCGGACTTGGTACCCGAATCCATTTCGACTTTCACTTCTCCTGAACACAACGATCGATCTGTACTATATATTACATCCAATAATTACTAACTATTATACTCGAGCTGTCTGCTCGAGCTAAATGGCACAAAAATGTTCAGCCATTTCGAAGTTTTCATTGCTGGAATGTACAATTTTTGTCTTTATCATTATTTTTAATTGCTCAAAATTCCGATACTAATTCAGGATACAAAAAATTTGTTAAACTTTTTCGTCTTTCATTTAGAAACCTTAAAAAAAAAATAGCAAAGAAATCCTGACCGTTTTAAAAGTGTTGAAAAACGAAAAATAAAATTTTGTTGCATTCCAACAATTCAAACTTCTCTCTGCTCGAAATTATTGTGCAAAGCCATTTTTTTGAATCCCTGGCTAGAAAGGCAAGAGCAAACTTGGCGATTTTCCGTGAGGCAATTTTTACAATGGAAATTTCGAAATGAATCCCGTAACTTAATTTGCATTTCATTCATTTTTCTGAGGGATTTATTGGCATTTTTTGTTCAATTATTTTTCATTCCAGTAGTACCATTTAATTGTTATTCGATTATTATTGCAGATTCACGAACTGATTAACGTTTGAATAAAAAATTATCCATTATTATTGCATTAAAAATAATTTAATTCAATAAAAATATGAAAAATTCGAAAAAAAAAAACTCAAAATTGAAAAACCAAAGTTCTCCTTCTCCTAATAAAGCCTCTCCGATTAGGGAAATCAATAATGATCGACCCTAGACCCTTCCAAATGATTTTTCTAATCGTAAACTCTCCAACGGGGTCGAAAACGACCCCAATCTTCTCTTTAGCATAAAATTCTCCTCATGTGCGATATTAAGGTATAATTATACACTATTCTTTTCGTTTTATAATAACGAAGAGAATAGTGTATGATAAAGTTACATTTGGTGAAAATTTATCCATAAAAACTCTATAAAACGCGAAAATTTTTTTTTTTTATTAAATCGGGGTCGTTTTCGACCCCGTTGTAAGGGTCTGGAATTAATGACAATAAAAAAAATGAAAATAAATATATTTGCTAACCTGAGGTGTCGCTGATGGTTTTGCTTCTCGAACGAAAGGTCGGCTGGTGTTGACTCGGTTGAGGCTCTTCAGTTTCCTTGTCCTCGGAACTTTCGTGATCGACCGACGGTTTCGAATGGCTGTACTTTCTTTTGGTATTGAGCATATTAGCCAACAATTGTTGTTTACCCGCTTTTTTCGAAACTGTACCCGTTTGCGATTGGCCATTTCCGTTTTGTCCCTGGCTCGGACATATCGGTGGTTTATCCATTTTTTCTACGTGTCCCGTTGACATTCTGGACAATGTCATCGGTGGTTGACTAATGTTTGGCTTGGTCGATGGTATGCTCATGTTCCTTACAGATTCTCGTATTATTTGACGTATTGTTTTCAAAAATGCGTTTCTGAAGTCAGTTGTGCTGCACGAAAACCAAAAATACGAATTTTAGAAATGAAATCATTGAAACCATTGAAAAGATTTTTTCTTTTTTTTTTTTTTTTTTCATTTTTTATTTTAGAATTTTAGAAATTTTTTTTTAGATTTTTTTCGTTTTTTTGGGAGATATTTTTGAGTTGTTGAGTTTTTTTGTTGTTGTTTGTTTTATTGAGTTGAGTTGAGTTGAGTTTTGAGTTGAATTCAGGAGAATTTGGGAGAAGAAGAAAGAACGAATTTTAGAAATGAAATCATTGAAATCATTGAAAAAGTTTTTTTTTTTTATTTTTCCTTTTAGAATTTTAGAATTCTTTCTTTTAGAATTTTTTTCTTTTTTTTGAAATTAAGGAGAATTGAATTTGAATTGAGGAGAATTTGGGAGAAGAAGAAAGAACAAATTTTAGAAATGAAATCATTGAAAAAGAAAAAGAAAAGAAAAAGATGAAAAAGATCATCGAAAAAAAAAAACTAAAAGCGACAAAAATTTGTAAATACAATTGAGAAAATCAAAAAAAATTACTTAATTTTCTTTTTCAAACTCAAAATTGAACGTTTTTTATCAATCATAGAAATTTTTAATTGTAATAATTTTGTTTTTTCATCTCATTTAAATTTAATTTTGACAAAAAATAATTTAAAAATTCAAATTTCGAAATACCTGTTGGAGAGAACGTAAACTTTCTCCGAACGTCTCTGCAACTGACTTCGAAGATGAATCAATTCCCAGAGGAAGTGAGAATCCATGTCCTTGGCGCAGCTCGCACGTACCTGGACCTCGGTCACAGGTATCAGCACTTGATAACGAATTATTTCGACCTCGCTCGAGTTTGTTTTTGTCGAAACGCCCTAAAAGTTTGAAAAATCGAAAAAAAAAAATAAAAAACGATATTTAATTCATTTAAAAAATTATCAAAATTCGTAAATTGGATATTTTTGTATCGAATGATAAAGTTTTTTTTTTTTTCATTTCTTTTATAATTACCATCAGTTTCTTTTTTTGTCTCAGTCTTTCCTTACACAGGAACACAACAGCTGATTTAAAAACGAAGCACATCGCATGAAGCTCGAGACCCTTTTTTATTTTGCCAAGAAAATCGGAGATGTTTAGCCACTCGACTCCACCGTAGTACAACAAATCACCGGGACTCAGGTCGATTGGCTAAAAATGTGAAATTAAGATGCAAAATTTAATTGGAGCAATTTGTGTCGTAATTATTTGATAATAATGAGATAATTCGATAAAACGCTCGAACAAATTAAATAATTGATAATTAATAAATGGTTTATGAAAAATCGCAATTACCAAATGAAATAATAATTATTTAATATTGAAAATAAATACAGTTGGAATTAAAAAAATAATAATAAAGAAAAATTGGAGTAATCGATAAAATTCATTCACCTGTTTGCACGATTTTTGATGCTGTCTGAACAAATGATCGAAAATAGCCCCGTATTCTTCGTGAATTCTTTGCATCTCGTTTATATGTTCAGCCACTTTTTCCATACCCTTGAGTGCCTCTGTAAAATAATATTTTTTTTTCATCAAACTGTCATGCTCTGAAAAATGACTTCAATTGAAAAAAGCTTTGGGTGAAAGTTCGTGGATTTCTTACCAATCAAATGTTGATGTTCTTCGCTTCGTTCGTCCGTCAAATTCTTTAATTGTTGCAATAATAACGGATATTTTAATATCCTCTGAATTGGCTTTATCAGATAAGACTCCAGTGTCGACGAATGTTGCTGACGAGGATTTCTCGCTTGTAGGAATTCTTGTAAGGCTTGATTTCCTTCATCTGCAAAATTTAATGGTTTTTTTATTTATTTTTTTTTTACTTATAAATAATCAGTAATAATGATCTTAATTTTTCAAATGATCATTTATTATTGTATTTCTTTACGTAAATAATGACAAATTATTTTGAGACGAGAAACCCTTTTTTTCAATTACTTACTCGGGTGTAAAACTTTTTGGGCCTTCGAGTGACTAGCACAGAACGAGCTGTACAGCTTGAAGTGATTCACGTAATGTAAGAAGGCACTTCCAATGGCAAACAGAACATTCTAATGAAAAAAAAAAAAAACAAAAACAAAAAAAAACAAATTGTCATTTATCGAGTCGCAAACGTTGGGAAATTTGTTGTTTCCATTTTAATAAAATAGCATTTATTTCAAATTTCACCTGAAATTTGCTGGGCACGTCATACTCCTCAAAATCTACCGCAGCCTCCATGATATTATCGAGACTCTGTAGAAATTGTCGTTGAAACGTAATGATTTCTTGAATATTACCAAAGAGTGCGTTGATTTCAGCGTTCGAGAGAAAAGTCTCGCGTTTCAGGGGTTCCAAATAATTTTCCAGCAAGTTATTTAAATTCTGTAAATTATTATCATTCTTTTATTACTATTTGAATCAATAATATATAAAATTAATTAACCTTCAACCCCTACAATTCATTTTTTCGATCGTAAACCCTACAACGAGGTCGAAAACGACCCCAATGTTCTCTTTAGCATAAAATGTTTCTCGTATCCGATAATAAGGTTTAATTATACACGATTCTCTTCGTTTTTTGATAACAAAGAGAATGAATTATGATAAAGTCGCATTTGGTGAACATTTGGTTATGAAAACTTTATAAAACGAAAAAAAAATTTCGAAAAAATGCAAAAAAGAAGTTTTTACTGAAAAAATGTTCCTCGTATGCGATAATAATGTTTAATTGTACACTATTCCCTTCGTTGTTTGATAACGAAGAGAATGGTGTATGATAAAGTCGCAATTTGTGAATATTTAATGATGAAAACTCTATAAAATGCAAAAAAGAAGTTTTTTCCTAAATTGGGGTCTTTTTCGACCCCGTTGTCGGGGTCAAGGGTTAATTCAGTTGTGATTTTTTTTCAGTACCTTTACGTAA
Source organism: Rhimphoctona megacephalus (assembly GCA_963989365.1). NCBI lineage: Eukaryota > Metazoa > Arthropoda > Insecta > Hymenoptera > Ichneumonidae > Rhimphoctona > Rhimphoctona megacephalus. Next base: position 22,417,239 of record OZ022420.1, read on the forward strand.
GTTCGTTCAGTCTCGATCAATTCGGAAATGACTTTCTTAAGCTTTTCAGCATCGCTCAATTGACGACTCGGGGTAAGTACTTGAGAGTGCGAACTGACGACGCTTCCGGTTGGACTAGATTTTCTCGTCTCACCGGGTGATCGACAAATGCCGGTGACTTGTTCCGCCGTTTTTAACAAATTTTCAATCTCGAAGGAATTCGTTCGCGACGTTTGTTTGCCATTCTCCAGGTGAGAACCCGGTGCGCAGTCTTGCATCATTCCATCTTTGCCTAACAATCATTTTTCTTTCAAATTCATTCGAAAAATAAGAACAATTTGGTAAAAACATTGACCGAAAAATGTGCTCGCATTAAATCGAATTAAAGTAAAATTCTAATTATTCTAATAATTAAATTAATAATAATTAATAATAATTAAAAATTAATAATAATTAAAGTAATCTAATTATTCAATATTAATTTTTAAAAAATGGATCTCATCAGATTTTCAATGGATCAGAGTAAAAAACAAAAATGTCAAAACTAATCAAAATTTGGTACAATATTTATTTTCATGAAGCAAAGTTTGATAAAATGATTAAAAACGATCGAAATAAAAAGCAGACTCACTCCAACCCGGTGCGGGAACGATGAGTCCGGTTATCATTTCTTCGCTGATAACCGGAGGATCGGTAGGTGGTGGTGGGCAAACGAGGCTTTCGATAATGTCATCGGTGACTCTCATAATTCCCGAAAGATCGGGTGGCTCGGTTCTGGATGATCTCATCATCATACAAAGTGCCAATTCCTCTTGTAACACACTCTCGAGATACATCATGTCCAAATCACTAACAATCGCTCCGTTTATCACCATTATTTCGTCGCTTTTGATAATACCTGAAAAATGAGCATTTTTATATATAGCAAATACGAGAAACAAATACGAACAAATGAGCATTTTTATATATATATATGAGAAACAAATATGAGAAACCAAGAGACTTTTATCTCGAGTTAATTAAAGAAAGATTTCTAATAAAACAAATGAAATTTATTGGGTAAAACCACTAGAATTTTCGAAAAATCGATTTTTTTTTTTATTGGCTTAAAATATACTTTGAACCCTCTTGAATATGAGGCAAAAAGGTTTATACCTAAAAAAAAAATTTTTCATTTAAATTTCGGGCTCTTCCCCGAGCGCCTCGGTCATTTCAGTACCACGTTTCAAAACTTTAAACGTGTTTTTCTCGAAACACGATTTTTCAAAACGGCACGCAGCATAATTCCAACAATTTTCACTCTTTTCGTTTGAATTTTTGACAATATCTTAAAAATAACATTTCGAAGTGAAATACGTACGGAATTTTCGATAAGTTCATTTAAACATTTTTTATCAACAAATAATTACCCCTTTTTTCTGTCGAAAATTGAACCTCTTCATTCAAACACTCGTCAATAATACAAAAATGCATATTTTCAAAATCCCCTACGTACTTCACTAGCTACGAGTGTCTAGATTAAGTATTTTTTTTTCTTTTTTTTTATTCCAGATCAACAATTGCACCAGTTACACTGCGTGCCGCAGAGCGCCTCGAATTCAACAAGCCTCGCGGGAATGGCTCTGGTGTCGCCATTTTTAAATATTTTTCAATCATAATTTTTTGTTGTACAGTTAAATATATGCTTAATAACTCCCCCGAATATTATTATTCTATTACCTTTCCTTCCACCCGAAAAAAATTATCGAAAAAAAGCATTTTTGGAGGCCGTTACAGTCGTTTTAACCCTTAAATAAACCATTTTTATTGCGAGAAAAAAGTGAATTTAATGATTGAAAATTGCGTTGATTCGAAAGTATCGATTTAAAAGAAAATCGCTCTTTTTTATTCAGACTCAATTCGACTATAGCCATATTTTTACGTGATTGGAAATGACGTAAAAAAAATAATAAATTTATATTTTAGAAATAATTCCATATTGTGATTATTGTATAGAACTACCGTAAGAGGAACGTGAGATTCGAATCATCCTCAACATTTTCCCCTCGCATAATCCCTTGGGGAGTTTTCCTCTCCCGGAATTTATACATATATACATATCGAAACCCACGTTTATATGGATTTAAGCTGGATATATTTACGTGGGTAAACGCGTTAAGAACGGTTCACCAGAGCGCGATCGTCGAGTGCTATACGAGGACTTTGCTCGCGAGCAACGAGCGGTGAGTGACGGAAAATCAATGAATAACCAATAGACACGAGAGCCACAAAATAACCTATAGACATTACGCCCCGGGGTCAATTTCAACAAGTTTTTCTTTTTACCTCTCAATTTTCGGTACCAATTAAGCAATGTAAAAAAATGATTGATTTATTAACCGTGACTGTGTACCTTCAATATAACGAGCTGCATCGAACCCTCACAGGCTAAATATTTTGAGCATAAATTCTCCTTGAAATCTGCGTCAATTTTGTGCAGTCAACGAGCTTTTACAATTATTCGTGCTTTCGAATGGGGATGAAAGGGCATGGTAATTACACATTTTTTCATTTAACGTGCTGCAGTGTTCTCAGAAATTCCAAGAGAAAGTAAAACCCGCTTTTTTTTTTTGTTTTTTATCATGAGCTTTTAGGAAAACACAATGAAAAATTTGAATTTCTAGTCGCAGTTAACGATGGTTTTCAAAAATACCTAAAAAAGGAGTTTTTTTGGGTTTTCTCACTGAAATTTGATTTAGGAAAATATGATCGCTGCTTTCGATGTTTTTGGATCAAAATATATCGAAATGAGCTGCTGAAATTTTCAAATTAAACAATTTTCACCATTTTCGACGCTTCATGAAAACGGTTGTGAATTTTTTTCTATTTGAAATCGAGACTTCAAATGGTGCTCATTCGATTTGTATCCGAAATTCCCTCAAAGTGGCGTTTCATTTTTTGGATTATATTTATTTTTCGATTTTGATCGAATATTTCAAGTTTTCCACCGATTTTCGCCAAATTTCCCATACGATTTCTTTGCCTTTTTTTCTTTATAAAACTAAGGCCATTTTGTAACTCTGCCAAAAAGCGCTGGAAAACACTCCCATTGAATTCCTTTACGATAATTTTTCGCTGAGATATGACGATTCTAAATTCTGCCATTTTTAGTTGTATTTATTTATTTTTTTTTAATTCCAATTCAAGATATCGAAAAAACGAAAGAAGTTTTCTTCATTTTCCATCAACTTTCCACAAACTTTATCGAATTATTCGATTTTTAAAAGGGGTAATGGAAGTAACATCGGAAAATTAAAAAAATGGTTTTTGGAGTTTTTTCACGAAATTTCTAATTAACGAAAAAATGATCGGCATTTTTTATATTTTTGGAAGAAAATCCATCAAAATAAGCCGCAAGTAAATAAAAAATAAAATAAATTCACATTTTGTTAACTGTTTACAGTCGATTTTATCGTAAAATTATTTTTACCACACCTCCACGGAAAGTTCGATTTTCCACCTTGCGTAAATCGAATTTTCCGCAGAGATGTGGTGAAAAATAGTATACGCACACACGGGAGGGAAAAAGGCCATCCCAAACCGCGTGATTGCCATCCTCGCCTTCAGCTCGGGTGGCAATTCCGCACACGATTTGACATAGTCTACTTTTCCTCCCTAGTGGCGCAATATACGATTCTTTCGCCTATTTTAGCATACCGAATTATTCTCAAAGGTAATTTTCAAGGTAGAATAAAGCTGAATATAATATAGTACAAAAATTATATTTACCGTTATGCATAGCCACGCTTTTGTCCTCGACTCTACTGACGTAGCAGCATAGTTCGTCCTGCCTGTCTGAATTTTCGATGAGTTCAGCTTCGACGGAAAAGCCCCACATTTGATCAAGAGTAGTACGTTGTAATTTAACTTGGTAAAGTATTTTCGCGCATACTTCGACGATTTCGTGAGTGTGAAGCTGCGAATTTAAATTGTTGAGCTAATTTACAAGCGAGAAATAGAAACTTTCTCCAAAAAATATTGAGCTAGTGAAAATTTGGAAAATGCTTTGATTCCTTCGAGATCGATTAATATTTTTTGAAAATTCACAAAAGTAACAAAAAATGTATGAACAATGAAATAATTATTTACTTACGTAAGTATCAATTCCGTCGGTTCTGTGTGGCACGAAATAATTGTGATCTTCCATGTCCCTTCGTTTTTTAACTCGAACAAAGTGTTCCATCGGATTAAGACCTTTTCTGCTGCAGGCACTCGCCAGAAATTCCTCGACCGTCATTGCGTCGCGAAGAAATACGGAGACGAGCTGTGAAATTGAAAAAGATTCGTTATCGATGCGTTCAAACGCACGCGAAAACAGGCGAAATTGATTTTATGACGAACCAGTTTTTCCTACTGGATTTTTAAGACTTTCTACTTAAACTTTCCGGGTTTCGCCCGTGACAAATACGAGCAATAGTTGCTACATATATATTAGAAATTATCGAAGGGAAAATAGGGATGTCAGACAAATTACCGAGAAGCTTCTCTGCGTTCAAACCATTAACAATAAATTTCAAACAGTAATTAATGCTCATGTAATTTGATCGAACTTAATTAACACCGAGATTCTCGCTCTCTCTCCCTCTCTCTCTCTCTCGATCTCCCTTTCACCGTTCCTCCACCAATTACTGATGTGCACACAAGGATCGCGTATTATTTGGAACACGAGTCTCGATAATTGCACACACGGACATAACGTGCGTAACAGAATCCAAACTGAATCCGTTCAACGTCATTCATCAATTAACTGAGACTCAGGTGCCACAAATCGATTGCTTTTTATCGGGTCACGTTGAATTATTTGTTTCGTCATTGAAATGCAAATAAATGTGGTTTCTTTTGAAAAACTTTATTTAATTAAGTCTCCCTATAAAGTCATGTTAAAATTTTTGGGTCTTTTATCGAAAAACTTCGTCATTGATTTTTTCTGTAATCGAGCATATTTAATTAAAAAAAAAATCTGTAGAAAGGTTTCAAAAATGATAATGTTGTTTCGAAAATAAAAAAAAACGTAGGAAAATGCTTTGGCAACCTTCACAGCTTCATTTTTGCTTCTCTTCAAGTATATTTATCGTTTATTTATTGATAAATTTTACCTGATTTTCCGGAACGGAAACCTTGACCGATTTTTCCTCGTCCCTCGAGGATATTTGCAACGATCTGCGACTCGATGCGCTATTCGATCTTGACAAAAGCGGGGGTCTTCTTTTAGTGGCGCCACGACCAGCCAATAAATTGTTCAATAATGAAGGGCTTCGTGCACAAATGAACGCGTGGAAAGAGGAAACCGTAAATACTCCGAGTTTGTTGAGGGTTTGTTTCGTAGCGCGTGACACGTGAGTCAAGAGACTCTGCGAAATAAACGAGTTTGTTAATTCGTCAAATTTATATTGTATTATTACGTTTATTTTATAAATGAAATAATTATTTTATTCACCTTCGGATTTGGCAATTCGCCACTTTGCAAACTGGCCATGTAGCATCTCAAGCGAAATTGTTCGCAATGCAATCTTTCCAAATTTTCTTCCCACAGTACGATCTGATTGTTTATTTGTTGTTTTGTCTCGACGTCCGAAACGACAGATTGTTGAAGATCGGCCATGTGTTTCAGCTTGTGATCCTACGAATTCATCAAACATTATCGATTCCCGAAAGTCTTCCCCGCTCCTCTCCCGTTTCAATTTGATTAATAAAATAAAAAGGGAAATCGATGATTCCCAGGCAGGAGTGACGAAAAAAAAACGAGAGAAAAGGCAAATACGAGGAGTAGAGGTCGATTTTAAATTCGCTTGTCAGAATAAATTCACTCACCGAATCGATCGCCTTGTCCAAACGGCCTATCTCTTCCTGAAGAAGATGAAGAGTCCCGGTTTTTCCACGATGACGCGCAAATGCAGCTGCACACGCCGAGTGTATACTGTTCACCCAATTCTCCAATTCCACTTGACACGGTGCCTATTAATTAAAGGGAATTTCAAAAAATAAACAAATAAACGATTACCGTCTATTTGTTCACTCGAGAATTATTCATGCTCTTCGATTTTTTCGAAGCTTCACATCGAGTCAATAATATTTTTTTTTTTACGTCAAATTTTGGTCGGTAATCGCGAACGTCAATGTATTTACTGAATTTATTATTTAATCCCATTCCATTTTTATTGAGTCTCCGACTGTAGGATCGACAGGCACGTGGCAGAGGAAAGGAGAAATAAAATCAAAATTCAAAATCAGCGATCGAACTCGACTAAGCCGAAAATTCGGAAAAAAAAAGTAAATAGAGCTGGCTCTAGTCGAGCGTACCGGAACGTAGCCCTTCGCGCAGTTTTGTTCTGTCAGAAGAGTCCAACGACGAGCAACGAGTAACAATTTTCACATATCACAATAATTTTTCTTCGCATTCGATCGAAATAAATTTTAATTTTTCATTTAAACAATATTTTTGATAAATTCGCCATTTTTAATATTGTCAGTCCTACGAAATGATTAATTTACAAAAATAATTGAATGGGAAAGCAATTTTTCCGTTATAAAATAATTGACAATAATTATTAAAACTAATTAATTATACGAATTATCCTCGAAGATAATTAATCAAGAAAAAATGAAGGACGCAGTTACAAGATTGAAAAATCGATAATAAATGGCAGTGATTAAAGAAAAAAATGGATAAAATGTTAAAAATAAGTTTAAAGAAATCCAATAATAAAATACCTGGAAGAGATAAGCATCACCGAACGCAGTGCTAAGACAAAATATATAATCCCTCTTAGGATGTTCTGGTATGGGCTGCATTATAGCACCATCAACGATAATAAGATGCTTGGGTGCTGTTTCCACTGCTCTGCTCTCGTGAGAATCGCAAGGATAAAACAAAAGTGTCGTACCCTTGAGACAAACCCAATAACCCTTCCAGCCTCTTTTTCTCGCCAGTTCAATCTGGTGCTTCTTACGCAACAGCCATTTTTTTACGCTGAGAAATCTGTCAATCAAATTAACGCAAAAAAATACGTAAACTACGTTTGGCTCGTTGAGTGTGTCAAATTAAATTGAAATTTAATTAAAACTTTATGATTGAAATTTAATTAAAACTTTATGATTGAAATTTTCATTTAATCATCGGAGATATACTAAAAATGTCGTTTTTCCTCCCTCTTTTTCATTTTTTTTTCTAATTGTTGTCTCAATTTTTTAAATTATTATCATTTGGAAGTTTTCCAAGTACCTTTTTTCGTATGTTTTTAAAATTTTGTATGTTTCTTTTGTCTTTCATAACTTACCCTGCTTTACGAACGGCACCAGTACAATTGAACGATGCTGCAGCAGTTCCCGTCTGTTTTCCACTGTACGGAGAATTCATAGCACTCTCACCATCGTCGTCATCGCTCACCGCGGTCGTCAATGACATTCTATCGTCGTCGGACATCTGAAATTAAGCATATAATTTGAGTTAAAAAAAATGTTTGCCTGATTTTTTATTGTCCAGAATAGAATTAATTAATTAACGTTTCGACGATTCAGGATGAACTTTGTGAATGTGGAAATTTAATTGCTACGAAGTTTTTCACTTAAAACGATGTAAAGATTTACAAAATTTGCCTTATTTAATATTTGTAAACCAATGACGAAGGACAAGAAAAACTTCGGGCTCGCTAATTACTTCTGTATTTTAATTAAGGATTAATTTTGCTGGGAGAACTTTCCCACTGTTTTCACAGTTCAACTTTTGTAGTTACAGATAACAAAAAGATACAATAATTTCTAGTCAGTTGTTGGCATTTTTTGAATTTGCCTCACTCTTCATTTTTCCTGATGAAAAAAAAAAAGAAAAAATTACGAACTCGCTAAAAATTAGACTCGCTAATCACTTTCGTATTTTTTGATCGGGGACTAAATCCTGCAGGGTGAACTTTTTTACTCTATTTTTACAGTTGCATTTTGGTACTTATAGATTTTTTTGGACAATAGAACAAGTTCTCGTTAGTTTATGAAATTTTATAGTTTTAAGAAAAATGGGATGAAATACAAGTTTTTATTTGAAGCTTTTTGTTTATTTAAACTTACGACTCTCTTGAGAAATTCCGCATTGCAATCGTCCGCAGTAATATGCGGATGATAATGACAATAACAGCTCTCTTTAAGCAACTTCATGTTTCTCTTGGTGGATCCGTTTAGCTTGAACATTATTTCCTTCCTCGCGTGGCTCAGACCGTCGATATAACGTTGCGCCCAAGTATTCAACGCTCCATTTATTATTTTCAATAATTTGCAATAATAGCCCTCACCGTAGCCCTGATTAACCTTTTCCTCGACGTTCTTGCAATTGAACCAATACAATTTCTTTGTTTCGTTTATACATATGACACTTATCTCGTGACGTTCGCACAAACAAAAATACTTTTTGCACTGTTTCTTGTGAAGTGTCTCGAGGTCTGTATAACCGCCACTGCCACTTGGATTATCATCGAACAGTTCATTATAATTAGAGGCATAACCGAACGACGGCCATCCTTTATCTACCATCATTCGTCAATCTTTTTCCACGATGCAATAAATTTTTATTGTTTTGTTTATTTAATTAAAAATCAAGAACCATCAAAGATTGACGATTACTCGATTTTGAGATTAAGACTTTTGGTTTGTGAATCCCAATAATGCTTTCGTATAGTTTCAAATTCGTCCCTTTGCGATTTCAGACGATTTTCATTCTTTTCTGAACTTTCCATACTTGGGGGACTTTGAAAACAAAAATTGCGAAATTCCAGGCAATTTTTAATTTTTTCGTATAATCAGTTCTTTGGCTTTTCTCATGAAAACGATTAATTATGCGGAATTGATTTCGTAGCTTTCGCACCGAACTGTATCGTACGATTTCTATAATTCTTTTTTTTTTTTTTAATATTTTTTCGCATCCTCTCTAAATCGCATTTTCACAATCACATAAAATTTTTCATTATCGTACGTCGGTGAGTGCAAGGATTTTTTATTTATTCGTAGTTGATAAAAATGAAGGGGAGTTTTTTTTCATTACGTATATTTTTGTTTTTTATTTTCGTTAATTTGATTTTTGTGTCCTGAAGTCTCGCTCGAAAAGTCGTTTCATTATCGTTAAAAGTATATTTTTCTTCTCTGACCTCGTTTTTTATTCACTCGAGAATATTTCTTTCCCGAAGCCTTTTGTCGAAGTTTTTTTAATATTCTTTCGTTTTTATCCTCTCGATTCTCAAGATATTTCGTGTATACATAGAAATATTTTTTTAAATACGCATCGAAATGGACCATCTATATAAAAATAAATGATTTTTTTCTACTTTGTTATTGTTGTTGTTTGTTCTCTTCGTCGATTCGTTTTTCAAATAATTCTTCTTTGGACAGTTATTCTAAAATTATTTATCCACTTTGCTTAGACTCGTAAGCGCGGAGCGAATGTTGCATTAAATTTTGGTGTTTCGTTAAAGTCCGAATAACTATTTGTCGGAAATATTTTCCCCCTTTATTTTCCAGTCTCGCACTGAAAAGTTATTTTTACATCGAAATTCGTACAGAAGGAATTTTGATTTATTTTCGTTTGTCTTTTATTTCTTCATTCTTTCTATTTTTCTTGTCTGTTTTTCCAGTCATATATCCAGGTACCTGGTCGATATTTCGCGCGTTTCATTGACAGCAATAAAAAATTTCTTCAATCACTACAATGTTTTCGAATGAAAGAAAAAATCACAAAAATGGAAAAATCTCGAACGAAAGGAGGGAAAAGATAAATAAAATAATCGCGTCTTTCTTTTTTTATTATTACGATGTAGTCTCGTTGAGAAATCGGTCCAACATTTGTTGTTTTTTGTGTATTTATCACAGTAACGCAGAAATAGAATAAAATAAAAATTCTTTTATCAATGTATCATCTACGATTTCTGTTCGTATATTGAAAAAATGTTTTTCCCATTCAAGGAGTCTTCGTAAATAATAGTTGTCTCATTAATCGTTTTCTTCCTTTCGTAATGAATTTTTGGGACAGTAGGTGATTGAAAATATCGTTGAAGCAAGTGTCGTTCTCAGGATATCGCGAGGCGATTTGTTCTCATTATTTATAGACGATGCCCATTATCCCTCGGATCTTCAAGTTCACGAATCACGAGCATATGTATCTATACATCCAAGTCACGACGTTTTATTTCTCTTCGACACGAGGATCGATCTTTTGCACTCTCACCCTCGTTCAACCCTCTCGTTATATCTCGTCGATAAAGATTTTCGACGAGGAATGAAAACAAAAGAGGAAAACAACGCGATCACTGCGATAATCTTCTTCTTTTTCTTCTTCTTCCTCTTCTTCTTCTTCTTCTTCTTCTTCTTCTTTTTCTTCTTCTTCTTTATGACAGTAAAATCCTTGATTATCGTCAATTAAAAATAAAGCCTTAACAGAAGGAGAACAAAAGAAGCAGGACAGAAATTCACCGCTACACTTTCTATCTCTTTCTCTCTCCCGATGCTACATCACTTTAAATTGAATAAAAAAACGCCGCACATTATCGTATATCCCCAAAATTCCAGCGTCTCCGTGTGGCGAATCCAAAGAGATGGATCGAAAAAGAGGCACATTTCCACTCACAATAATCCATCACCTAAATCCGCAGAAAACTCAAAAATCCTCTTCGATTTAATGATCCATGAGGAATACGGTGATAAACGAAACAACTAAATAAAAACAAGTCGAAAAGTCTCTCGATCGAATGAAAAATAGGGAAAGATCACTGAGTTTTATGAAGAAGAATCTCTCAATCTCATCGCCGAATGTTTTTTTTTCCCGATCTTTCTGCACGGTTAGAGAGCAGTTTTCTTAGCAGAACTCTCAGCATATATGTGACAAATTATCGAGCATTAAAGCTTTCAATCCTCGAGGCTAAATAGTCAAAGAACTAAAAACAAGGTTGGCCTTAAGAATGCTCTCGAATAAAGTAAGTCCGTATGTGCAATTTCCTCGTCTCAACGGATCGTAAGAGATATTTCGTTCCTCTAGGGGGATTCCGTGCGACGCAATGCCGCTGCCGGATGTAAGAGCTTTCTCGCTCAACGTTTATTTGCGTCTGTCCTCATCGCCGCTCGGATCCACGGATGGAAGCTATGCTTTTCCGCGCACATATACACGTATAGACTCATGTATGTAGGTGTATTTACATATGTACGTAAATACATGAATATAGGCGAAAGTTAGAGAGAGAGAGAGAGAGAGAGAGAGAGAGAGGGGTAGGTTTAGCGCCAACGTATCCAGAGGGAGAGAGAAAAGGTTGAAGAGAGAGTATATAGAGAGATAGAACGAGAGAAAGAAGGGTGGAATGTGGAGCCGAACAGGTCGAACAACCAAGAGCGCTTGCTCGTCAACTCCTGGTGGTGAGAAACACAAGAACCTCCCCCAGCCACGAACGTGCTTTTCTCCAGACTGCCGTTTCTGGTGCCTTGGTTTCTGGTACTGCTGGTTTACTGATGGTACACTGCTGCTGCTGCTGCTGCTGCTGCTGCTGCTGCTACTGCTGCTGGAGAACGCAGAAAAGAAGACTCTCAATATACGTGTATGTACAGAGATATATGTTCCTCTTTCTTCTCTTTCTCTCTCATTCTCTCGGTTTGGAAACGTGCTACCGGTGCTGGTGCTGCTGCGATGGGAATCAATACCCGGGGTTGGACGTACGTACGTAGTTGGCCCGGTGGTGGTGCTAGTGGTGGTGGTGGTTGTTCTGGTGGTGGTGGTGGTCGTGCTGGGCTCTACGCACTGGGGAACCCGAGGTTGAGGGTCGAGAGGGGCGTGAAAAGAGGGCTTCACCTTACTCTCTCCTCTCTTCTTTCTTCTTTCGTTCTTTTTTTCTTTCTTATACTTCTGACCAATCGCTTCAACCTTACTTTTTCATTCGTACACGATTAATACGGATATAAACTCGAAATATTATCATGTACGTTTTTAGGGTCGAACGTAACGTTGTTTTTTGAAAAAATATTGTTTAATTAATCTGCAAAAGTTAGATTTTACTTAATTGTTTCTTTTCTCATACTGTATGGGCCTCGTTCAACATTATTATTTTTATTTAATAAATGATTCAATGAATTATGGCGAGCAACCACTTTAGATGCTTCAAAAAATCATTTTCTTTTTTATTTCCTTAATCGTCACCAAAATATCTTAAGAATACACCCTGAAAATTTCAAAACGATATTCGAATTCCTTATAACGGTATGTATATAAATGATAAAGACTCTCCGCTCGACTCCCAAGCGCGCTCAAACTTTAAAAGTGTTTTTCTCGAAACGACATTTTTTCAATTTACGGGAATCATAACTCAATAACTAATTGATGGATCATCTTCAAATTTGGAACACGTTTAGATGATATAATTTATTAAAACATGAACCTAAAGTTGGAAAGATTGAATTGTCTAAAACATATTTATTATTGCAAAATGCCAGGAAAAAATGCTAAAAATCGATCATGTTTTTTTAAACACATTCCAACAATCAATTCTCGATTTTTTTTTCAAAATTTAGGTTCATGTTCTTAAAAAATATCTCAAGAATGTACAAAAATTTGTTGGACTATTTCAGATGCGAATTGCGAGCTGCACAATTCCTGCAAATCGACAACGACGATGAGGACACGCCAAGGGACACACCGGATTACACCTTCATTAATGCATGAAATAACTTGAAAAAATTACCAGAGATGTATGAAAATATGAATAAATTATTGTCAAAGTTGCGGAAAATTCCGTTTTTTTTTCACAATAAAAAAAAATCCAAAAAAATCATCTAATTTTCGGTCTCCCAAAGTGGTTGCTCGCCTTAATTAGTAAGACGAGTATCGGTGATCAAAACTCTACATGACATTCTCGAATTAACGAAATAGGGTAAATGTACAATTATGGCCACTGAACAATTTGTGTTTTCATTTGATAACAGTAACATTCTCTACGTATTTGCGATGTTGTAGTCAATGTTTTGCCGTATGGAATAATATAACTTGAATTCTTGAATGTTAACTCTGAATGAAGGCAACATCAAAATCCTTAACCACAAACGACGTACATACCCAATTTCGCATTTGATGTATTTCACACCGTGCGATTAATTGGGTCAAACAAATTTTGTTTATCACATCGACCAAATTTATTGTCTCATAGGGTTAAAGTTTCGACATGAATGACACTTAAATTTGTAGCAATACGAGGGACAAAAATGTATTCAATCATATACTTGTAGCACGAGAAATAAAAAAATTGCTGCAACTTTTATTCACATCTGGTACGAAGGGTTATAAATATAATTGTATTTTCATTTTTTATTACGTATGTCAGATTTATGTGTCAATATATTAATGTGCATATATGCGTTTGAGAATATATCGCATTTCGAGAACATTTGGACTTTCTGCACCTTTGGACGTGAGCCAAAGAGCAAATTATTGCTTCCATCGTACGTTATCATGTCCGCAAATATTGTCAATCCTCTCAGAGGAGGGGTGTTGTTTCAAATTGTTTTCTATTGTTTCAATTCTAAGGAGAAATACCGGACGAATTAGAGGGTATTTAGGAAAAGCCTCGAGGCTGTTCGGGGGATGCTCGAGACTTTGGACGTGAAAATAAATATAAACACAGTTAACGAAGCTTCGCATTATAAAAACGCCTGCATCAACAACCCGTGGTCACTCACTCGAGAATGACTGAGAGGGCTTACTTATCGCTCGTCCAAGCAGAGAACGATGTTTTTTTTTTGTATTAGCCTCCAGGGAATTTGCACGAGGTTTCGGGTTTCGTGTAAGTACCTCATACAGAATTTTAACAATGTTTCTGATTTTTTCAGACACTTTTAACTCGATAGTTAATGGAGACTAATTTATCATTCGAATTTTCGTGTATTGACATTTTTTTAATCTAAATATTCTTTCTGAAAGGGGTTGATATTTAATCAACGCAATTTTCATGGCAATTAAAGTAAATTTAATTAGTTATCTATATAGTTATATTTAATATCTTAAATCGTGCATTAATACGGTTCGATGAACTTTTTCATCTTAACAAAGCTCAAAACACCCTCCTAGATTTATATATATATATATATATATATGTAAAGCAGCAATAAAGTCTCACTCCAGAGAAATTGCGCTATAAGTCTTTCCTCTGAATCCCCTCGACGATCCTCTCATTATGTTTTCTGAGCTTTGCAACCCTCCGAGTTTTTCGCGATGGCGTTTCGAGCACAGAACCTCCGTTCTTCACAGAGATACTACAAAGAATGTATATGGGGCATTCGACGCCAAATCGACCTACCTCAGACCCTTCCATTCTTTGATTTGGCTGAAAATTTTATATGCTGTATGACCTATTGAAAGACGCTCTCTTGATTTTTTTCAGTTTTTTTTCTCCATACATTGTGAGATATGATTTTTTTTTTCAAAATTCGATGTTTTTTTTCTTCAAATGACCGTAACTCTCTCAAAAATCGACCAAATCGAACTTTTTTTTTAAAGGTTGGTTTTTCACCGTACTGTTAGAAAAAAAAAATACGAAAGAATGATTAATATTTGTATTCCGTATTTTTTCTCAATTTAAAGCAGAAAACATTGGTTTTAAGATGTTTACCCATTTTTATTTTTTTCAAAAAATTCACAAAAAAACTTTGACCAATTAAATGATTTTTGAGACTAGTTCCATCGTGGGCAGATTTTTCGTTATACTTCTTTCTCATGTTGAAAAAAAAATTCATTTTTTTTTCCACTCAATTTGGATCAGAATGAACTTTTTTTTCGAAATGTGAGTTTTTACCAGACTCTTGAAAAAAATTACGAAATAATGATTGAAAATCGTCCCTTACATTTTTTTCGATGTTTAAGAAAAAAGTCCTTAAATTTAAACTGTTAGACACTTTTGATTTATTTCAACAAATTCACGAAAAAACCTCGTCCAATTAAATGATTTTTTAGACGAGTCTCATCGTGGAGAGATATTTTTTCATGTTTTTTCTTAGTTTCAAAAAAATTTTCCTTTTTTTTAGTCAATTCGTACCAAATAGGACTTTTTTATATTAGAAATGTTGATGCGAAACAAAATATCAAAAAAAATAGTTCGAATTGGTCCAAATAGACTGAAAACAAATGAATTTTTTTTTCAAAATAAGACAAAAAATATAAGGGAAAATCTGCCCACGATGAGACTGGTCTCAAAAATCATATAATTGATCAAAGTTTTTTTGTGAATTTTTTTGAGAAAATTGAAAAAGCGTAAACATCTTAAAACCAATGTTTTTTTGCTTTAAATTGCTTTAAATTAAGAAAAAATACGGAATACAAATATTAATTATTCTTTCGTATTTTTTTTTGCTAACAGTACGGTGAAAAACCAACCTGTCTAAAAAAAAAATTCGTTCTGGTCGATTTTTGAGAGAGTCACAGTCATTTGAAGAAAAACACATCGAATTTAGATGAAAAATCATATCTCATAAGTGGATGGACGAAAAAATTAAAAAAAAATCGAGAGAGCTTCTTTCAATGAGTCATACAACACACTAAGTTTTGTATTTTGTTTTAAGTAAGTCGATTTGGCGTAGAATGTCCCATATGTATACATTGACGTTGTAGTCGAGTATGTAAGGGTGGAATATACGTCGACGATGAGCTCGATACAGAAGGGCAATTTCTACACTTTCATCCTCAATCTCGAAAACAGAATTCATTTTCCAAAATTGAATTCATTAAATCTTCCTCACTGACGAGATAATTCAATATTTTTAATTGACAATAACTCTGAAAACGATAAAATTATAGAAATTGATTACAATTCCAACAGAATTGCTTTTTATTTATTTATTATTTTCAAAATCTCAAAATATGTCATTTTTTACTAATTTTTTTATTTATCGAGAGTTTTAGAATTGTTATTCTTTCTTTTTTTTGATTTTATGGAGAAGAGAAAATTTAGTTTTGTTGAAGAAATGAAGACGAGCGTAAATGTCTGAATGTGTAGGTCGATGACAAAATTTCTTGCGGAAAATAGAGCTCTTGTTCCTTCACAATTCTCCATCTCGAGGCAAAACTTTTCGTCGAGATGGTAGTATGAAAGACGCGATTGTTTCTCGAGTGTTTCAGGAGAATGCTACTACTGTATACAGCCGTAAAGAAAAAAAGGGGGGGAAGAAAAATCGTGAGAGCTTTTATGTTTTAAGATGGAGGCCCGGGCGATAAAAGTCGCACACGTAAACGATGCAACGTTTAAAATATTTGGGTTTTTCTTCGGCTCGCACGAATGAATTTTTGAACAATTTTTATTTCAAATGAAACGCGATAACGTCAAAAAAAAAACCACAAAATACGTTGCGTTTTTTTAACTTATACACAAAAAGAATTAAACTTGAAAAATTACTGAACTATTACTTCATTATTACCGAACAAAAACCCAAATTTTTATGAAAATTAAATAAAATTTCTTGTTTAAAATAGAAAATATTACCGGAGTGTCCGCTAAATTTTCATGTCAAATATGCAGAACACAAATTTAAAAATTGTGTGAGAAATTTTACCGTTCATTTAATTATTCTCCAAGTCTTCAAGAAATCTCCTTAAAAAAGTGTCGTACTTATGACGATTTTATTTCAATATTTATTATTTTGAAATATTACACGAGCGTTACGGTTAATTTTACCGTGCTGCGCGATAAAAATTTCCCTACAACTGTTTACGCCAGGATGGCGTAGTATTTGAACTTTTACATTTCGCAAGTTAAAAAAAAACTTATCGCTTACGAATAAATACGTTTTGCCAATTTGTCCCCACGTTCAAATCTATCACTGTAATTTTAACCATAAATTTCACGGCAAATATTACTGTTTAATTATCTCCATGTATTTTAATATGAACCTTCAATTAGTTTTCTTTAATAATCTTAAGTGGAGTAAGATCCTTTTGTTTGGTTTTTTCCTCAAGAAAATGTAGAGTTAATGCATATGCACCTGTTGGCAAGTCTAGTTAGCACAATATATCAGCAGCAGAGCTTTTGTACCTGCGGTTATATTATATAATGTGATTCATACGTTGGTACATATATTTGCGTATGTACGTACAATACAAACAGTAAATATATATGTATATTAACACATACGACATAACACGATTGTGCATCACGCTATAGCGCGATAAATACTGCATTATAAAGCACTAAACGTACATCGCGTACTTTCGCAGCGATCGTATCGAACGAGAAAGCACAGAGAAAGAAGGAGGGAAGAAGAACAGAGTAAAAAAGGGGGAAAAAATGAGGAAAGCTCTGCACCTAAAGAACATTAGCGAAACGAGAGCCTCTGCTACTTTACTCTGGAATATTATATCACGAGAGATATTAACGAAACGATATTCGAGCTTATCCTCTCATAATATATCACGAGAATTATGTACGCCGTTAATGTTATTTTATATCACTTTTTATTTATTTATTTATGAAACGAGTTGTGGTTGCGTGAAATAAAATTCTACGTTCCTCGACACTGATAAATCTTTGCGTCGAGAATTATAATTCGCGTGTATTAACAAGCTTGCCATCCTTTTTTAAATAATTAAAGCTCTGCTGAAAAAGCACCGCGTGTGAGATAAAACTCGATACGTGGGAATGAAACATGTCAGTATTTTTTTTAAACCAGATAAAATAACTAACTGCAATTTTCAATGGTAAAAACTCTTCGATGATCATTAGTGTGAACATTTGAATATATGCGGAGAATTTAACAAAATTTATTTACATCGAATTACTCATCTGTAGATAAGGGATATTCGATGATGAAACCTTTCCAATAGTTGTGCAGCGACAATTATAAATATACGAGGATAAAAATAATGAAAAAGAAAATGATGGAAAATTGATATAATAAATAAATGAAGCTAAACAAAGTACTTAGTTTATCTATTTTCAAATACTTTTTTTATTTTCATTCAGCATCCTAAAAAGCTCCGGTCTCGTTAATATATGAACGCGACGTATATACTTTTATTGCGGTAACGAAAAGGCGGAAAGGTAAAAAGCTTTTTGCCCTGTATGAGCATCGTTTCGTCAAAGGCTTGGCACGAGAGGAATGCTGTCCCGTTTAACCGTATGCTACGAAGATCGTCGAAGAAGCGATGGCTACAAGCGAATCGCGAACGCGAAGCAGGGTCAGTAGGTTATCGATGTTGCGGGAAAGGACACTGTACGAGAGAGATAAACTGAGAGAGAGAGAGAGAGAGAGAGAGAGAGAGAGAGAGAGAGGAGAGATAGGACTGATAGAAAGGGTGGCCTTCCTGCTGCGTTAACCACACACTATAAAAATAGATTCGAGAGTTCGAGCTTTCTGCACGTATATACATAATCGTACACTGCAATACTTATATACATTTTTGTATACAAAAGTAGTTACCGACGACTTCATCCCTGGCAAATGATATTATTGTGACGACAAATTTGTTTGACTCATCTTCAGAAATTCAATCAAAAAGGACAATAAGTTTAATTTCATTCCTGATGCGCAAACTTGCGATCGAAATATCACGATTTGAACTACATTTATGGAGTCTCAACATTAAATACCGAAATTTTTTGCAACACAAAATAAGACGTTTCTCTCTGTCTCATTTTGCCATAAATAAATGATTTTTTCTTCATTATATCACGATGACAGGAATTTAATGGGTTCGTAAAATATAATTCAACATTTGTATATTAAAAATGATAATTATTTGTAATTAATGAATTAGTTATTGATTGAGGAATTTAATTATTAATTATTTTCGACTTTAAACTTTACTTTTAAAATAGATTTTTAATCATTAATCGAGATTCTTCTTGCAAAACGTCTTCGTAGCGATAAAATGTCTACCAGATGCTCTCACGAAATGGAGCTTCCTCCATTTTGTGATCGAAACATGCAATTATGTACGAATAAGGTTAGAAAACACTCCGCTCTTAATGCAGAAAAAAAAATGCGATTTAATATTGTATCGATTACTTGAATTCCCCTGCGGAATCAACAGAACATTCAAAAAATCTTACAACCATTTTTTTAAACCATCAAATTGGATAAATGTAGATTCGTCTATCAACGATTCAAACTTTTATGATAAATCAATAAAAATTCTACTGTAAGAATGCAAAAAAAAAAACCAAAATAACAATTTCGTGTTTAAACAGTTGGTTTGAAAGGACGCAATTTAATATTTGATCAATCAATTAAATTTCGCTACAGAATAAATCAGCGACGTTTAATTCCGAACAGCTTATTGTTTTATTCAACCGAATGGAATGTGGATTATGGATGAACCGTTCGAATTTTGGGATTCGTTAAAGATTCTTCTGTAAGAATTAATAATAACACGGATTTATATTCCGTGCATGAATAATTTTTAATATGGTGAATTTTCTTTCACATTTTGATTTGCTCGATCGAATCCTATACTCGTAGTTTTTATGAGCGATTCGCGAGACACTTTTACGGGTATATGACACGAGATTGTTTTGTGTCATAGTAGCACTAGCCAGTTCTCGTCGGGCGCGTGCTTTAAATTCTCAAATGGATATTTCAAAAAGGGTATGAAAAAGAAATGTCTTCAAAGAGGCCGGATATGTACGAAAGCGAGTATAAAAATATTCGTACATAAAAAATCCACATGCATATATTTGTACATGTAACCGAGCGCGCTTTGGTCTCGAATATCTTGTCGCATTCCAGGCGAGCTGGTAGCGTTACATATAGTTCGTCGTAGCATTGTACAAAGAGTAAAAAAGAAAAGTCAGTAGTCACTATCATCCTCGTTTCAAACAGACACGTATATAGTTTTGTTTCTTGTTTCTTTTTTTTTTTTTTTATATTTTATTTTGCCTCATAATTGACGAGAGAATCTTTCTCAAGAGAAAACAGCATTTTCATGCAGTTTTCCACGATCGAGAAAATAAGGTGCCGTGAATCGTTAGCCTCGAATAATGAAAAAAAAAAAAAAAAACTCGTCAAAGTGTTCGCTATTTTTTGTTTTGGCTCTTCGTTAATTTTTTTTTGCTCGGGTTCTCATTCATTTATTTGGACTCGTGCAAATTCCGGGACATTTCATGATTTAATCATCTCAACTTGAATAAAAAGTAAACACGAAATTTGTACGCAATGAAAAAATGACTCGCGTCAAGGAAACGTGAATAATTTTTTTGTTTTTTTTTTTTTGTTTTGTTTTTGAGAGATCTGCAAATGTACACAATGTTTTTTTTTCATAAAGAGGAAAATGTTGAATTTTTCTTTGTACGCTAAATTGAATTTTTTTGAAGAAACTTAAATCTCCAGACGCGAAGAGATAAAAGGGGATGAAAAATTTGATTCTACAAAGTCAAGGGGAAGTTTGGCCAGTTTTATTATTTTTTTTTTTTTTTTTACGGCTCAATGCGATCTTCATATTCAAGTGATAAAGGTCAACAAGCACTCGGACAACTTGTACTCACCTCGGAAGACGTCAAGTAGCACAGCCTCGAGTCTGTGCTCTCCAGCGAGGCTTGTTGTACAATCCCGTATCTACCGTCCCTGTCGGACATGTAATCCGATCTAACGCTGTCCTGTCTGTCAAAAGTGCCACTGAAACCGACCAAATCAATATTATCGAATAAAAAATACTCTTCCATCAAAATAAGTATTTTTTTATACATATAAAAAAAAATTTGTTTCTTCAATTAATTGTTTCAAACGCTTCGAGTGATTCGAAAAAAAATTCAACGAATCATTTGCTGTAAAATCATTTTGTTAGCAAATTTATTTATTTTTTTTTTTAATGAAAAATTTGATATTTTCACTAATAAGGATTTAAATACTTGTGGGCTTGACAAGAAAAATTAAATTCAATCAATTTATCTAAAAATTTAATCGATTTTTATAAATATTAATTTTTGGGACAATGAAAAGAAAAAAAAATATTAAATAATACGTCAAATGGGACAAAAACTACCAACACGTATAAACAAAGTTTCCGCAATGAATACTCGATTTTTCGTGCAGAGCCAAGGCTTGGATCGAGGCTATAATAAAAACGTTGAACGAGAACAAGCTCTCTTGAACAGGCTGGATTTAACGAGGCAATGAAAACAATATGACAAAGTCAGTGTACGCCTGGACCAACATTCGAGAATACAGCAATATACTGCAGGCAAAAACTGAGAGCAGTTGAAACGAGTCTTCTTTTTTTTTTACATCGTGCACCTGTCAAAACGCGATTTAATCTATTACACATTTTTTTACGAATCTAGGGAAAAAATGCCATTTCCATACGACCTATTTGAGCTCGTAGTTCCACCGAAAAAGAAATTTTTAACGTGAACAAATGTAAATTTTCATCACGCTATATTTGCAGCCCTTTTATTGTTGTTTTTTTTTAAATTTCACGCTTTACGCAGTGTTCCGTAATCCTATTTTTTCGAGAGGATGATTTTTAAGAGATAAAGCTTATTTTTAATCTTAATACACAAGGAAAATACAATGGAAAAATTTTATATGATAAATTTGTCATGAGAAAAATTTCGTAATTCGTAACAAACGAAAGTTTTGTACTTTTCTTTTAATTTTCTTAGTGAAATTTTTGTCTTGCATTTGAGCGGAAAATTAAATTCATCATTATTTTCGGGTAATTACGAAATTTACATTCCATTTTTCATCTTCTCGAGGAGAAATTGGCGCATGGAAAAAAATGTTGTAATTGCTCTTTGTCTGCAGCAAAGCACTAAGAACTGTGTGGACTCTAGTACTCGCTGAAATTTTATGAACGAGTATCCATCTAAGCAAAAGAAGTACTCATTGTCCAAAGAAAGGGTCAACCCGTTGGTTATTTTTGTTTTTTCGTGCCCGTGTTCCTACACGAGCATCAAAGTTGCTCTGTTTTACGAATGAAAACCGCAGACAAAAAGCAGCGAACAAGGCTAAAATCGAAACCCTTTCCAATGGGATAATATTCCAGTCAGCACAAACTACCCTATAATTGTTCTGCACGAAGCTTTTCAACGACTAATTCTCCCGGAAAGTAGGTCAACACTGACTGCGAGATCAAAACGTTTTGTCTCTTCATCTCGCCTCTTTTGAATCTTTACTTTATCTTCTTCAAAGTACGACATTTTTTGGAATTTCGTTAAGTCAAAATTACTGACTCGTTTCGAAAATTTTCAATCTTCACACAATAGTCTAATTAATTCTTCATTTTTTCACCCCGTGTACATTTTTTTACATTTTATATTATCCATGCAGTTTTTTTTTTTTTCAAATCTAAACATTTCTTTCAATAGCACGATAAAGAGAACAAATAATTTTTAATACTCAAACGATAGCTCGATTAATTCTTCATATTTTCACCCCATGCACGTTGTTTTACATTTTCTATTGTCCAGTTTTTTTAAATCTGAACTTGTTTTATCAACAGCACGATAACGAGAAAAAATAATTTATCCTCGGAAAACTTTTACTCGTTGTTTTTTTTTGTTTTATTGCAATCAATTTTTGCTTTTCTGCCATAAAAAAAATTTAAAAAGAACAATATATTTCCACATTATAAATACTAAGTTTTGAATAAACTGATGAGGCCAATTTGATATACGACAAATAAACGTTTCTATCGTTTTTTCCTTGCAGGGCAAATTTTGCTTACGACACCAAGAAACCATAGATGGTCACCCCTCGGTTGTTCCATCAGCCGAGGGTCAATTGGAGCCACCACAAAAGTCTTCGAAGGGGTTAAAGAAAAGCTTGAACGAAACTGTACCCATAAATTTGTAAGCTTTAAACGGTTGTATCTAGTTTTTTGGGTTGAAAAAATGGAAATTTTTTTTTTCCATTTTATCAAAGTACATTATCTTAAGAACGTTTTCCCAAAGTATTATAAGGATCTGAGCACTAGAACGAATATATTCACGCGCGTTACCTGAGAGTGCGAGTCTCCGAGGGCAGCGATCGACGACTTTAAACGCGATTATCTCGAAATCATGTTTTTTTTTAAAAGTGCCGTTGCGGTGAACACGATTTCTCAAAAGCAATTCAACCGATCGATTTGATTCTTTCACGAGTTTGTTTCTAACTATAATGGCTTATTCGTGAACAAAGGAATTTTCATTTGGACCAAAATTTATATTTTTTTCGGTCAAAAAACCTCATTTTTGGAACCTCAAAAATCGAACTTTTCGAAAAAATCGACGACATTTTCTTAAAAATAAAAATTTCACTAAACCCTTAGTTCACGAAGAGCGTATAGTATTATACTAACGAAATCTTTTTGGTTTTTTGATTTCAAATGAACCGTTCCAGAGATATCATGCTCACCGCGAGTGATGTTCAAAAAAAGGTGTTTTAGGACAACGGTCATGTTTACCCCCAGAACACCACAATCTATTTTTACCAACGTAAACCCCACACTGGGGTAAATAATTACCCCAAGCTTCTCTTTAGCATAAAATGTTCCTCGTATGCGATAATAAGGTTTAATTGTATACCGTTCTCTTCGTTTTTTTATAACGAAGAGAATGGTGTTTGATAAAGTCGCATTTTGCAAATTTTTAATGATGAAAACTCTATAAAACTGAAAGAATGATTTAAAAAAATTGATTTGGGAAGGAAATTTGACGTTTTCGTGGGGTAACTAATTACCCCGTTGTGGGGTTCTAAGGTTACGCCAGTAGTAAAAACTTTTTCATAAAAAAATTTATATTAGTACCTCAAAATATGTAATAATTCATAATGTATAGTGTATTTTAATAAAATGATGTTAACATGGCTAAAAAAAATCATGAAAATCCTTCAATTTTCCCGAGCATGACTAGATATAACCCGTTAAAGAGCGAGTTAACGGGGTCATCCCATGTGACAGCTATTTTTTTTTCGCTTTTTTGGGAATTTTTTTTGATGAACCATTAAAACACAATATCTTTGAATTTTTACCACACATTTATTAACATTTTTACAGTCCCTCAGAATTTTATCAAACAAAAATAACGAGTCGAATCGACTTTATACCGTTCGGAAGACACTCGTGTGTTGGTTGACGGCTGCCATGATTCCGGAGGTTTTGCTCATTTGAAATAAAAAAATCAAACGGCATTTTAATTTGTAGACCTGAGACTATCGCTGGAACTAGAGTAAAGTAAAAATATCGAAAATTAAATTTTTGGCACGGTTTTAAAAGTCGAAAAAAACAACGAAACTTGGAACTTAACATTTAAAACCGTGCCAAAAATTCAATTTTCGATATTTTTACTTTATTCTAGTTCCAGCGATAGCCTCAGGTCTACTAATTAAAATGCCGTTTGATTTTCTGATTTTAGATGAGCGGAACCTCCGGAATCATGGCAGCCGTCAACCAACACATGAGTGTCTTCCGAACGGTGTACAGTCGATTTAACTCTTTATTTTTGATTGATAAAATGCTGAGGGACTGTAAAAATGTTAATAAATGTGTGGTAAAAAATCAAAGATAGTGTGCTGTAATGGTCCATCAAAAAAAAATTCCCAAAAAAAGCGAAAAAAAATAGCTGTCACATGGGATGACCCCGTTAATGGTTAATGAGACGTATCGTTTTCTCTCACCGTTGTTCGAAGGAATCCGTCCTATTCGATTTATAACCACTGTCGTTGAGGCTTCCCTCGTGTCTGAGGGAGGGTAATGAGTCCCAGGGTGATTCTCTCTTGTGTCCACTGTAGTTGGGATTCGCGGAATTCGAAGCACCCGAACCGAGGGTCGAACTCCCTGATCGCCAGCCGTCAGAATGACGGAACCACTGAGCCCTCGCTGATTCCCCGATGCAGCTTTGACATCTTTCAACAGATTAACGAAAAATGTTGATTTTAATTGAAAATTCACTTACGAACTCAATCAAAATCAATTCTGACCATGAAACATAAATTAATTGATAATAATATGAGAATAAAAACAATATTAATCAATAACGAATGACCTTTATTATTTTTCTTTCTATAAATATTCGAACCCAATCAAAATCGATTTTGACCTCGGAGAATTGGATCTAAATAAATAAAAATACGAGGATTCGGAATAATCGTCATTATTTTTTGGTGTAATTAAAATTGAAAAATAGTTGAGTAAATATCCTTTGAAATAGGAATATTTTTATAAAAAGATAACGGAGAATGATGCTCTTGAATGTTATTGATCAAATAATGATATTAAATTAATGATTTGTGCGTCTTACCTCGAATTGTAATCACTCAAATATCCTCTTTCGCGTTCAGCATCGCGTTCCCTCGTTTCTCTGATTATTTCGTTTCTATCACTGTAATAACCATCACGATCTTTGTTGCTGGGTCGTTCGTTGCAGTAACGATATGAGAGGGGAAGTGTCGATGATTTGTTATTATTCAAACCTGTGACAAATGAAAATTTGTCTTATTATTTATCGGCTGAATTGACTTTTATCGAGTTTATCAAAAATTCATTACAGGAGAAAAGAAAGAAAAGGATAAATCTTTAGATGAAATAAATATTGCAGAACGGGCGTGCCTCCATTGCGAAAAGAATAAAGCTACTATCTGAGAATTTCATCCCCCTCGGTTTTCTTGATGGACGAGAACGACGACGATGAAAGGGCAAGAGGGGAGATATAAAAGCCAATTAACTATACTTGCGTGCTATAATCGACGGTTCGATAAAATAATGAAGAAAAAACGATGAGGAGCAGAAAAAAACAACAACAACAACCCCCTTCGTGCAAATGGTATCATTGGAAAAACTTACGCCTGCGCGTTACGTGCGGTGTACGCTGTACGTTCATAGGAATATTTTCCGCAAATTCTGCAATGATTTTTGAACAATTTACAAATTAGATCGCCTAGAAACATCAATGCTATCAATTGAAATCGTGATTCAAGACGAGAGTTTGAAACTCGATGTTCAGTTGACTAAATATACCGAAGAACAAACACTGGCAAAATTTCTTATTAAATCTCAATAAAATAATGAAAATTATATTCTCAATTAACAAAAATTTGAATAATTTTTTCGAATTAATTTTCGTTCTCCATCAAAAGTAATATTCAAACAATAATTTTCATAGTAATTTCCGATCAACATTATCGGAAAGTAATGAAATTTGACTTGATAATTAAGAGGCAATCCAAATAGCTGAATAAAATAACGAAATCAATTTTACCAATTAATATTAAATTGATTGAACTTTCCCAAACTGAACCATTAAAATAATCATGTTTTGCCAATGTTTTGTTTTTTGTTTTTCGTTATTGAATAATGATAATTTACCCAAATTTTCCATACTCTGGGTGAGAAGAGCTTCGAAGGTGTGCAAACTGTAGCTCTCAGCGTCCATTCCTTTGGCGAGTGTGTTACGAAGATGCATTTCGTATTCGAGTAACAAACGACTCGTTGGACTTCCGGGTGTCGATACCGATTGCATATTTTGCTGCTGATATGTTTGTCCACCGCCTCCTCCTCCGCCTCCGCCGCCGCCACCGCCACCCTGGTTGTTGCAACGTCGTGAATTGCAATGATTCGATTGCTCCATGTCCGAATTGCCATTCGATGAGCTTGGTGTCGTCGCGTAGCATTGATTGTCGAATATTACGTTGTCTGACGGTGGGGAAATGTCACCTGTGCACCGATTACGTTCCAAATCTAAGTACAACCTGCCTCTGCCGCCTAAGACAGAGCAGATGAATGCCTCGTGCAGATATGATGGAAATGGTGCGAATTTTTTCAATGACCAAACTATTATATGACTATTTTCTAATTTTTTCTTTCATTAACTAGCATGATCGACTATGATATTTGTTTATTTACTAATTTACTACGTAACATACCGGCCGAACCTGATTTTGGGACAAAATACGTTTACGTATTTAACTCGTCAGGAGGCGCGCTATGAGACTTTTTCTCACACTTATATTAAAACGATGATTACTCGAAAATTTCAAATGCCATAAGCATTTGAAATTTTTTCTATCTTCATCAAATTTATTTTTCTGTATGATGGAAGAGTAAAAAAAAATTTGTCAATTTTTGTTTTTGAATTTTTTTAATTCTTATTTTTTTTGGTTTTTAGTGTCAATTATCGTTGTTTTTATGGTTTTTTTTTTAAATAAAGTTGTTTAATAGCCACAATCACTGTAGCGAAATTGTTTTCAAGTTCCTATTTATCAAATTAAGTGCTTGAAGCTATTCATGTGAGAAAATCTCTCATCGGGCGCCGAATGTTTAAAGTGTACACAGCGCGCCTGCTGACGGGTTAATCTTAGGACGAATCAGTTTGTCGTAAAACAGGGTTTAGCCAGTGTCTTACATGAACGATATTTCGCCCTCAAACACCACATTTGATCCTTTTTTTTCAGTTTTATTTCAATTTTTCTTCATAATTTTTTTTTAATCCTGAAATTTCTCTTTTTTTTCTTTTTTGTGAATATCTCAAATACTGGAAAATCAAGAATAATTACTTTTCTACATTCTTCTTTGCTAGAGTCTTGCGTATCAATTGGAAATATTAAAATTGAAGATGCTGATTTATTGACGGTCATATAAACGAAAGAAAACTGTAAATCACACAAATTCACGTGTCGTAGATTCGGATTCTTTATACAGTGTGGTGTTCGAGAGTTTATTTACAACATAAATCGAAACAGGCTTGATTAGCGACGATGAGGCTCAATTAATGAATTCATGTTTCAAATGAAAAATGAATGTGAATGTTACTATGAAATGTGAATGTAGATTCTACGTTATTGTTGCAAAAAATAATGTTATGTGAATTTTATACGATTTTTGAGATAAAAAAAATTTTCAACCCTTGTTTTTATAAGTTGAAAAAATATTTCAAGCATTTTCTCGTTAATTATCGATATTGCGAATCAATAATAATTATGCGAAGTGATAAGTGTTTCGTTGAGCTTTTTGGTTTTCGAATATGCTTCCATTTTTGAAAATTAATAAAACGACTTAACGGGGTCATCCCATGTGACCGCTATTTTTTTCGCTTTTTTTGGGAATTTTTTTTTGATGGACCATTACAGCACACTATCTTTGAATTTTTACCACACATTTATTGACATTTTTACAGTCCCTCAGAATTTTATCATACAAAAATAACGAGCTGAATCAACTTTACACCGTTTGGAAGACACCCATGTGTTGGTTGACGGCTGCCATGATTCCGGAGGTTTTACTCAGCTAAAATCAAAAAATCAAACGGCATTTTAATTTGTAGACGTGAGGGTATCGCTGGAACTAGAATAAAATAAAAATATCGAAAATTGAATTTTTGGCATGGTTTTAAATGTTAAGTTCCAAGTTTCGTCGTTTTTTCGACTTTTAAAACCGTGCCAAAAACTCAATTTTCGATATATTTACTTTACTCTAGTTCCAGCGATAGTCTCAGGTCTACAAATTAAAATGCCGTTTGATTTTTTGATTTCAGATGCGCAAAACCTCCGGAATCATGGCAACAGTCAACCAACACATGAGTGTCTCCCGAACGGTGTAAAGTCGATTCAACTCGTTATTTTTGTTTGATAAAATTCTGAGGGACTGTAAAAATGTTAATAAATGTATGGTAAAAATTCGAAGATATTGTGTTTTAATGGTTCATCAAAAAAAATTCCCAAAAAAGCGAAAAAGAAAATAGCTGTCACATGGGATGACCCCGTTAACGAGAACTCGAATAACTAGAAAAAAAAATACTAAAAATCGTAATTATTTTCAAAATTTGATTGTAAAACACGTGCAAGGATATAAATGTGCAGTTTATTGCTGTGTAGCTTCGAGTGAAATCACACGTCAATAAACGATCTACGAAAATTGTCGTAACTATCGAACACGAATTTCTAATTTATGTTTATTCGCGTTTCCGTTTGATTAAACTACTTTTTATTCCTCTATGAGGATCTAGAAATTTCGAATATCGTTTCTATTTAATTAAAATTTAAAAAAACCTGTGAAACCAAGAAAAAAAAATACAAATTCGCTTCCTCTAGCAGGGAGGATTTATTTAAATACCAAATTAACAAATGACCAATAAAAACAACACAAACGAATATTAGGGAAACTTTTAATCGATATTGGAACATTGTTCAAAATATATTGCTCCGAAAAATCGCTCGTGGAAAAAAAAACAAAGGTAAAAAAGAGGTTTTACCAAGGGAAAATTATCACATCGGAATAATAATTGTTAAAATGTAATTAGAAAAATTTTTGTCTCCATCAAAGTATTTTGATATTGTAAATAAAAACATTTCGGAAAAACGTTAAGGCCTTACATACGTCCAGAATTTTCAAAAAATCGATTTTTTTTTTTACAGATTATTATTCTCTATAGTTTTAGGCGTATTTTTGTGTAAGTCGATTGTACAAATTCCCCATAGATCGAAAGTTATTATAGAAAACGTGACTGCCCAACGCAGTCACGTTGGGCAGTCACGAAACTTTAAATGCATTTTTCTCAAAACTACTTTTTCTGGCACGGTCTGCATGATAACTCATACAGTTTTAAATATTTTTTTATGCTTTTTTTTTTAAATATTCGAAATTGTTTTCTCTATAGTCTGTCGAGTCGGATTTTTGATGTTGTGATTAAAAAATTTTATAAACATAATTAAAGTGTGACATTTATGACACAAAATGCACACTTTTTTTTAAACTGCCGTAAATTGCCAAAATTTGTCGAATTTCAAAAATCCGGCTCGACAGACTATAACTACAACTTTATTTTACAAGAATTTTTTTACGTTTTGCAGATCCATCAGCATTTCAAGAAGAAATGATGCAGACCGTGGAGCAACTTTTTTTTCATAGTGCTTCGGGAAACGTGATTTTTTATGTTGTAATTTTTGAAAAAAAAAATGAAATAAATTTTTTTATAAAGTTTAAATACTAATAAACAATGTGTAAAAATTATTTTTATTAATTTCTATTACTAATCCTTCTAAAAACAGTTTTTCTTTTAGCGCGTTTTAGGCGCTGCTGGACGTATGTAGACCCTTAAAAAAAATATGATTTTTTTCCATAAGGGATGTTTCGAAAAATTGTTAAAAATTCAGTCGCGCAAAGAAACAGTTTAAAAACGCTCGATATTCCTCCAGATGGATCTAAAATTTATTAAAAAATACAAAACGCTTAAAAACAATGAAAATTCGAAAAAAAAGTTGAATAAATTGATGTAAAGTTAGCGAGAGAGGATTATTGAGAAAATAAAAGTTTGATAAATCGTGAAATTAGTTTGAAAAGATTGTAACCCTTTGTACCGGTGTACGGACGTCCGAGCTCGTGTACGCTGCGTGAAACTTGACATTTGTTGTTGTAAGGGCGTCGATGATAATCGACGTAATTTTCGTTGTCGGCTTCCGACGGCATGTACTTTTGATTGTTGTTGTTCGGATGATAATAATTAATAGTGTGATGACGTTTCATCGTCATTTCGGGCGACGTTACGGAACTGTCGATGCTCGGTATCGGCTTGAGCATTTTTTTCAACGTTATCGGATCGAGACTTATACAACCGTTTTGTGCATTCTCGATTCTCATGTCGTCTGTACTCTTGCTCTTTGATTTACGTCCGTTATGATTGTTGTTCACGATATTAAATATATTCCCATTTTGCATCTCGAGCTCCGTGTAATCCGCCGATTTCGTATGGTGCAATTGCTCCTTTCTCATCGATTTGTTCTGCAATGTTCCACCCGCTTGGGTCCCCTCCGATTTCAACGTCTCACGCTCTCCACTTCCGTTTTGCTGGGTCCCACTATCTTGATGCTTCATTCCTCTCTTCGGAGATATCGTCGTGCCTTTTTCCTCGGGACTGTCGATCTTTTAATTGACAAAATACAAAAGTGTCATTATTTTTGGTATTAAAGTCGTGAAATCAAATATTTTCGACGATTCTTGGGACTGTCAATCTTTTAATCAATAAAAAATGAGAAGGGAGCATTTATCCTGATAATGAAGGCACTAAAATGGTCAATTTTCAAAAATGAATGGACTTATCGTTCTCAGAGATAATTGACATGTCAAATTCTTGTAATTATTACTCAACAACGTTTTTCTTTTTATGCTATAAACAATTGAAAATGATTTCCAATAAAATTTTCAACAATTCTCGAGACTGTCAATCTTTTAATAAATAGAAAACGAGGAGGGAAAATTCATCCTGATGATAAAGACACTGAAGTGGTAAATTCTCAAAAATTGTTCGACTAATCGTTCTTAAAGATAATTGGTTTTTCACTTATGAATTCCAACAGATCTCCAACGTCAAATTCTTGTAATTGTTACTCAACATAGTTTTTTTTAGAGCTATACAAAAGTTGGAAATGGAACAAAAAGTGTCAAATAAATGTTTTCTGGTTTCTCTTTCACACGATTATCTCGAACGCTATAATTAATTGTATTGCTGTAATAATTCACTTCAATATTTCGTAATTTTCGTTTATTTTCGTACCTGCGAACCAACAGTTGCAGTTCCAGTCGCGGCATTAGCGGTTTTTGGAGTTGTCTGACAAGTTTCGTTCTGCTGTTGTTTGTCTTTGTATTTGCACGAGTCACTGGATTTGAGAGTTTTGCCTGGTGTATCATTCGCGTTGTTGACATTATCGTACAGGGAAGCGCTCGATGTTGCTGCGGTTATTTTCTCGCGATTTGGGGTGGATTCCATGTCCGACGAACGTGTCATTGTTCTTGGTAAGGTCGACGAGCCTGTTACAAAAAAAAGAACATTTTATTCCATTTAAAACTTCGAGGATTTAATTGTTTTTTTTTTTTTTTTTTCATTTTTATTATTAATGCAGTTTTCTTATCACATCGCATTTTTGGATCTTGATTTCTCAGGGTCGATAGTTGTTCCAAACGCATACAAGTGCACTGGGGTGCAGCTTTCGTTCTGCTCGGCGACGCTGGTGTCGACAATGGTTTTATTCGGGGCTTCACTTTCTGCTTGTTCCCTTGCTCGGCCTTGAACGAGTACAAGGATGCCGCTTTTCTCGGTGTCTTTGTCGATGGTGTCTGCAATCGTTGAAAGCATGAGTTCATTTATATTTAGGGTCGTAGGAATTAAATTCATTCGCCCAAGTCCGGATTCGCGAACGATTTATATTTTTTTCAATGAGTTTTCTTTCAGCAAATTGAAACGACGCAAAAAGGAGCGCCGCATCCAGGATGACTTGAAAAATCTTTAAAATCCCGATGGAAAAAACTCATTTTATGACAAAAGTTTTCGATTACGAGCCAATTTTTCTTCGAACACTATTTCGGCTTAATAAGCAATATTGAAACATTTTTTACTCACACAACATTCCTTGAATTGTTTTGCATCGATTGGAGATGTAAAATTGAGTCCCCAAGTATCGTTGGTCATCGTATCTTTCCAGTAAATGAAACATTCGGACGCTTGACCGATTCTCGTTCCTGGACAAATTGAAATGACGCTCGTTATTTTTTCATGTTGTTAGGAAGCTATTTTTACAATGTTTTCACTCAATTCACGTTTTTTATTTGAGAATATTTGCCCACGACGAAAAAAAGGAGATTTTTTCTAAACTGAATATTGTTTTTTTTTTTTTTTTTTTTACGAGAGAGAATAAAGTAACGTCTTGTACCTGGCTGCACAAGTCGAACGTCCAGGATCTTGTCGACTTGACTGTTGTAGGCGGTGATATGGAAGACCAATTCAGGGGTGTCCTGGAGGCATCGAATATTCACAGGAACGAGATCCTCGGAAACTTGTTGCCATTTAACAGTTCCAGCACCACTTGCACTCACGTGAAATACTTCTGCCCAAAGTCTGCAATTATTCTTGAAATTTAGGTGAAATATCGAGGCCAACGAAATTATACCACAAACAGGACATTAAAATTGCTTTTTCTTATGAAAAAACGTTAAAAAAAGCAACGAAAAATTGGGACGTTTCGAAAAGTTAGATTGGCAACAGAAAAAAAGATTTCGAACCAAAATAAATCGAACCAGTAAATAAATCGAAGAAAAAAAATCATTTCTATAAAGATTTACGGTTTGTAAATCTATTGTAGTCTCTATTAAAAGCTGGCCGAGGTAAAAATATATTGGGCTAACACTTCTAACAATCGTGCAAAGCATGATATACGAATAACGAAATATTTAACATATTATGTATATATTGGGTATCAATAACAGAGAAGATCGTGCGTCCAAATTTGTAATGATCATTTATGGGCCCAGGAAACAACAGGATTGAGGAGAAAATTCAAGAATCAAAATTGTGAGAAAAAGTGCTATGAATTTGTGAGATTATGAATTCTTCCATCAGGAACACAGGAAACATATGGATGCATTTCAGGAATATGGAGTTGAGAGATTTGTGAAAAGAAGGAATTTTTCGACTCATATAATAGCACGTTGATTATATTTCAATTGAATTAGCATTACATTTATTTTAAAAAAAAACCCAAATTAGTGAATTAGTAAAAATAATTATAATTCAATAAATTGGGCAACATCGTAATTTTTTGCTTTTAATAAGGTAAAGATTTTTGCATCAGGCTCACCGTTATTTATTAATAAGGTAAAGATTTTTGGATCAGGCTCACCGTTATTTACATCAAGTTTGCTTCAAGATTCTCTATAAATATTGATGAATTTTAAGACAAATTAAACGAGGATATTTTTATCGTCACTTTTATTTAATTTCTGGTATTAAATCATTTTTAATTAATGCACTGAAAGAATTATACTTTTATCGAAAAATAATCATGAAAATTATTAACCCCGTTTCTTTTTTTTTTTTAAATCTGTATAGAAATCTTGGAAAATACAATTTCGTAAAACTTCGGTACTCAGCGGTTTGAGAAAAATCTGAAAAAATTAGGCCACTTTTAAGATTTTATGAACTTTCATAAGCAATAATGAAATTATTAACAAGTCAAAATTTACCAAAAAATTGTTCAACGAATAATCGGTCTATTTTTTTTCGTCGTATGAAATGAATTTGTTGATTTTCTAGAATACTTTGATATTTCGCCCAGAAACTGTTCGTTCAATGGCTTAGAAGTCTCGTATTCGTGATACTGATTTTTTTCTCAAAAACATGTGCAAAATTAATGATTTTTTTGGTTTAAAAAAAATGTAAAAAAAGAAGGATCCTTTTAAAAAAATTCGTATGCATTTAGCAAAATCACTAAACTACAACATAATAATAACTTTTTATCCCTATTATTATTGAAAATCAACGTTCCTAATGTTTCAAAGAAGGCTGAATTTTTTCAGATTTTAATCCGATTGCGAAGTTTTGAAAATCTGATCGAATAAATTTTATGGCTGAGAAACATTCAGCATTTATAAATATTTCCTTGCGAAAAATGCAGTTGAATTATAGGAAGAAAAAAATGTCGTGAATTTTATCGTTGTTCTACAAAATTTTATTATTATCGCAATATTATATCGTGACTACTGATAATTATATAATATTGTTATAATAAGTCGTAACGTTTTTTTTATTATTTGTATAATTCTTTCGATAAAGATAAATATAAATGTTTAAGTAAATATTGAATAAAATGTTTGACGATATAGAAGTAGAGAAGATAAATGTATTATATGGGTGGATAAAGAGAGAAAAATCGAAAGATAAAGAGAAGGTAAGATGGTCGAATGGAATGGTCGAATGGTATGGTATATGCGCACCTCTTCTTCTCTATTACGCTTCCGCACCTGAGCAAGTGGCCAGCCTCACCCCTGGGGACTCCGATAGCGGGTCTTGCCCCAGCTTGCCAGGGTGAATCCTCATCTCGATACCCTCTTTTCGACAGGGGTGCGCAGCTGCATGATAGCTTATTGCCCATTTTACAAACTTCGTGTTCTTCTTAGCAGTCGTTTGTTATTTTCTTTTTTTTTTTTTTTCGTTTCTTCTTGAAGTAAATATCCACGAACTTCTTTTTGAGGTTTAAATTCCGATTAATCTCTCATCTTAACTCGATCGCAATTCCCTCGCCTTAATTCCGCTCCCACTTTCCTAATCTTTGACACAATTTTTTTGGCTTCTTGATGATACTGATTGGTGTTGTTTTTTAACTGTTTTTGGCTCTGCTTTGTTGTTTTATTGTTTGTTTCTTCTTTTTATAACTGGTAGTTTCAATATTTGGCACCAATTTAATGAAATCACCGAAATATCGGCCGTTATTTGTTCGGAAGCACTGAATGTAACGGGCGATCGGTTGCCGAATTACCGATCGGTCGATCGAACGAGGATTCCTCTTCGTTTGATTTTTTCCCCTTTTCTTTTTTTATTGTCACATCATTAATGCTGGCTGAATTTATCAGCTCCTTCGCGGCATGATTGCTGTAAAGAAAAATAATCTTCGATTAATTAAATACAAACAATTTACAAAAATTCGGGTCAAACATTACGATTAATTAACTGTAAGCCCAATTTCATTAAAATCCTCACTTTTAATCCCCTTATCAATTTCATCGGAGAATAAACCGTATTGTGAAATCGGAAGTAGTAAAAACTGCAATTGATCAGACGAGCAAGATGAGATCGAGGAATCGAGTTTGTACCGCAACATTCTTCATCGTTCTATCTTATCTGGATATTCGAAATCTGTTTTTCGATTAGCTATACAGCAGGGGATTTACAAAATAGTAAACGGTGGAATTTCATACGTACACATTCGATAATCGATATCATAATACAAGAGGAAAAAAGAGGTAAATGCTGACAAGTCCGAGGATCGAGGCCAATCTCCTAGCACTGAGAAAAACCGTGCAATATATAAATATACATACTCTACGTCGTACTAGACACGTATGTCCACATATATGTGTATATTCGGATTTGAAAGTGGCTAATATTGCCTCTTCTGTACCAAGAGGCAAAATGGTGAATCGAGCTACGAGATAATTGCGAATCTGCCATGTTCGTCGACATTGTGTCCTAACAGCTATGTGGCTTCTGGCTATAGAACTCCCAACGACCTCTGTCGTGGTGGAAAAAAAAAATGCTCATTCAGTAACGGGTTAGCCAATGAAAAACCACATACGATAGAATCTCAATTTTTCTCTAATCTCAAATAGACATAATCCAATCTTTCCACGTAATTACTTTTAACGAAAATACTCCACTTCACGTTCACGATCGTTTAATAATTCTCGATTTTTTTTGCGATAGTTAAATAAAAAGAAATTTAAAAAATCTTTTCATTTTAATCCGTATCGTCCAATCAAATTAAATAGATTTATCAATTGTTAACTATGAGAATGAAATTGATTATGAAAATTCATAATTTTAGTTACTTTTGTTGAATGAAAATAAATTTTGTAATTATTCAATTATTAATTAAAAAAGTAAAAGTTCGCATTTTGATACCCGAATGTAAAGTTTTCACTATTTAATTATTTCTTGCAAACATCGATGAGGTAACCAGACTTTAATTTCCATTTTATTACACGTTCTCACTCTCTGCTCCGAGTTATTCGTGAAAACTTTAGTAACAGCTTGGAAAGAAAGAATTTTAATCATTTCGAATAATATTTTGGACATTATTCTTCATTCGCTTCATTCTTCTTCTCCTTTTGATTTTAATATCCAAACGGGCCATCACCAATCTGACAGGCAATATCACAGCGAATGTTTTTTTTCTTATTCTCTGCACCCTCGGCTTTAAATTCTCCTCAAACGTCACGAGGGTTGGTAACACCTGACGAGGGCGTTCACCGTCAAAATTTTATCTGCTAATCCTCACAAATCCGACTATCAATTACATGAGGAAAAACCAAGAGACGCAGTAAATTTAATTAATTCGCATGGTGATCAAATGTTGTCTGGATTAAATCCGAAATTGGACAAAATAGTTTCGAGGAAAAAAATTTGAATACAGCTTTGGTAATATTTGCATTAAATCGCATTACGAAAATGTAGTAAGAGTTTTCTGTTTTAATTAATAAAATATAATAAAAATAAAGTTGTATAATGAATAAAATGATCGAAAATAAATTTGAAAAAAAGTTAAACGTAATCGTTTGCGAATAAGAAGAATATGAAAAAATTCATTATTCTACAATTATATGAACGATGTAAAGAAATGTTCATAGTTTTTTGCTCTTAACTCTTCCCAAAAATAAATATTTCTTCCGACGACCAATTGCGCATTTGAATATAAATTGAAATATACATTTGAATGAGTTAAATATACGATTTGTCATTTTTGAATCCCCGATGGATTGAGAATTCTGCAACGGTTCAAAGCCTCGACTTATCGGAATCACGATGTAATGATGTTGTAGATACGAAACAGGAAACTCTTCCAAAACAAAGATGACCTAGTTCAAGGATCGAATGAGTAGGGTTTGCAAGCACGGGCGGGGTGGAGCTCAACGAGAGAGATGACCGAGAAAGCGAGGAAGAGAGAGAGAAGGCGGAAGAGAAAATAGGGAGGCTGCAGTGATAAATATCGAAAGGAGTGCCAGAAATCATAAATCCTTCTTAAATCCTTTGACTTGATCAAACTCTACAGCTTTTTTCTTCCAAAAAAAGGAAACAAATATTCCCAGTCCAATAAATAGTGAAAGAAAGAAAAAAATAGCATCAAAAAGCCTCATTTTCCCAACAAGATATTAGGCTAATTAAAAATCCTGAAAACCTTCCATCTCAATTTGACAAAGCAACATATTTGCGTCTTTCGAGATGAATTAAAAAAGAAAAATCGTTAGATTTTTGAGGTCATTCAGAGCTGAATATCGGAGCTTGGATTCCAGGGTTTTCTTT
Organism: Rhimphoctona megacephalus; assembly: GCA_963989365.1. NCBI lineage: Eukaryota > Metazoa > Arthropoda > Insecta > Hymenoptera > Ichneumonidae > Rhimphoctona > Rhimphoctona megacephalus. The sequence continues at coordinate 22,455,002 of OZ022420.1, forward strand.
ATAGCAGCTCACCGGATGGAACGACGAGAGAGAAAACCAAAAGAGGCTAAGTTATATATATATATATATATAAACGCACATCTACACACACTCACGTATATGCAACGTTTCAGTGAGAAACGGGACACGAAAGAGAGTACAAGAGCCGGGCAGGCAAGCAGGCAGGAAGCCAAACGCGCTGGGCGAATGCCGGGGGTTCCGATTACGCGAGAAAGACAGATAGAAATAAAGAGAGAAAAAAGAGAAAGATACGTGGCATATACAGTGGCGTGCAAAAGTTTTGGGCCACCCTATTTTTTCCAGTTAATTAATAAAATATTTTATTTCTCCACTTGTTCATTGTTAAAAATATTCGAGAGTTAGAATGAAGCTAACAACGTCGTATATTGTATTTAATTATGGCGTATTTTTCGTGTACTACGTGGAATGACTTTGATCGGCGTGGAAAAGTATCGGGCAACTATATCGCCGCGACTTCGTACGCACGGTTTGTTTACATTTTTTTCCTCATTAGTTTCAAAACATGTCCTACAATGGAAAATCAGTCTCCTTTCTGCCACAATGCCGAAACACACGAATATTCAGCTCAGTGAAATCGTGTTAAAACTTTCGTCAGAAGGAAAAAGTTCTCGTGATGTTGCGGAGACTTTATCTATTGGCAAAAGTACCGTTAATCGTATTATTACTAAATATAAATTAACAAACTCACTGTGTGTCAAAAATTGGAGCGGTAGACCGCGAAAAACTTTGAATCGCGTCGACAAAATTATATAAACAGGAAGTGCATTGTAGATCCACGAAAAAGTGCTGCAGATGTTTCCCGGGAATTGCGAAGTGAAAATCTAGCTGATGTTAGTCGGAGTACGGTATCTCGACGTCTCAAAGCTGCGGGGCTGATTGGACGTGTTGGTGTAAAAAAACCATTGATTAGCAAAAAGAATAAGAAGGCTGGATTAGACTTTGCGAAAAAATATCAACGCTGGACGGTATCAGATTGGCGGAAAGTACTTTTTTCCGATGAATCGAAATTTCAATTATTCGGAAGTGATGGTCGGAAGTACGTAAGACGTCCAGCAGGTACCAGATATAATGTACGGTACCAAATTCCTACCGTAAAACACGGTGGCGGAAATATTAAAGTTTGGGGAGCATTTTCTGATGATGGCGTTGGTCCGCTGGTGGAAATTCATGGCAATATGGACGCTGCAATGTGCAGGGACATACTACAAGATCATATGCTCCCATTTGCAACGAAAAATTTGCCGCGTGGTTGGGTTTTTCAACACGATAATGATTCGAAACACGTTTCGCGTCTTGTTAAAAATTTTCTTCAAAGCCGGAAAGTCCGCCTTCTTGACTGGCCATCGCAGTCACCGGATTTAAATCCTACTGAACACCTGTGGCAAGACCTCAAGCATCGTGTTGGGACGAAAAATTACTCCAACAAAACGGAATTGTGGAAACATTTGCGAAGTGAATGGGAAAAATTGCCACAAGAACGAATCAAACAACTAATTGGATCTGTGCCTCGTCGATGCGCTGCAGTCATCGCTGCTAAGGGCATGGCAACAAAGTATTGAGTCGAGTGGAGAAGACCAAGATATGCTTCCTTATTTTTCCTTCCTTATTTAATTTTTTGTTATTTTTTTCATACCCAAAAGTACGCGGACCAATACTTTTGCACAACCAGTCATAAAAAATTGTTGAATAATTAATGATTTAAGATCGATATCAATGTATACAACTTATTGTTTCTAAATATAAGTGATTACGTGTTATCATTACTCGTTTGTTTTTCTCCCACCACCATATTTCTGTTCAATGTGCTTAAAAAATAGAGTGGCTCGAAACTTTTGCACGCCACTGTAAATGCGGTGAAATGGTAGGATATATAGAAGAAAAAGAGGGGCGGGGGGGGAGGCAGAAAAACGCAGCTAGAAAAAGTATCGCCGTGTGCATTCTCGAATTCCCGCGTTGCAATATGCATCTGTATATGTATACGTATATATAAATGGCGTGGGTGCAACGAGCTTCATTCCAAAGATTATATCGATCTTCAAGTTTCTCCTCATCCACTGATTTTTTCCTTTCCAAAAAGAAAGCCTCAAAAAAAAGATGTATGAGCTTTTATATTCAGTGCCAAAATAACTCCGTATTATGAAAGCTTTCCGGACTCAATTTTCTGTAAAAGGTTCCAAATTTTGATACTTTTCGTACCGTAACGCAATTATTTGGTTTAGGGAATCGAATAGTTCGGACCCATTTTACTAGAGTGAATTAAATCGTTCCATATAATTCTTTAAAATGAAATTAATTGATCGAGATTATTGTTAATTGTTATCGAGGCTGCAATCCTGAATCTTCGGAATTAAATTTGAGAAGATTCGAAATTTCGTTTGACATTGTGCGATAAAGATTTCGATGCCTATTGTTGAGAAAATTCGATATTATTTTGTTGGAAATGATTTTTGGTTGAAACAATTATAATTATTAATTATAATCCGATAGAAAATGAGATTAATTAGTTTCGTAAAATATAATTGAATTTTATGACTTTGGTTAGTCAATTAATTACATGGTTTTTGAGGAAAGTTTAATTTTCATAATTATGAATAATTTGGATTAATAGAATAGATAAAGCTTCGAATATCAGGCGACTTTAAGGTCAGTTATTTTTAGAATGCATTCTCATTTCTGTTTACGTCATGTGAAGCTCTTTTTATGGGTTTCTATGGGGACAGATAACTTTTTTATTCCTTGACGATTTTTTTTTTTTTTACTCGTCGCGATGGCATTGCACCCCCGATGGTAAATGAGGGTTGACCGAGCGATACACACCCCCGGTGAGAGAGACCGGGCGTCGAGGTATCGACGGTTCGTTGACTTGCGAGGTCACGAGATACTGCTCTCTATACATAGTTATACACAATCCATACGTTCCGTACATAATTAATATGAATCATGGATGACCCTCAATTCTGAATCCTCAATCTCCTCGCCATAATTTACAATTGCTTAATTTCTAATTTCGTATCTCATGACTTTATTATTTTTCTCGATCCCCCTGAATTCGTTACGCCTGAAATGAAGTTTGAAAATCTGATCTACTTTCGAAAGTCACAATTTTACATTATTTTCTTTTTGAAGTTTTCATTGATTAATTTATTTATTTGTGAGCAGCCTCAATTCTACTAGCTTGAATTTCAATTTTCAGTTCATTTCGACTCCAATTAATCGTAATTCATTTCGACGATCCCTATTTTTAAAAATTCATTTCCACCCTTATTTTAGAGTTGCCAAAAATAAATTTCCTGTCTGTATTATTCACTGTGATTATTTTAAAACCTGAATCCCTCTAAAGTTTTATTTGTAAAATTAAAAATAAGAATCTTATCCACAATTCAAAGAGTCCTAATTATATTTTCAATCTAACAATTTTTTTTTAATGCAGTGCATCATTTTTTTATGGAAATTCTTTTTCGTTTAATACCATTTCGTTTCATTTCTTATTTATTTATTTTTTTTTCATTTTATTTAAACGCTATTTTGACCTTAAATTTGCATTCTATTGATAGATAATATTTCGTTTCGTATAGTTTGAGATTTTTGAATAATAAACATGTTTATGTATACACAAGTAAATATTATACATATACATTGTATGCGTTTATATCTGTCGGGATTAGTGACACGTTTGAACAAAGTCAATAGCCCTATTTATTTCCGTATGTGTGTTGAACGACGATATGACTTTTAATGCGATATATCGCGTGTGGCGATATCGTTGCATCGTTACGAAGGGCTTTTAGCCCAGGCGAGAATGGGCGTGGAATTTGCGCGGGATCGTTGCTATTATCGTTCGACTGCACACGAAGCCCCGGGCCCACCAAAAGCGATAAGCCTCGTTCGCACATTTGCCCTACTCGAAAAAATAAAAAATTCATTCCTTTATGGATTTTATCGAAAAAATAAAATAATATCAGTATTTAGTATATTTAGAAAAATGATTTATTTAAGCAATCACGAATGTACGAGGCGGGGGAATGTCGTGACGCTTAGGCGCTACTGAGCAACTTCGTTGTGATGCACTTTCTCACCCTCTTTATGCGGACACTCGCGCCCTTACAACAAAATTCACATCGTAAAAGTTTTTTCAAAAATTCATCACTGTTCACGAATTTCAATGAATGTTCAGTTTTATATTTTCAAGACATTATTATTATTATTATTATTTATTTAATGGAGCAATTAATGAATTTATTTATTTAACGGACTCAATAAGAGATTTTTTAATTATTTATAAACGAGTGTTTATGGGTATTTCGAACCTCAAATTTTTAGTCACTTTTTACTATTTTTTTTATCCACTCATTCGAAAAAATTCATCAATACTCTTTTTGAGGAATCAATAAAATGAGATTCACAGTTTTTCATTTTGATGAACTTAGTTTTATCACGCAGGATTTTTTATAATAAAGTTTGTATCGAAATTTCTTCACTTGTTTAAAAGAAAAAATAAATCGCCCACAAGCATCGTTGACATTTTCCACCCCTTTCTTGCATGATCGTTCAACGAAGGCTTCTTTTTTTGTTATCGATGCTTTCGATGTAGGGGATTAAAAGAATAATAAAAAGGGAAAGAGGCGGATGTTGGAATTTAACGTCGAGAATTCTCACCCGGAAATCGCAGCCCCGGGTACAACCGCGACAAGCCCCGTTCTTCTCGTATATAGTGCAACACAGGAATTGAGGCGCGGCGTTTCCGATGCTGGCGGAGAGTTGGTGGGTCGGTGGCAAGGACGAAGAAGGAGAGGAGAGAGAGAGAGAGAGAGAGAGAGAGAGAGAGAGAGAGAGAGAGAGAGAGCCGGAGAAGGACGACTGCAAATGTCAACGGTCGCGATCACTGACACTACGTACCTAAGAAAAAGGAAGCAAAATATAGGCGCAAAGTAACTGGCTTGAAAATGCATCGAGAAATGTACAGTCTCTGGGCGGAAATTAGCACGAGAATCAGAAAAATTTTATTATATTCTTGAAAGAGGACGAAAATATAAGAGAAAAATGGATTCGATTTTTTTATACTTATTTAAAATAATTAATTATTTAACCAAACAATAGTTTCATTTATTTATTAAATAGATTCAAAGACTGGAAATATTTTCAAATTATTAAATGATTATTCGGTTATAATTAAACTTGTTTTCTTTTCAAGTCCTTCGTGGCATTTTTATCTTGGAGTTTTATCATACGTTGTGACCCTCAAAAGTCAAAAATAAAAAAAGAAATAATGCAGAAAAAAACTGATTTAAATAATTTTATATTCATACTATTCCCTAAATTTAAAAAGTGGGAGATTATTTAATTAAATTCAATAATATTTCTATGACGATCATAAAATTACTAATTGATATTTTTATGTTTCATTTTTTGAGTCGTGTAATAATTAATTTTTTTTTCATGATTATTCAACTACGACAGTTTCGATGCTATAAGTTTTTTTTATCGAAATTTAATGGCTCGCTTTTTACAGTCACTTAATAAAGTTTAATGTTTACATTTTGCGGATTACATCCTGAGATTTCTTGATAGAGTTCAAGGGTCAATTAAATAAAGTGCGATTAAATGTTCGCAATGAAATATTGACATTACGTATTTTCATTTTTTGACAACAGAAATTTAATAATTTGGTTATCGAGGCTCGTTATTGTTAATCACTTTATAAATTATTAATAAATATTCTTTTAAAATTAAATATGAGTGCAATATGTAATTTAAAGTGGAACTATCGAACGATTGAACTGACAAATAACACAACCGAAGAATCAGTTGAGAAAAAAATTTAGCAGGATGTAAATAAATCGCTGTACAAAAACATTTTTTTTCTTACGAAGAAAAAAATTTTAATACAAAAAAACGTATCGTTACCCCTATAAAAAAAAGTATATTTCTTACGTAGAGTGCAAGGAAAATATAAATCGATAGCCAGTATTTATAAATTCCCTTTCGCTATCATTAAAAAAATAATAATACTCTATAAATATAACGAATGGTAAATCAATTCGAAGAGTTTAAAAAAATATGCCTGAGGTTGAATTTTTTTCACACATTATCACAAATCTCTGTGACAATTGCCGTGGATCTCCGAAAAGAAGTTGAAAAACGAAAAAAAAAAATACATTGACCTTATTTTCACAGGGTCACGAATTCTGTAAATGAATTCACGTCAAATTTTCTTAATTACAAACTGCATAAAAAAACATACATTATTTTGCGAAAAAAAGCACAGACACACACGAAACTGTGAAACGAATAGCGAACCCGGCACATCCCCAAAAAGTTCTTCAAATCGTCGCATCTTCGTCCGCTCCGGCACCCTCGGTGCTCCACCCTTATTTTTTCGGCACTTTTTTTGTACGAAATATCGCGTCGACGCGTAAAACCCAACACGTTCAAATAAAAAAAAGTAAAATAATTTGATCGTACGAACGTTTGGACGAGAGGAGAAAAAAAATAAATAAAATGCACCCCTGAGAATATTCGATATTACGCAGTGCTGTCAACTGCGGTATTTCACTCGGGGGGAAAAAAAAGAGAATTTCTTGCTGCAAGCCCCGGCCTTGAAATGACAATTAGTACAAAGTAACGAACGTTGCAAGAAAAAATAAACAAGAGGAGGAATTTATGGAATGACGTTGATTTATACACGATGACTTACGGTCGACGACATCATCCTCGAAGAGTTGGGTGTGCGTCGTCGGGAAAGCTCAACCGCCGCGACACATCGCCATCTCGGCGGTGGGGGGTTGGGGATGCGCGATGCACAATAACACCGCGAGAGAGAGAGAGAGAGAGAGAGAGAAATGTAGGATTTTATCGTAAAGGTGTATATGCACAGTTATATATATAAATCTGTATATAGTGCGTTGCATATGAAGAAGAATGGGATGGGGGGGGGGATGATAGATGGGCGTAAGGGTTAATTTTCACATAAGGGATGTAAAATCAGTCTCCCGAAACGTGGAAAAACTGCAAGGAAGACGAGAGCAAGAGTTCAAGAAAAAAAAAACATGAAAGCTTTACATTGGGCGACTTTTTTTTTTCTACGTGTAAAGAACGAATCACAACGAATGTTGATCACGAAACGGGGGTTGGATTTTGTACATTCGCGCACCTGTATTACGATGTTTCTTCCCTTTTCTTCTCCTCTCTTTACGATTAATCCGAAACTGCTCGTTTTAATCAGCTATTCTTATCAAATTCCTCAACCACCGCACCCTTTAACGCGCCTTCGTTTTTCTTTCTACAACCCCTTCTTTTCCGGGTTCTTCTCGAGACACCAAAAAAAAAAAAAAAAAAAAAAAAAGAAAATTTCACGACAGAGAAACCGATAAAAAGATGGCCACTACCGAGACGCTAGCACACTCGGCACTGTTTCACTGACACTCGAGCAAAAAAAAAAACATCCCCTCCCACCCTGTCTCGTTGAACTTGCTCACTCACCCTTATTTCCACAAATGCACGTTTCCGAAATAACCAATCGTCTCTTTTTTACTCCGCTTTCATTTGCATTACTATTATTGCTATTATTATTATGATGATTATTATTGTTAATGTGATTGTTGATACTGTACCGTTGGTGAAAACTGCACTATGTTGTGTCGTTGTTATAACGCGCTCGAATTTCGCGAGACGACGATTTTATCCGAAATTTGGCCATGGGACAGTCGATGGGCGAGACTCTTCGCTATATACACGTTGATACGTGTATATGTGTACATACATATACATATGTATATTTATATAGATATATATATGTATAAATTTGTCTTGGAGAGCACGGGAGAGCACCAGCCCTGGTCCACGAATGCGCCCCTATCCGAAAATGTCAATATCCCCGCTGCGCCCGCGACGTGTTTCCTTTCCTCTCTCGCTCTCCTCCCTCCCTCGCTCACTCTCTCTCTCTCTCTCAATCTCGCTCTCTTTCTCTTTCTCTTTCGCTCTCAGTCACACGCTCACACACATTTTCTCTCGCTCTCGGTCTCTCTTGGCTTTTTGACTTATTTTTTTGGCTCTTTCGCTGATTATTCTTTTCGAATCATCATTTTTTTTCACTCGTGCACTCCCGGGATGAAAAACAACCCCTAAACGCGCGATGTCTTATTTTTCCTACATATTTACCGCTCGGTAGAATGACAACGGTTTATTTAACGTTTTTTCCCTCATAAGTAATCAATGGTTCAATGTTTGTTTTTTCACGTACGATTTATTTGCATTTTTATAGTTGTACGATCGTTATTTGGGGATGTTTGTTTTAGTGGAATTTTTATTAGTGGAAATATAGGATTAACTCCCGACGATGTCGTTTCGCGCATTGCCGGCGTTGTTCGTGGCTAAATCTCCACGAGATACAAAATCAACGATTTATATATCCGCGAGGGCGCTGCAAGCACTCACACACCGAAACGGGAAAAGAATACACGGGGATAAAAAGGAGAGCGATTTGAGTGCGCGAAAGCACCGAACACCGCTCTGTACAGGAAAGACTCTCGCGCTCTCGAGTTCACGATTGTACTACAACGCTCCGTCTTACCCTCCCCAGCCAATCTACCCAGGGCATCTCCTCCTGTTCACGCTCCTGCGTTTTTTTCTACCCCTTTTGCTCCCTCCCTCCCTCCCTCCCTCCCATCCTTCCTCCTCTCCCGCGCCCTCTATCTTCTCAGATTCAACCCTCATTCCGTTCGTGTACTCCCAAACGACGTTTTCCTACCATCTTCTCTTCTCTCTCCTTTCTCTCTTCCTTCCTCTCTCCCATTTCGTCCCTTTCTCTCACATTCCATACTTTATCTCCCCCCTTCCTGCCGTTTTTTCTCTTTCCATCTTATTTCACATCCCTCTATCTCCTCCTGTCTTCTTCTCTATCATTCTTTCTCTGCCTCCCTTTCTCTATCTATTCTCTTTGCCATTTCTCTCTTATTCTTCGTTTCGTTTCGTTTCTTCCATTCTCTTCCTCTTCTCTCTCTCTCTCTTTCTCTCTCTCTCTCTCTCTCTCTCTCTCTCTATTTTTTTCTTCTCCCTTCTTCTTCACTCCCCTTTCTCCTATTTTCTGCTCTTTCTCTCTCCTTCTCCCCCTTCATCTTCACCTGCCTTTCCCACTATCATTCCTTATCTTCTTCTTTCTCTTTAGTTCCTACTCTTCTCGCTCTGTCTCTCCCCTCCCAATTATTTTTTCTCTTTCTCTCATTCTTCATCCCTCTTTCCTTCTTCTCCTGTTTTCCTTCCCTCATCGTTACTTCTCTCTCGTTCTATCGCCTCTTCTTTCTCCTCCCTCTTTCTATTCGTCTTTATATACACCCCTCTTTGTAATTGTACGAGCAAGAGGAATGAGCGTGAAATTTCAACCTGATATAAACCCCCTCCACCAATAAGAACAGGGCGCGTTTCAAACTCGTGTTAGAGTCGCTATCGTCTTCGTGTTGCTCGGAAAGATGCCTCACACATTCCCAAGCCGGTTACCATGACGATACTCGATCGATCCCGGAGCCTGCGCGCCTTCATCTCCTACTCTCCTCCCACCTTTAAATCTTACAACACCACTACAAATTTCTACCAATACAAATATACCGAAACACACGAATTTACGTTTGTATAGCTTACTTTATGTGTTGAATACGATCTTTGCACTCCCACCAAGTTGAACCAACAATTCTTCTACGGATGCTGGTTTCATCCGCCCACCTAAAGGTAAACGTTCTTATGGCCCAATGTTCCAACAACATTGTTCTTATTACTAACAATTTATTATTATTATTTCTTTTTTATAGACATTTCATTGGAACATCGTTTTTTTAATACAGCTATATTGTTCATCTGCTGAATCACATAAAATAATTTGAAACAATTGCAATTTTAAACATTTTGTTTGTTAGCCTTATTAAAATTGACTTGATCATTTTTTTCAACGCGTGGTTATTGAAAATTCAATTTTATCCAAATAATTCATAACGATTACAATTTATTATTGAACGTTTTAATTAATATTCAATTTTCATAATTTATTTAAACGTCCTTTCAACTCGTCATTATTAAAAATTGAATTACTTTCAGTTGTCAATTGAACCAGTATAATTTATTACAATTTTTATTCGCTTTTGAACATTTTCATTGATTTTTAATTGTCGAAAATTAATTAATCATCCTTTTAAAGCGTTTCAAAATTTTTATATATATTTTTTATCCATTTCTCCAAATTCCCATTCATCCGCAATAATTCATAAATTTTTGGTCGATTTGCTTTTTAATGCATTTACGAAATTCGAGCCTAAACGTGATGACAAGCAGCTAAATTTCCATATTAATTTTATAAATGGGAAAAAGGAGTGATATGGTTTCAAGTAGTAAAAACTCGACAAGGGAGACAAGGGCATTTACCTTAAGGGTATAATTGTGCGCGATGTGATTTAGCACCTATTAAAGTTTCACGAGATGGGCGGATTAATGAATCAGTAGCGGGACGTATCAATTAATGCTTAATAATAATTATTGAGATGGAAGAACTTTTCTCAATTGTATTATTCTGTATAAATAAATAATTTATTTATCTTTTTTTATTAAAAATACGATCCTTTTTATTACATGATTATAACAAATATTGGTTTAACAATGAAATTCGAATTATACAAAACATGTGCATTCGTAAGTAGATTAATTCGCGCTTGCGCAGACGCTGGGCCGAGCATGTACGGATCTCTACTACTTGACTGCATTACCAAACGTGATCCGACCTTTAAATGTCATAAACAATTCAAATTTTCATTATTATCTCTTGAAAAGAATATATGCAAAATTATTTTTTTATCTTTCAAGTCAAATACTTTTTGAAAAACTTTTATCAATCAGGAAAAACAGTTAATAATCATGTTAGTATTTCCGACTTGAGTTGTACAAAAATTTGACTCCGTCAGTGTAATCAAAAAAATAAAAAAAAAAAATACGTGAATTCGAAATATCCTTCAAAATTGTGTCATTAAATAAATATTAAAGAAGCAATTTTCGAAATAATTCGAAAACAATTGGAAATGCGGTGCTCGGAGTAAAAGAGTCTTGTAGCGACCGTTCGTCTTTGACTTTGATTTTAAGAAGTGCGGATAGCTTTTTTAAATGTACTTGTCTCGAGTCGCTACCTCGACTCTTAATGGATTTATGCGCTTTTCCCAAGACAAAAATGAACACGACAATGAAAATAAGTGGTGATTTTTCATTTTGAATTAAAAGTTCAATCAGTTCGAGCGTTAAATTGGAATGTCTCCACTAAAAATGCTACAAATTCCCTGTGATTTTCCTTCTTGATCCTTTAACGAGCGCGTGAGTTTACCATAAATCGAACATAACCTCATTTTTCGAAAAATCTATTTCAAATTGTCGTTGTGACGATTATGATGTAATTATTTTCTCTAAAATAAGTTTTATTGCGACGTATATTCAAAATATTTAGTTATATTTTCGTACGATGACAACCTCGATTTTTTTTGGTAAAAAAAGACTGGCGTTGACAACATAACCCTGAAATTATTGGAGTTTCCGTCGGTCTTCTAAATTAACGATTCAACGATGTTCGTCACGATCGTGAGGACTTTTCGAAACACAAAAACCACCATGAACAAAACGTCGTTCAGATTTTTCGCTAATTTGTCTATGAAATATGACGAAAATCCTGAGGCCAAATCACGAGCCTGGCAAATACATTCTTACGGAGGTTTGGAAGATTTGAAATTGTCAAATGTACGGATTCCTGTGATTTCGAAACCGAACGAAGTTTTGGTGAAAATCGATGCTTCCAGTGTTAATCCCATCGATGTCGCTATGACAAGTACGTGATTTTGAAAATGCGAACTTTATGCAATAAGAAAAACCAAAAAAACATGTATTTTCATTGTTGCAACAGAAATGAATGAATTTGAATCTAAAAAAACAAAAAATCCCATTTTTCTACGATTCTCCCACGGTTTAAACTAAATTTGCAAAATTTCGTTCAGAATTCATACAAATTTGTTGTTAATTTAAAAAAATTATAAAATATTTTAATCTGCAAAAATAAAAATAAAAAATGCTTTTGTCATATTCTAAACACATAAATCTTGAAATATTACAGAAGGCTACGGATCAACAATATTCAACTTCATGCGCAAAACAAAGAACTTGAATTTCGATTCTAAAATTGAATTTCCATTGACGCTGGGTCGAGACTTTTCAGGAATCGTAGTGTCGAAAGGTCATGGGATTGGTGACAGAGTAAAATTAGGGGATGAAGTTTGGGGTGTTGTTCCGATAGATCGTCAGGGATGCCATGCGAATTACGTCGTTGTTGACAATTGCTTGGTAAAAAATGGTCCTTTGTTAGACCTGAAAAAAACTGGAAGTTCAAAAAAACAATTGTCGCGGCTCTTTAAATCATTTAAAGACAATTTTTAATTCCTTATTTATCGAAGGTCAATCCACGTCCTCAAAACATAACTTACATTGAGGCTGCAAGTATTTTGTACGCTGGTCTCACAGCTTGGTCCTCACTTTGGATAACCGGAGGCTTGTGTTACAAAACTACAATTCCGGCGAGAATAAACCGAAGAGTTTTAGTGCTGGGGGGATCCGGAGGTGTAGGCACTTTGGCGATACAACTTTTGAAAGCTTGGAACAGTCATGTTTGTAAAACTATTGAAAAACATTTGAAAAACAGACTTTGACAAAGAGAAGAGAACATTGATTCGTTTTTTAGGTAATCACAACATGCAGCAGCGATGCTGTCAATTTGTTGATACGATTGGGGGCTGATGTCGTGATAGATTACAAAGAAGATAGCGCTGATGATAAAATTGTCGACGAAGGCCCGTGAGTTCAACATTTTCAGCTGTTTTCATTTCAGCTATGCAAACTTCATGATTTTTTGTCATAAACAGATACGATATTATTCTCGATTGCTGCCAACAAGGCCCTGACAAAATAAAACAAAAAGGATATCCTCACGAAACTTATATAACTCTGAATTCGCCTCTTTTGAAAAATGTCGATCATCATGGTTTGATCGGCGGCACGGTGAAGAATCTTGGAGATTTGGTCAAGTACAATATACCTAGCAGGGAAAATAAATCAACAGTCAAATGGGGCTTTTTCACACCTTCCAAAAGGGGAATAAATATGATACAGGAATTAGTCGAATCTGGACAGGTAGGCAGGAAGAATTTCATCTCAAAATTCTAGTTAAATCATGTTTTTTCACTGAGTGTTGATTCACAGATTTTACCAGTGATACACAAAACTTATTCCTTCGAAGATTTACCAAAAGCTTATCAGAGAGTTGCAGAGGGACATTTACGAGGAAAGCACGTCATCGATATGAGACAATAATGTTTTATTTTATTTCTATGTCGACGCGAGTCTTTGTAAAATATTTTTTGTATTACTTACAATAAATTAAGAGATAATTTATGCATTTCGGAAAAAATTTTTTCAACTCTTTGCTTTTATTTTAGTAGCTGCAGCTGTTGCATTGAAACTCCCATTTCCAAAGCCTATTTTTTCTCTGATGTCTGGCCAAAATTGACTAGCTATTTCCATTGCTCTTTTTGTACCATTTTTTAACACATTTTCTAAATAATCAGGCTCTTCTATCAACTCCAAGTATTTTTGTCTTATTGGCCCCAGATGCTCGATTAACGCATCAGCCACTACCAACTTGTACCTGTAAAAAGAAAAAACATTTTATTCCATAATTTTTCAATTTTTTATCAATGATCTTGGTGGAACTTTCAATTCTCCGGAGCTTTTTCCAACTATCATAATACTTTGGGTGAGTGTTTCCGCTATCTAAAAACTGAGAAATAACTGCAAGAACCGCATTTCTTTGGATTCTAGAATTCTATCCCATCTATTGTAGAATTTCTGCGTAAAATTATTGGATAATAAAACCGATGCTTCTTTTTATTAATAATAATTAAAGAAATGTATGAAAAAATTTGCGTTCGGCAGCAAAAAAAACTTAGACAGTTGATTCGATTATTTGTATTTGCGCCATTTGCACCGAAAATACAGTTCGGTGGTGCGGTTTTTGCAGTTGTTTCTGAATTTTTAGACATTAGAAACACAGACAAATTATCATAATGGGAAAAATCCCTAAAGATTTGAAAGTTTCACCGAAGTTCCCTCTTAAGTAAAAAATTGTTTTCTCATTTTTTTCCTATGTCCTTCATAATTTATACTCACTTTCCTGTGTCCAATCCTTGATATTCTTTGCAAATATCTTCCGGCGATTTTCCTTTCACGAGGGAGTGTAAAGTTATCAAATTCGAGACTCCAGGCCTTTTTTCAGGTTCGTAAGTTACTTCGGACGTGAAATCTGTAACTGACCTTTTAATCTTTCGCAATATAATGTCCGGCGTGTCCATCAGTTCGATTTTACTTCTAGTACTGTCGCTGGATTTGGACATTTTCTTTGTTGGTTCTCGCAGTGATTTTATTCGACCACTTGTGTCTAAATTGAAAAAAATATTCATTTGAAATCCAAGTAAAATTATTTGTGATCGTTAATGATTATCATCACAAGAAAATTTCTTAACGCACTATTGATTATCGAATGAGGAAGCGGAAAAGTTTCACCGAACTTGTTGTTAAATAAATTTGCCAAATGTTGCGCTAGCTGTAAATGTTGAAGTTGATCTTCGCCAACAGGAACATGAGTCGCTCTGTGAAAATTTCATCATTACCGTTGCTTTGTCTCTGATTTTAATTTTTTTATTTATTTAATTTTAAGAACAAAAATTGATAAACAAAAATCGTGTGTAAAAACTCACTTGTACAATAAAATATCCGCTGCCTGCAGTACAGGATAAATGTACAATCCCAGAGGTATATTTTTGAGATTCTCACTCTTTTCTTTGAACTGTGGTAAATGCGCTAATCTAGGCATTGTCGTGATGCAAGATAAAATCCAGCATAATTCTGCATGCATAGGAACGGTGGATTGTTGAAAAAGAATGCTGCGCTCTGGATCGATGCCACAAGCCAGCAACGTTGCAGTCAAGTTGAACATGTTTTGTCGCAATTCTTCAGGATTCTAAGTTTTCAGATTTTTTAAAACATCAAGAGACGCGGTAGCGGCTCGACGCCAAGTATTAAAAAGAAAAAAAATGTTCTAAGAAAATTTTCGTCGAGCGCTGCTGCACTCTTATATACAGTAATATGAGATTTTTTCGAATTTTTAAAATTTTAAAAGTCCTCCCACGCAGCAACGGGTGGAGTGAATGAAACTCAGAGGGGTTTAGCAATGCAAGTGATTTTTTTTACTATCAACTGGTTTTTGTTAGAAGTCGTTCGGTCCACGGATTCTGGAGATAACGCAACATTGCGTAATAAAATTTGCTACTTTGGGAATTTTCATTTTAGGATATTATTTCTCAGAAACAGAAGGACGTAAGTTAGGTTTGTTTACATTGGACACACGTCCTTTGCGGCAAAAGTGTACATTTGACTACCCTCTGACGTCACCGTACAATTACCTAGTACGTTTTCCTCTCTACTCTTTCCACGATTTGAAGATTCAGATGCCGACAGAGATAAAGATGGAGGACAAGGTGAAGGTGGAGGTGGAAGTCTACACATTGAAGGTAAAGGTCAACGTGAGAGAGAGGGGGGGGGAGAGAGAGGAAGAAAGGGAGGGAGGGGGCGGGGCGAGGAGGAACACAGGGAGAGATGGAGAGAGGGAGAGGGAGAGAGTCCAGTCCGTGGAATTCTTGCCCACTAAAAACTACACATCCTGTTCCAATTGAAAAAATTAAATCCCTTAAAATTTTATATTAAAAAAAATTAATAGACAAGATAATTTTTTAAAAAGTTTCGTGTTCATACAAATAATTTGAAAAACGATCCCATAGCTGTACCCTTGGCATTGCTAACGTCCGTCCATATCTATTGTAGCTATTCATATTTTCATCAGTTTTTTATTATATGAGAAAAAAATTCAATTACGAATTAAACAATGTATCGAAATATTACACGGTCTATCTCCTTGTCATTCTTTTTCCATTTTAAACATTATTTTTCGGTTTTTTTTTCAAATAGCTTCAAAAAAAGATGCGCAATTTGAAATTTCTCATCACTTCGCGAAAATAGCTGTAACTTTTTTTCTGTCCAAAATTTGAACCCCAGCCATCGCTCATTCTTTTTGTTTTTAAATTATCTTTATATGGGTAATTCGTTTTTCTTGTATATCTGTACTTTTTAATTGCTGATGAGTTTTTAAAGGTGAATATTGAATAAAAAATTTGAACTTTTTTTCACATTTTCTTAAAAAGCAATATATCCGAATTTTATAAAGCCTACAACGTAGTGTAATCATGAGCTTTGTTCCTGTAAAAAAATCATAGGATTCGGTTCAGTGGTTCTCGATTGAAAAGCGTCCAAACATTTTTTTGCCAAAAGGTTTTAGTATATAAAGATAGAAATATACATATATTTAGGAGAATTGAGTAGTTTGATTACACGTTTTAGAAGCATTAGTGTAGTTTCATGACATTTGTGCACTTTGCTAACTGCTCTCAAAGTACCCACCGTATGATTTGACTTCACGTACCTCTTATATCGAGTGTTAGCGGCAATATGTAAGAAAACGTCAAGGGGCAATGCCTTGTAAGCAAACTGTATTAATGTCGATATTCAGTGAAAAATAAACATTGTAGCGAAGTTATATAAAATAATTATCTATATTTATGAACTTAGAATGTATTTACATGTACTTATTTTTTCACTATTTTTACTGTCAGTATCCAGTACGATTTTACCATTTTACTGCTCACTCCACTCAGTTTGACTATTTACGACTTCACCATTTTACTATTCATTATTCCCGAAGCAAAGTACTGCCATGTTTTTCAAAAACGAGTGATATATTGGCAAAAACTTTTAAAAAGTAAAAAAAGAACGCCAAGTATTAAAAAGTCGCGACCTTAGTTATAAAATGACCACCCTATATTCTTGTTATTACGTTAAAATGAAACCTATGTTTTTATTCACAACTTTCATTTCTTTTCCGTTATATACAAAATGTTACTTCACCTCGAAAAGAAACTACTAAAAAATGGTGTCCTTGATTTGAAAAAAAAAATGAAATCTTTCTAACATCAAGAGATGCGGTAGCGGCTCGACGCCAAGTATTAAAAAAAAAAAAAAATTTCAAAAAAATTTTCGTCGAGCGCTAACGCACTCTTATATACAGTAATATGAGGTTTTTTCGAATTTTCTAAATTTTAAAAGTCCTCTCACGCAGCAACGAGTGGAGTGAATGAAACTAAGAGGGGTTTAGCAATGCAAGTGATTTTTTTACTATCAAGTGGTTTTTGTTAGAAGTCGTTCGATCCACGGATTCTGGAGATAACGCAACATTGCGTAATAAAATTCGCTACTTTGGGAATTTTCATTTTAGGATGTTATTTCTCAGAGACAGAAGGACGTAAGTTAGGTTTGTTTATATTGGACACACGTCCTTTTGCGACAAAAGTGTACATTTGACTACCCTCTGACGTCATCGTACAATTACCTAGTACGTTTTCCTCTCTACTCTTTCCACGATTTGAAGACTCAGATGCCGACAGAGATAAAGATGGAGGTCAGGGTGGAGGTGGAGGTGGAAGTCTACATATTGAAGGTAAAGGTCAACATGAGAGAGAGAGATGGGAGAGGGAGGGAGTGAGGGGGAAAGGGGGAGGGGAGGGCTGAAGAGAGTGGGGGAGCGGCAAATGGAGGGGGCGGGGAAAGGAGGGGAGGGGGACAGGGAGAGAGGGAAAGGAAGAGAGGGAGCGATGGAGAGAGGGAGAGGGAGAGAGTTCAGTCTGTGGAATTCTTACCCACTAAAAACTACACATCCTGTTCCACTTGAAAAAATTAAAACCGTTGAAATTTTATATTTAAAAAAATTAATAGAAAAGATAATTTTTAAAAAAATGTCGTGTTCATACAAATAATTTAAAAAACGATCCCATAGCTGTACCCTCGGCTTTGCTAACGTCCGTCCATATGTACTGTAGCTGTTCATATTTTCATCAGTTTTATATTATATGAGAAAAAAATTCAATTACGCATTAAACAATGTATCGAAATATTACACGATCTATCTCCTTGTTATTCTTTTTCCATTTTAAACATTATTTTTCGGTTTTTTTTTCAAATAAAATGCTTCAAAAAAAGATGCTCAATTTGAAATTTCTCATCGCTTCACGAAAATAGTTGTAACTTTTCTTCTGTCCAAAAGTGGAACCCCAGCCATCGCTCATTCTTTTTGTTTTTGAATTATCTTTAAATAGGTAATTCGTTTTTCTTGTTTATCTGTGTATTTAAATTGCTGATGAGTTTTTAAAGGTGAACATTGAATAAAAAATTTGAACTTTTTTTCACACTTCCTTAAAAAACAATATATCGGAATTTTATAAAGCCTACAACGTAGTGTAATCATGAGCTTTGTTCCTGTGAAAAATTCATAGGAATCGGTTCAGTGGTTCTCGATTGAAAAGCGTCCAAACATTTTTTTGCCAAAAGGTTTTAGTATATAAAGATAGAAATATACATATATTTAGGAGAATTGAGTAGTTTGATTACACGTTTTAGAAGCATTAGTGTAGTTTCATGACATTTGTGCACTTTGCTAACTGCTCTCAAAGTACCCACCGTATGATTTGACTTCACGTACCTCTTATATAGAGTGTTAGCGGCAATATGTAAGAAAACGTCAAGGGACAATGCCTTGTAAGCAAACTGTATTAATGTCGATATTCAGTGAAAAATAAACATTGTAGCGAAGTTATATAAAATAATTATCTATATTTATGAACTTAGAATGTATTTACATGTACTTATTTTTTCACTATTTTTACTGTCAGTATCCAGTACGATTTTACCATTTTACTGCTCACTTCACTCAGTATCACTATTTACGACTTCACCATTTTACTATTCATTATTCCCGAAGCAAAGTACTGCCATGTTTTTCAAAAAGCAGTGATATCTTGGCACAAACTTTTAAAAGTAAAAAAAGAACGCCAAGTATTAAAAAGTCGCGACCTTAGTTATAAAATTACCACTCTATATTCTTGTTATTACGTTAAAATGAAACCTCTGTTTTTATTCACAACTTTCATTTCTTTTTCGTTATATACAAAATGTTACTTCACCTCGAAAAGAAACTACTAAAAAAATGGTGTCCTTGAATTGAAAAAAAAAAGAAATCCTTCTAACATAGCCAAGTACGGTAAATGAATTACGAAATTTCACATGAGATCATTGGCACCTTTAATGGTGTCCTTTAAAGAGTTTTGTCGCCTCAAGGGCTTCCAAAGAAAATCCTACAAATATCAAAAAATTAGTATTATGACATTATGTTAGCTGAGGATAATGAGCGTACAAAACAATCCTACGGGAAATGAATGAAACAAAAATTACATAGAAAACCGTACGTCCCGTATAAGTGCATACGATACATGTTTCTACATATACATACGCCACAAATTCACTGTAAAAACTATACAAAAACTTGGCGTGCATGGTTTTCAACAATAAACTCGGCGAAGGAACTCCTGATCCGTCAGTACCCGTAGCAAATTTAACGTATTTTTTTTCTATTTTGGCAAAAACTTAAAAAAAGTAAAAAAAGAACGTCAAGTATTAAAAAGTCGCGACCTTAGTTCTAAAATGACCATTCTATATTGTTGTTATTACGTTAAAATGAAAATTATGTTTTTATTCACAACTTTCATTTCTTTTTCGTTATATACAAAATGTTACTTCATCTCGAAAAGAAATTACTAAAAAAATGGTGTCCTTGATTTGAAAAAAAAAAATGAGTGAATTACGAAATTCCACATGAAATCATTGGCACCTTGAACAATGCCCACTAAAGAATTTTGTCGACTTAAGGGCTTCCAAAGAAAATCCTACAAATATCAAAAAATTAGTATCCATCCGTCCACTTAAATATTCATTTTTTTTTACGTTCAACCGTTCCGACTCCCTATCCCATCTAGTCTTTTTCTGTCCACCTTAGTCATCAGTTTATCCGTCCGATCCCTCTACCCCAATCATTCCATTCGACTATGCATTTAGACCATTCATCCTATCCATGTATCTTCGCATGTAATCATCCATCTCATTTCCTTATTCAACTTATACTTCTATCCATTCCATTAAACCATCTCACCTATCTTCATCTTGTCGTTCATCTTCTCATCAATACAGACTCCTTTATTCTGTCTCGGAATGGATCTGGGGGCTTCTTTCATCATCGATGAAAGAACGAGTTGATCATTGATCTAGGGAGTATATCCGAACAACAGTGTCTTCCCGAACTTACTTTTGAAAACCATGCATGCCAAGTTTTTGTGTAGTTTTTACAGTGAATGTGTGGCGTACGTACATGTAGAAACGTGTATTGTGTGCACTTATACGGGTACGTACAGTTTTCTATGTAATTTTTGTTTCATTCATTTCCTGTAGGATTGTTTTGTACGTAATCAACGATTTGCCAAACATAAGAAACATGTGTAAAGTACATATTTTATTAATTTTTTCAGCGTTTTTTAACAGATTAAAAAAAAGGGAATATTCTAAAAAAATTCTCATTTCATGTATCAAAAAAAATTGTCTGATTATCTGTCGAAGAATATTTGGTTAAATAATGTGTAAACAACTTTTTGATTTATGAACATTGAAAAATATTGTTTGAGTTAATTAAAAGCTAATAAAATTATTTCTCAGTCGAAACAATATTTGGCTTATGTCAATGTGTCAATTGTTCTTAATCTAAACAAATATTAAAATTGAGTTCTTCGTATAATAATGACCATGATTACCTGTAACAATGTGATAGAATGCATATCGACGATACTCCAAATAACGTCTTCCCCGGAATTTTGTAATGTGACCCATTCCTTAATCGCCCCTAAGTAATTGCCAAGATGTACAGCACCTGTGGGTTGTATTCCCGAAAAAATACGTCTAGGGTAAACCAAAACATTCTGAAAAAAAAAAAAAAAAAACAATACATCATCGAATCAATTTACAACTTCAAATCATCGAAAATCTACGAAACACTCTAACCTCAAACTGACCTCGATTTCAATTTTTTCACTCAAATTTCGTTGTTCTTTGGCTACAGGATCTCGAAAAAATATCAGTTTCCTCAACAATTTATTGCTTTTCCTTAAATTATTAAACATCACTCTCTCAATATCGACAACTCGTTTTCTTCAAATTTCAAATACGATTTCACAGTTTTTTGGGTTATGTTACATTTGTATATATTTTTAGTACTCAAAACTTCCGCTACGATCGAAATATTTTATGAACAGGTTTTTCAATGTCAATGACTTCTGAAATTAAATATAATTGTCCCTGAAAATGATTTTCAACATTTTTCATAAATTAATGGGAAATTGATAAAAACTATTTTTGTTTGATTCCTCGTTGTTTATAATTTTCTTATAATACTAATAATGCATCTCCGACACAAATCATTGTTTTACAATGATTTCGGAATGGTATTTACGAAAGAAACAAGAGTCATTTTTCGATCAGTTTAATAGATGTATCACATAAAAGAATTTGATTACTCGATTTTGGAGAAAAAATAATCAGTACATAGTTTTTCAATCCTCTCTTTCAGGGTCTCGATTTTCAGAGTATAAAACCCAAAATTTACATCGGGGCATATTAGAATAAAAATTAAATGTTCAATGAAAAATTGAAACATACAACAAAATAAAATTTGAATTTAAAATAAAAAATAAAAAAATGCTTTTAAAAATAGATATCGTGACAGTATTTTCGGAGTAAAAAACCTTAAAAGTTCGTGTCGACAATTGTCGTTGAGTTGTTTATAAAAATAAACTTATTATTTATAATTCGTAATAATGAACAATTAATAATTTAAGGAGAAACCTGTATAAACATTTCATTTGTATTTCTCGTTCGATGCGTTCGATGTGAGTTTGGGTACGTTCGGCTTGCACGCTTTCAGCGCTAAGCGCTCAAAGTGCGTTCGACTTGCACGCTTTCAACGCTAAGCGCTCAAAGTGCGTTCGACTTGCACGCTGTTAAGGAAGGCGCACGTTATAGTAATACCGAAGCACGGTACAGCGTGCAAGTCGAACGCACCCTTTGAGCGCTAAACAGCGCTGAAAGCGTGCAAGCCGAACGTGCCCTTTGTGTGATTTATTTTAGCCTTCCTATGATTAGTTCGCGTCGCAGCCACGACGCGGCACGTCGCTGTGGAGTTGGTTTCAGGAATATATATACATATATATGAATAAATCCATGTACCTATAGAGAAAGCTCAGTGTCGCTCAGTGCTCAGGAAATTCAGAATAATTCAGTATATCGCGACATGTTACGAAGAGCAGACGATGGGAATGTGATCTTGTGAAGTGAGATGATTCCTACGAAAACGATTAAATCTAGCTTAACATCCCACCACATCTTCGATCGTTTATTGCCGCTCGTCACGTGACGAAATTATTAAAGCTCTTGAAAATAATAAAAATTATTGAACGAGCTGCTAAAAAAAAACTCGAGAAATATTTTATTTTAATCACCCTATATATGTGCATTGGCCCTTGCGCCGTAGGAACGGAGGAAGCATTTATTCGCGTTTAACGAGAGAAAAATAAAAAAAAAAACAAGAAAACCACGAGAGTTCACACAGTGTAATAAGTGCGGCAAAACTGATATCAAATTAGAGCAACGAAATGCCAAAAAAAAGGATGATGACGGTATTGTACATTTAATTATATTATTTTATTCGAAATCGAATTTCTAAGTCAATAATTTCGAAAAATAATAATAACAGTTGTGTCAAAATGAACAGGATTTTATTTATTTTTCATTGATCCAATTATGGTCCAAATACTTCGAAAATAATTGGATTATTTAACGAAATTCATGATATTGAAGTTTGCATCGTTGGAACGCAACGAAAAATATTTTTTCCATTCATTATTTATACAATTTTTCAAATGGTTCTATTTTTTTTCGCAGATGTAGTTTTTAAATTTCGAATAAATATTAACGAATTATCGTAGAACTCCGAATAAACTTTGCGCTCTATAAAAAGGAGGGATTTCGTTGTATTCCAACGATGGAAACTTCAACATCATCGAAATTCTTCAAATTATGAATTAACTTTCGAGTTTTTTTTTTTGTATTACGTGGAATAATTGCTCAAATGCATTGATTTGTAGTAAATGTTGTTCTTCATGATGCCTCATTAAAAAAACGTTCTAATCAGTCGCTTTATTAATCTAGAACGTTAAAAAATTCGATTTCAACAAGGACACTTTGACGTTCGTATAAACGTGTGTTAAATTGATGTGTCAAAAGATTCTTAATGTATGCATGTAACGAGTAAAAAGTTTACGCAGTGCACGCACTACTTGCTGTTATCATCATTGACTTTTAGTGACTTTTTACGATTTTTTTGTTGACGCGGTCACGTGATCGTCTTTGGATTCTGTTCGAATGATTTTTTTCATGTTTATAGAGTGGAAATTCATTTAACATTAAAAATGATGAATTATTTTGAAAAAAATACCGAAATTACACTTAGATTTTCGTTTGTTTTTACATATTTTTTTGGAAATTCTCGTCATCCGATTCGATTCGAATGGAAAATAAAAACAAAACGTATATTAAAAATATGACGATATCAAAATTTTGCTCTAGGAATGATAAAAATGTAGAAATGTTTCGTAAATATACAAATTTTGAGCAGTCAATTTATTGAAATAGACAGGAAACAGTTTTCAATATACAACTTAATGAATTAATTGTAAACATTTGACAAACATTGAATTTTTCAACAATTAATTGAAAAAATGTGAAAAAAACAATTATTACCAAAAAAATCGATTAAAATTGATCGAAGTGAAAAATCGACAACAGTAAACAGCTTTTAACATAGCAATCGATGAATTTATTGCATTAATTATTAATCATTTTATAAACTTATCAATTTTAAGAACTTAATTTACAAAAATTAAACACAAAAAAAAATTTTCCGCTAAATCGATAAATTTAATATTTAAATATTAATACAAAATCGATGAATTTAATATTTAATGATAAATAGAAAAATTCATGAATTCAATGTCCATTTTAGTCAATTTTTTAAAATGTTCAATGATTAAAGGTGCCTTTTCATGCTGACGCTGGACGCTGGCTTCAAGCGTCAAATGGGGTCACGTGATTTCCCCTTCCAGAAATCGAGTGTTCAAACACGGTGAAACGCTTGACGCTAGCTTCAAGCATCAAACGCTCGGATCATATGGCCGTATGAGGTTTGTTCGTGCTAGCTGCACTTTCTACACTTTTGTAATATATAGTAATATAAATTCCAAAAAAAAGTGTAGAAAGTGCAGAAAGTGCAGCTAGCACGAACAAACCTATGGTCAAGTCGCTGTAGAGCGGGGACCGGAGCCAACCCAAATTAAAGAAGATCAAACGCTCGGTCCCAGCGTCCGATCGTCACGTGATCAGGCTCAGTATTCTGAGGCCGTGCTTTGTAAAGGGGGAAATAACGTAAAAGCTAAACACGATTTAGCTTTTACGCTATTTCCCCTTCCACACGCACATGGCTGGGTTGACGCTTGAAGCTAGCTAACGTCTAGCGTCAGCATGAAAAGGGACTTTAACAGACAAATCGATGAATTCAATGTTTATTTTGTCGAAAACTTGTACAGACGTGCACAAACGTTTCGGCTCAAGCCCATCACGTGTCACGTGCCAAAAGAGGTCAAACGTTAGGTTCGCTGCGAGGTTTCCGAGGTTGTACGGTATGGCTTACGGGTCTTTCCGGAGCGGGTAAAACTTCGATAGCCTTTCAAGTGGAAGCATTTTTGGTAGAACGTGGAATAGCTGCGTACGGTTTGGACGGCGACAACGTAAGAACCGGTCTAAATTGTAATTTGGGCTTTAGCAAGGAGGATCGTAACGAAAATATACGAAGAGTGGCCGAAGTGGCAAAATTATTTGCAGACAGCGGTCAAATATGTTTGTGCAGTTTTGTTTCGCCTTTCGAGGAAGATCGACAAATGGCTCGAAGAATTCACAAAGATTTCGATCTTCCGTTTTTCGAAGTTTTCGTCGATACACCTTTGAACATTTGCGAAGCTCGTGACACCAAAGGATTGTACAAAAAAGCGAGGCAAGGAGCGATCAAAGGGTTCACTGGAATCGACCAAATGTACGAGCGCCCAGAAAATCCTGATTTAATCGTAAAAACCGAAAATTGCACCCTCGAAGATTCCGCGGCCACTGTCATTGATCTTCTCGAGAAAAATGGTATTATTCCCAATCTCACGAAATTCGGAACACTCATTCGGGAATTATTCGTACCGGAATCGAGAGTCGCTACTGCTAAAGCTGAAGCCGACACTCTCAGCTTTCTCGAAATCAACGAAATCGATGTTCAATGGCTACAAATTTTGGCCGAAGGTTTGTACCTTTTATTTCTCCTCCATACAAATATATTTTTTTTTTTTTTCAATCAAAATTCTCGGTCTTGGCGATTCGTAAATAATTACGTTACTAACCTTTATTTTCAATAATAATAACAATAATACCAACATTTTATTAATAAATTATTTGAACAAAATATTGCTCAACAAATAATCAAATTTTTATTTCATTATAGAAAATTATTTTGGTGATTTTTTTTTAAATACGAATTTTTTCAGCTTCTTTTCTCTTCTCATACTTTTTACAATAATTTTCAAAAATTCAATAGAAAAAATTATAAGTTTTGAAAAACAATTGTGGAGCCGAATTTGAAAAAATAGAGAAAATTGTGAAAAAATGCATGAACAATTCAAAAAATTCATTCAATCATATTTCGATTAAAGTTTTAACACTTTTTTGACGATTTTATAATTTTGTTACTATTGAGAACCAATTTTCGTAATATTTAAAAAATGTATACATTTTTACAGATTTTTTGGGAATCACTCAATACTGAAATTTTAATGGAATAAATATTTTCAACTGCAAATAAAAGAATATTAAAAAAATTAAGAAAACAAAAAAAACAAAATCAAAAATACAATAAACAAAATAAATACAATAAATAAAATGAATTTTGATAAATAAAAATTATTTCAGGTTGGGCAGCTCCCTTGACTGGTTTTATGCGAGAGGACCAATATCTTCGAACGCAACATTTGAGATATTTGATTGAGAATGGAATGGAAGTGAATCAATCGGTGCCAATAGTATTGCCAATAAATGCCGCGAATAAAAATCGTCTGGAAGGTCTTTCGGCTGTAACGCTTAAATATGCTGGTAAATCGTTAGCTATTTTGAGAAAACCAGAATTTTACGATCATCGAAAAGAGGAAAGATGTGCTCGACAATTTGGCACCACCGATCAAAGACATCCTTATGTCAAAATGATCTACGAATCTGGTGATTGGCTCGTTGGTGGTGACGTCGAAGTACTTGAGAAAATTAAATGGCACGATGGACTCGACGAGTACAGACTCACTCCTAACGAAATACGATTGAAATGCAAGGAAATGAAAGCTGATGCAGTTTTTGCGTTTCAGCTTAGAAATCCTATTCATAATGGACACGCTCTGCTTATGCAGGTACAATTATTATAATGCTGCTTTTTATATTTTAATTATAATTTCATTTTATTATTTTCATTGTACTCATTTTGATATTCGCTTCACTTATTTAAAAAAAACAAAATGAATCACTCATATTTTTTTGTTAAAAATATTATTGGATCGGAATTTTGGAATTTCGCAATTGAAGAAAAATGGGAAAAAAATCAATCATTTTTGAAACTTTCGAAACGTCGGTTTTAAATAAAAATTATTCCAAAAAGTTATTGACGTATTAAATGAAATATTCTTCGACTGATAATTAGACAATTTATTTTTCGTTACGTGAAATAGGTTTTGTCATTTTTTAAATACGCATGAATTTTATAAAAATATTTTTCTTAAAGGAATAAAAAAGGAATTCGAAAAGTTTCGAAAAAATGTTATCACCGTACCACTCTACATTACAAAATCCTTTCCCACATTTGCAGCTGAAATCCCACATCTGCTCCATTCACATAAACTCTTTCTCACGCCAAAACTCCAACGTTCAGCATTCTTATATCGATATCCATAAATCTCTATTTCCTCAGCGCTTTCTTTGTCCCACGATCTCCATCGAGCATCAACTTTTCCTCCGCTTCAACTCCCACGACTACGTCTTCAGACTTCATTCTCTTTTATTCCCATCCTTATATCGACAGTTCTTCACCACTTTTCGAACCAATTAAGGTAATATGGTTGCTTCATACTAGTCAAATGAGTGCTCAATTTTCACACTACATTTATGCAAAGTTAAATGCACTAATTAAATTAATTGAAGGTTGATATGCATTACAGCGTGTCTTATTAACTTAAAAAAGTTTAATAATGATGGATTTACGAAATCATCAACCGATTACTACAAAATTCCATGATGTTATATTTTCATCGAGATTTTTCAAAGAATAATCCGTATTTTTCAACGATTTCAACCCTAGCTGCACACTACGGGGTCCAATGGACCGACAGCAATACTACATTTTCACCACATGCCTTTTCTTGAGGGGAGCAACCACTTTAGGAGACGCGAAAATTAGATGATTTTTTGGATTTTTTTTTATTGTGAAAAAAAAACGGAACTTTCCACAACTCTGATAATAATTTATTCATATTTTCATAAATCACCGGCAATTATTTCAAGTTATTTCATGCATTAATTAATGTGTAATTCACTATGTCTCTTGGCGTGTCCTCATCGTCGTTGTCGATTTGCGGAAATTGTGCAGCTCGCAATTCGCATTCGAAACAGTCCAACAAATTTTTATACATTCTTGAGATGTTTTTTTCGAACATGAACCTAAATTTTGAAAAAAAAAATCGAGAATTGAATGTTGGAACGTGTTTGAAAAAAAATGATCGATTTTTAGCATTTTTTCCCGGTATTTTGCAATAATAAATATGTTTTAAACAATCTAATCTTTCCAACTTTAAGTTCATGTTTTAATAAATTATATTATGTAAACGTGTTCCAAATTTGAAGATGACCCATCAATTAGTTTTTGAGTTATGAGTTACGAAGGAATCCGAATATCGTTTTGAAATTTTCAGGGTGTATTCTTAAGGTTGACCTATCGCAGCAGCTAGTCAAGAGACACCCTATTATTTTGAAAACCGTGAATGAGCAATGTATGATGGATTTAGATATTATTTTAATAGTATTACGAAAGTATAAGATTTTATAAGTGTGTGCCATGATTATTTATGGAATTTTATTCATTACGAAGTTTTTCAATATGAATCTGATTTGACTTACATTATGTAATCGGCCATACTACTAATATACGTATCAACACTGTCTCGTGCAAGGAAGAATTTAATAAAAAAAATATGATGAAAATCTATTGCAAGAATGTCATCAAGGGTATTGTTCTAATATGTAATCATAAAAAAAAATACAATCTGATATTCTGAATCTGTTATTTTTTTTTTCTAATAATCTTCGAGGATTTTTTGCATGCGCAAGATTTTTACTGGGGTTATAATTGTCAGAGATATTTTTTACAAGCATATTATTCCGGACATCGTTCGGGATAAATTAACTCAACAACTCAGTACACTACTGTTCAATAGAAACAGCCTGATAGCGGGTATATTCAAATCGGTCCCGTTTTATTCAAGGTTATGCAGCGTTGCCAGATCTACGTAGTCAGAGGGATGATAGCAGTAGACACCGACATACTAAGTAATTAGTTAACTAAAACGAAGATTTTTATTATAATTGTTCGACAAACCTCATTTTTTATGGTTTTTAAATGATGTTTATCATTTTTTAAACATTTAAAAATTTTTTTTGAAAATATATCTAATTGTGAAAACTACACATTCATGCCGCAATCTCTGTCAAAGCGAGATTTGCATAAGCCGTGTATTAAATTTCTAAATTTTATCAATTGTTTATTGTTGTAACTAGTCGACAATGAGCTCTAAGATTTTGCAGGCATTTTCCTGTACACTTCAACTGTAGAATTAAAAAAAAAAAAATTAATCTTTCTCTAATAATGAGGTTCGCGATAGGTCAACCTTAAGATATTTTGCTAACGATTTATGAAATTAAAAAAAAATTGATTTTTTGAAGCATCTAAAGTGGTTGCTCGCCTTAAATGTTATAACTTTTTATCAAACGACTTTTTGACTTTATTGATTGCTTCTCCGGATTGGTCGGAGTCTGGCGTTTCGATTTCACTACAATTAAACCTCAATAGACGCGGTGGTTACAATGTTATAGAGCAATAAAAGTCGTCGGTCGAACAGACCGTTAGTGTGTAAGTACGGTACTAAAAGTTACAGTGTGTAGCTAGGGTTAATGCACCATGGCTTATTTTATTCCTCAAGAGATCCTCTGCGAATTCACCGTGTAGGTTTTTTTCTAAACTTGGTAGTACGAAAATGACAGCAATTGATTTATGAACATTTTTTTGAGCCACTTAAACAATTGGCTGCAACAGTAAAACGATGAAACTCAGAAAAAAATTCACACGGTGAATTCATAGAGGATTTCTTGAGGAACAAAATAAGACATGGTGCATTAAAATCGGTTGAAAAATACGGATTATTCTTTGAAAAATTTTGATGAAAATATGACATCGTGAAATTTTGCATTTATCAGTTGAAGGTTTTGCAAATCTATTGTTATTAATTTTTTATTAAGTTAATAAGACATGCTGTAATACAAATCAATCGTCAATTCATTTAATTAGTGCATTAAACTTTGCATAAATGTATTTTGAAAATTTAGCACTCATTTAACTGCTTTGATAGTCTACATCAGCTATTTTATCTTAAGTCACCGTAATATCGTGCACTTTCTTACGATTGACTTAGTATAATAAACGTACATTCCTACACGGAGAGAATTAAACTTAAAAAATGACCGCGCAGTAACAGCAACGAGGTGACCACCTGCAATTTCTAAGATTATTACTGAACAAAACACAAATTTTCATGAAAATTAAATAAAATTTCTTGTTTAAAATAAGAAATTTGACCGGAATGTCTAGTAAATTTTGATATCCAGTAAAATATGCAGAACATAAATTTAAAAATTGTGTGATGCAAATGAAATTTTCCCGTGTATTTCATTATTTTAGGTCTTCAAGAAATGTCCTTGAAAAAGTGACATACTTATGACGATTATTTCAATGTTTATTTTGAAATATTATATGAGTAAAAATTTCCCTACAAGTGTTTACGCCAGGATGGCGTAGTATTTGATCTTTTACATTTCGCAAGTTAGAAAAAACTATCGCTTACGAAAAAATACGTTTTGTCAACATGTCCCTACGTTCAAATGTATCACGGTAATTAATTGACCGAATATCGTCCAATCATTTACCTCTCGTCACAAATTCCAAAGTGTTCTAGAAAATCGACAAATTCAAGTTCATACGACGAAAACAAAATCCATCTGATTATTTTTCAAACAATTGGTTAATAATATTTCGTAATTTTATTTCTGCACATCAATGTTCGTAACGTTTTAAAGATGGCTGATTTTTTAAATAATTTTTGTGAACTGCTAAGTATTGAAAATTGTATAGAATAAAATTATCGGCATGAATAAATGTGTAATTCGTTCTTAATTACATTTTTCTTTACTTGTTCACTTTTTTTTCTAATTATTAAGGATACTCGAGAACGTTTACTGAGCGAGCGTGGCTTCAAAAATCCAGTCTTACTGTTGCATCCACTTGGTGGTTGGACGAAAGACGACGACGTGCCTTTGCACACGAGAATTCGTCAACACAAAGCGGTTCTCGAGGAAGGAATTTTGGACGGGAAATCTACACTTTTAGCCATTTTTCCAAGTCCAATGATGTACGCAGGTCCTGTTGAGGTAGAATTTAAAAAATATAATTATTTTCCACATTTAATCGTTGAAGAAAAAATATTACGAAAACGTTATTTCTTAATTTTCTTTGAGGATGAAACACGGCTGAAAATTTGTAATTTAATACACAGATAAAAAAATTTTTTGTGATTAAAAAAGTATATTATTGTTAACCTTAATCGCAGGTTCAATGGCATGCGAAAGCTCGAATGAACGCAGGTGCAAATTTTTACATAGTCGGTCGAGATCCGGCCGGAATTCCTCATCCCGAAAAAAATATGACGCCCGATGGAAATCTTTACGATCCATCACACGGCGCAAGAGTATTGTCAATGGCTCGTGGACTTCAAACTCTGGAAATAATTCCATTCAAAGTAGCAGCTTATGACACGAAAAACAAAAGAATGTCGTTTTTCGAGCCTGAGCGTAGACAAGATTTCGATTTCATATCAGGAACGAAAATGCGCGGTAAGTTCAAATCTTTACAACTTGACGATTGAAACAAACAAATTTTACGGGGAAAAAAAGAATTTTTCAAAATGTCGAATCATTTTTGAAGAGAATATTTAAAAAAAAATGTTTTATAATTAATTATTCACATTTAAATATCTAAAAAATATTTTATAGGCTTGGCAAGATCCGGCGAAGTTCCACCCGACGGTTTTATGGCTCCAAAAGCTTGGCAGGTGCTCGCAGAATATTATCAGAACGTGGACAAGAATTAATGCTTACGAAAATTTTGCGAAATTTTTTTAGATTTTTTCAATAACTGCACACTTTTTCGTAAAAAGATTCAACATCAAATTTACAAAATTTCTAAGCCATTGAACGAAAATTTTCTCTTATACAGACTTCAGGAAAAGTCGGAAAGAGAAAATAAAAAAAAAACGAAAACAATCCAAACCAATTGAAATCTATTTTCGAAAATCAACGTATTCATTTCATATGACAAAAAAAATCATTTAATTATTTGTTGGTCAATTTTTATTTATTTATTGAGAATTCATTAATAATTTTATTATTCCCTGTCGGTGTTCGTAACGTCTTAAAGATTGCTGAATTGTTTCAGATTTTTAGCGAACCACTGAGTCCTTAAACTTTTATGGAATAAAATTATTCGTACGAATTTATGTAAAATACTCAAAATTAATACCTACTATTTATTTGAATTTTATTAATTTTCCATTGCTCTTCATCAATTAATTACTGACTTAAGAGAAACAATGGAATCATAAAAATAATATTTTCGAATTCTGTTTCTTATTTACAAGGGTTATAATGCCAAAATTAAAAAGCACACTTTGTTATTTAAAATACGTTTATTATCGTAGTAATGTGGAGTTAAATTACATTTAAAAAAAAAAAGAAAGACCAAACGAAGGCGATTGGACAAAAACACTTTTTTTACACAATTACTGTCAAACGTATTCGTCCTTAAAGTTTCGAGCACAGGCAGACTCGAAATTTTGGCGAATAAAATTGTACAGTGATTTTTCGAGCTATCCGTTATTTTTCTTATTGTAAATTCGCAGGCTGAATTTTGTACCACAAAGAAAACATACTAAATACATTATAAATTTTCCTAGCAATATGCAATAATTGTTACAAACTGTACACAATTTTCGTACCTGCGATCGTGTAAAAAAAGTAATAATAATTTGTATTTTATCAAATTAAACATCATTTTCAAGCAAATATCGACGAGAAAAAACAAATTGCAGAGTGTAATATCGAAACTGATAAAATATTCACGTGTATACGTGATTTCTGATGAAAATGAGGTTCAAAAATAAATGAACCGATGCGCAACATAATCGCAACTGTTGTATAAACAAGCAAATAAAACCTCAATTAATTATTTTTTTTTAGTATATACAGTCGTAGAGATGCTATTTTTTTTATTTATACGATTCGTAAGAAATCTATGACTACAAATTCCAATTCAAATTGGATTGATCTTAAGTTCTATCGTTATGAAGCGTGGTCAGAGATTTTGTTCCTCTTCGTTCTTGTCGCAACCAAGTACTTCCATTGTTTCTTTTTCATCGTAAGGAAAATCGGTAATTGCTCGTAAACAATTGAAAAAACGAAAAAAAGTGTTTCACAATAAATTTCTCTTAAATTAATTTTTAGTATTTGAAAAAAATTCTTTCAATAGGCGAATTATGCTCACACGTTGTTTTCGAAAATTCGAACGAGCACCTCGTTACGAACCTCCGTTTTTGTCTCTTTTTTCACCTTTTTTCAGATAAGCCATTTACAGCAGGAATTAAACTAATACAAACTCAATTATTGTACATTATCGACGCAGTAGCTAAATTCACCTCGGCGCTCGAGTCACTCAAATCAGGAAGCGACAGCATTACTGGTATAACTTGAATTTTACCGGAGTCATCTTGCTGCTGTAAATGTACGACGGTTATTTCCGGCTGCAACATATCACCCGTTATCATTTCGTCCGTTATCATTTCCGCTGTCTCGACATTGTCCGCCGTAACTTCTTCTGTATATACCGTCGTGTCTTCCATGTTCATTATTACTTCGGCAGCGTCCGAAGCTTCTCTCGACGTCTCTTCGTATTCCTGTGTAAAACGAAAGAAATATTTTTTCTTTTATACAATATGGAAAAAGCGTTCATGACAAATTTTATATTAAAAATTGCATCGTTGGAATGCAAAAAAATATTGTGATCATTTCTTTATTACAAAATTTATAATTATTCAATTGTCAAGCTTCTTAAAACTAACTTTTTTTAAACATCCGAATTTTTTTGTTCATTTCGTTTGTGGGTTCTTAAAAGAGACTCGAAAAATTCCGGTTTTCGTGACTTTAATCGTGGTTTGTTAATTCCCTAGAATACTTTTTAATTTTTTCAGAATTAAATTTTTTTTTTTGAAATTCTTTTATTTCTGGAGATCATATTTGAGAAACTTTTTTTTCAATACCTTAGAAATTTTGTATATATGATGAATCATTTTACAAAAACACGTGTAAAATTCGTGACTTTTTGTTACTTTTCAAAAAGTTTTTGGAAAAATGTAAAAACAATGAGAATATTGTAAAAAAAGAAAATCATATTCATTTAGAAAAAAATTGAGATTTTTGCCGGATTGAAAAGTTTCCATATTTTGATCCAATAAAACTTCTGCTGAGAAATATTCTTAAGGAAAACTTGAAGATGCAAAAAACCATGAAATTCACCTGTTCGTAATTTTGTTCATACTCCTCGCCAATTTCTTCGGACTCGAATTTCACGATTTCTTCTTCAGCGTATTTTTCATCAGTGCATTCTTCGGACTGTTGTTCTTCGATGAGTTGTTCTTCCTCATCCTGATTTTCATAATCGATTTGTTCTTGTTCGGAGGTGGACGTTTCTTCGGTTTGAAGTTTGGATTGTTTGACATTTCGGCCAGCAACGATTCTCTTGAATCCTGATCCACCGAGGCTCTCGTGCCGTCGTTCGTGTTTGTTTTTATCGCCGAGATACTTGAACCTCTGTCGACAAACGATGCAGGAATAGGGGCGTTCGTTGGTGTGAGTTCTCTCGTGGCAAACGAGAGCACTGACTTGTTTGCATCTCCAAGGGCAGTAGCGACATTGAAGAGGTCTTTCATCGCTGTGTCGATTCTGATGATGTTTGATCAATTGGATTTTAGTCTTGAGATTAAAGCCGCAGATTTCGCAGGTGTAAGGACGATCCTCGGAGTGTGAAATCATGTGAGTTTTCAAACGCAATTGATTGACGAAACGTTTCGGACAATGTGGACAAGTGAGTGTTCCCTCGAGTCTGTTGTGAGCGATCATCATGTGATGCCTGAGTCGTACATCGGACGTGAACATTTCATCGCAGTCCAAACATTTAGTAGGATTCTTTTCGATATGTGTGTTTTTAATGTGAGTCCTTAATATCATTTCAGTTTTAAATGTTTTATCACAATGAACGCAGGATACCCGCTTCTTTTCCGGTTGCGTTTCAGTCTCTTGTTTGATGTCGCCGGGCATAGTTTCGTTGTGAATATGGGACATATGCCACTCGAGTGATCTCGTGGACAACATCGAACGATTGCAAATATGACAAGTGTATTGTCTGCCGTCTTTGTGTACGCGATTTCTGTGAATAACGAGCATCGAGTGGTTGGGAAATTTTTCTGAGCATATTTGACAGGAGCATTCTTTGAGAGAACGACTGTCAGACTTTTGGTGTACTCTCATGTGCAATCTTAATCCATCACGACGATTAAAACCTACGCCACAAGTGTCGCATCTGTATTGTCGTTGATCCTCGTGTATTCTCACGTGTTGCTTAAGAGTCGAACTGTTTTTGAACATTTTATCACAGTGCGGACACTGTATCGTGTACGCTTTGTGTGTGTACATGTGCTTCGAGAGACTGTAAAAAGGTACCAATTTGTGGCAAACTTGACATTCGCGTTTGTTTCCAGTTGGGTGATGTTTTCTGATTCGGTGATGTCGCAAACTCGCAGGATTTTTGAAATCTGCACCGCAGTCCTCGCACAGCCAGGCTCGCAAAGTAGTGTGCACTGATTTCATGTGAAAAGTCAATTTTTGCTTG
The DNA here is from genome assembly GCA_963989365.1 of Rhimphoctona megacephalus. Lineage (NCBI taxonomy): Eukaryota > Metazoa > Arthropoda > Insecta > Hymenoptera > Ichneumonidae > Rhimphoctona > Rhimphoctona megacephalus. The sequence goes on from OZ022420.1 coordinate 22,490,571, forward strand.
AACGCGAATTTCTTCGGGCATTTCGTACATTGGTATATTTTTTCCCAGGTCATATGTTGGGTTTTGAAGTGCTGATCGAGAGTCGCTTGGTGCTTGAATTTTTCACCGCAAACGTCGCACATTTGGCCGTACATATTGTCGACGTGTTTTTGCTCGTGCTGCCTCTTTTTGCCCTTGGAATCAAGGACTATTTGGCAGTAACGACAAGTAAGTTTGTTGATGCATTCGGCATTGTGAGCACGTTTTGTCTTGACCGTTGGAAATTCCAAATGGCAATCTTCGCACCAATACATGAGCTTGTAATCGTGGCTTTTCAAATGTTCCTCGAGTATGTCACGGAGTGAAAAAGTTTCGGGACAATAATCGCACTCGAGATAATCTTCCTCAGCAATGTAATCCACCGGTTCGGTGGCGTCAATGAGATCCGGGAAGTTTGTCTTCGACGCCGCGTTGTTGCGATCCTCGTACAACGAAATAACGTCTTCGTCAGTCAAACGGTTTATTATGATTTTACGCTGTTTTAAATAACTCTGAAAATCAGCCAAGTTTTTCTCCCTCTCGCCAAGTACGCGCGACAATTTTTCCATGTTTCCCTCGGTGTAAGATTCCTTGATTTCGCGCTTCAAATTCTCCTTCTTTTTCTTCGCTTCTTCCCACTTTTTTTTCAATCTCGCTAATCTCGTCAAATATTCTCCAGCGTTGTCGTAAGCATCGGTGTCGTCGGTTTTCACTTTATTCGCTTCTTCCTTTATTCGTTGAGATTTCGGCGATCCAATGAAGTGCCGAATGTCGTCGACGTCGTCGACCGGCTCGATTTTTACGGGTGAATCATCGTCCACCGGAGTCGGTGGCTTTTCTACAGGATTCACGAAACGTATCGTTCCGTCCTCGAACTTCAAAGCATTGGGCGTTCCTGAACTACCGCCCAATATTTTTTCTCGCTTTTTTTTGTACTCTTCGATCTGTTCGGCGATTTTTCGTTCCCTCATGTCGAGCTCCTTCGATCGCTCCATCTCAAATTCCGTATCTTTTTTAATCGATGGCTCGAGCTTTTTCAAGAGTTTCTCAACTGGCAACGACGACTCAACCGGCTTCTTTTTTTCATCCTGCTTTTTATTGTCTGCTCCTTTGTCCATTTTTTTTACTTTTACGAGAAGCACCTCATTCGGCTTAGTTCCTTTTACTTTGACGTACATTATACCGTCCTCGTTCTCGCTCGGTACGTTCAAAGCGTTTTTCACATCCAATTTTGGCTTTTTTATATCCAGCAATGGCTTCTTTAGATCCAAAATGGGCTTTTTCAAATCCAACTTCGGTTTCTTTATCTCTAATTTGCATTTTTTCATTTCTTTCAGTCCCGATCTGACGAGCGTCGAATCCGACTGTTTGACGCACGCCACGGGATTCCCTAAAAAATCCTTGTGTATTGAGATCTTACGTTTGAGGATATTCGGCTGTTTCACTATGTCCTTGCCCGTTGCTTCTGGTTTGTTGTCAATTTTCTGTTTATCCTTGGCCGACGTGGTTTCAGCTTGCTCCTCTTTGCATCCTTCCTCGGGCGGAGGCTCAACTTTGACATAAGCTTTTAATTTCGCATCATATTGATAAACCGTTTTATTAGCATCTTTGTTCGTTTCTGCTTTTCGATCGACTTTCGATTCCGTTTTAACAGTTGATTCCCTAACGACTGAAATTAGGTTTTTGCTTTTGACATCTTGTGTTTTTTCGGCTTGTTCCAGCTGAGAATTTTCAAAGTTTTCCACCGAGCAATCGACTTCTTCTTCGCTGTTGTCCGACTGAAAGGACGGATCGTCCGGATCGAATTCTTCTATCGATTCGTTGTCGTCGCTCAGGTTCACGATCGACTCGTTGACTCCTTCGCACTCGTTTTTCATCGGAGACTCAATTTGATCATTTTTTTCCATCATCGGTTCAGGCTCTTCGACAACTTTTGTTGAACTCAAAGATTTATTTGATAATTCTGGTCTCTCGCTCTCTGATTTTCTTACTGCATAAGTCGTTCGTTCGGGACTATCGGTCAATGATAGCGCTGCTATCGGACGTGATTTTTCTTCCTCGTTGGTCGTTCGAATAGTACTCAAAATATTGCCTTGCACCGAAGAACTTATCGACTGCAATTTCACCTGCGCTTTCTTTATTTGCATGAAAAATTTGTAGCTCATTTTCAAATCGCAAATACAATCCATGCACATTTGTGTCGAAAGACTGTCCTGCTCTTTGATCTCTTCTAAATGTTTCATTTGCTGGTTAAGCCGCATTTGCATTCCTTTCTCGCTGAATATATCAACAAGAGGCAATTTCTGACCGGCACAAGTGCGACAATAATTTTTCAATTGATTCCTCATTCTTTCTTGGCTCGACAAAGTTTTTATCTCCGCACTGCTGCTGCTGCTCAACGGATTGGTCAATTGTGCCAAAGTCGTTGGCTCCGAAGATATGAGCTTCACTCGTGGCGTTACTTTCTTCAAATCATTTATATTTTTCACCTGAGATATCATCCTCTCTTGTATCGGCATTTGCATTTTACGCTTCGGCGCTGTCAGGGATGAAGCATTGTTACTTTTTACTATCGTACAAGCCTTTTTGTCAAAGATTTTGAGCGATCTTTCGGGCGTTATGATACGTTGGACTTCGCTATAGTCGTGGTCTTGTCTGTCGGTCTTTGATGTCGAACTTGGGCATGTTTTGTCTTGTTTTGGCCCAGAATCTGCAAAATAAATAATTAATGAATAAATTCCATCAGATTTTACTCTCAAAGGCTTCAAGAGTTGATAAAGGATGTAAAATTGCTAAGAATTTTATTACAAAAGGTTTTTTGTATTGAAAAATTCATCATTTTCCTTTCAGTGGATTTGAATTTAAGCATGGGCAGGAATTAATAGAATAAGAAATTATTTTATTGCTTTAGAGTGATGAAAACTTCAATACTGTTTTATTTCTATGCACTGTAATTTGGGTTCAAAATTTTTCTTAAAGATTAAAGTCATTTTTCAAACCGCAAAATGAAATTTTATTCTTTTACACATTTTTCACGGTTCCTTGATTAACCCTAGATTACTACCATTGGGTTATTTTGACCCAGACCAGAACCATAGTTTTTGACTTATTTCGAGTGTATTTTTTTTTTTATTTTGGCTTTATTTGAACAAATTGTTTACCAACATTCAGCTCCATGCCATCTGCATAGTTAGGAGTTAATTGTTTACCAAAAAAATATGGGGAAAAAAAATTCCTTTGAGAATGGATGTACAAAGTTTCCTGGGTCTTGAAAGCCCGTGGTACCAAGGACAAGGCTCAAAAAATGGTGTAACTTAGGGTAAAAACACAGCATGCCACATAAAATTTGTCTAGAAATTATTTTTGAATATATAAAATATTCTGGTTACTTGTGAGGCATTTAAAGACTATTTTTCATTGGAAAAAAAGGTTTTTTAATTTACGGTACTTGTTTCATTAAGTTTTTGATTACAATTTTTTTTTTTTCAATTCAGAAGTTTCAGGACCCTAATATGCAGTTACTTGCCAGATTTGAATAGGATTCATCGTTCCAGATGGAAGATATTTTCCATCAAAGATTCCACAGTTTTACATATGTTTCTTACAGGGAGTGTTGGAAAATTTTCCATTTCTCATGACAAGTTTGAAATTTGTCCACAGATTTTTTTTAGATAATTCCCGATTACCAAGAAACAAATGAAAGTTTATAAAAAAAAAAGTTAGAATTTTGACTGTTTAGTCTGAGAGATATAATGATAGAAAGCAAAAGTGAATATTAGATGCAGGTTCTGCGTTATTTCTGAAACTCTAAACTTTATATTAGACATTTTTTCCATTCCTCTTGAAGTTTTGACGTTTTTATGAGATATAAGAACTAAAATTATTAGAATATTCCATAAGTTATCCAGACTTCTGTCATTCACTGCAGAGTTAACTTTAATACATCACCATAGTGAGACAACTAACTTAAAAACGTTAATTTTTACCTGGAGTCATTTTGACACTGCCACTATTTTGCATAGACATCACATCACCGCCGACAACATTTCCAGCAGCTGGAATCTCCGACGAAGCAACAATTTGAACTTTTTCATTGCCAGAAACAACAGCATCGAGGGTTACGATACTTTCAGAAGTGAGATCTCGTATAAGATCGTCGTTGTTAGACTCGTCATGTATCAAATTCTCGTGAAAACATTCCGAATCGTTGTTTTTATTAACGCTAAGCTTCGACGAGTTTTTAATAGATTCGCTCATTTTTGCAAAAGTGAAAAAACGAGGTTATGTTTATCCATTTGGGGATCGTACTAAACGTTGTTTAATAGCTATTAAAAAAAAAAAAAAATACTAGATACAAATCAAAAACTATTTTTTTCATTTAGTTAAACACAAAAACGAGATTTAAAATTCGTAATTTGGCGCAAACAGAAAAATGAATTTGTATAATCGTATTTTTTCTTTTAAAACTTTACGATAGTTCGCTCCACCAAAATAATCATGTTATATTTGTGAGCCTTTGTAGCCAGATGGCGTGTACCCACACTATTGGCGATTCACGCGACGTTCACGAGAATTTTTGTGTTTAATTTCTAACTGGCTTTGGACCTTCTATACAACTACACGATATTCATGACCGAGAATATACTATTCTCTTTGAAACACGAACACGAAATGTAGGGCTCTCGTAAGCTTTTCGATCTACAAGCACAAACGTTACATCCGGCTAATCGGAGTTTTCGGGGATTTTGGACACTTTTCGGCTATTTAAGATCTAACTGTTTTGCTTGCTATTTCGTTAAAGAGGTTGAAAATACGCGTTAAATCGCAGTTTTTACATTCAATTTTTCGTTATTTTCGAGTACACACTTGTCGACGGTTCTTCCACGTACTAGAGGGATTCCTCTCTTGAGAAATTGACGACGTTCACATTAAAATGGCCGCGATATGGCGTTGCGTGAATATTCGACGCTCGCGTTTTCAACTCCGTAGAACACGATTTTTTAACTCGAAATATTTTATTTAACCAGTGAAAATTTGACGATTTTTCTCATTAAGCTTCGGGCCGTATTCGCAGATCTATTTTTTCCCTTTTTTAAGAACAATTGTTTGAATGTTTTTCAGAGAATCACCAACAAGGGGAAAAAAGGGAGTCAAGACCTTGGAGTGAGATTGGTCGATGGTAAATTCAACAGCCAATAGTAAATTGCGAAGCGTCTCCCTCTATCGGCTCTTTAAACAACTTCGGTGTTGCAAAAAAATTCCGATCAAAGGTCGTTGGCGGGAAATTCAAATTTATGAAACGAATTCAACAATTTGTTTTTAGTTTTTATATTCATACAAAAATCATCACTATTACGCAGTTTCGCTAATTTTCGAAACCAAAATTTACAGCACATTTTTTGATAATAAAAAAAATGTTTTATTGCCTTTTGACGTGCAAATTTCATCATAAATCAAAAACTGAACGAAAATTTTTCAACGTAAAATAGTTCACAAAAGTATTCGGAGTAGCAATTTCCAACAAATTTGTCCGCACAATGAAAGTTATTTTTCGACCAATTGTTTCTTTTTTTGACAACAATTTCAAAAATGTTTCAAAATTTTTCCATGCTCGATTATTTGGGCGTTTATTTTCATTTATTTTTCAAAAAATGAATATCAATTTTTAATTTTCGGTATTGAAGTCAGAGACAGGGTATTATCCAGAGGAATGTTAATTTAAAAAACTGAATCGTAAAATAACAATTTCAAAAATGTTTCAAAATTTTTTCTGCGCTTCATAATTTGGTTTTTGAATTAATAATTCATAAACATGAAGTTCATTTTTCAAAATGCAAGAGGTTGGGATTGTAAAATAATATTTTAATGATTTTTGAACCGAACGAGGCCTCCTGGCCCAAAACGAACAACAATATTAGATTGCTTTTCACATTCTTCATGGTCCCTTGATTAAAAACACAGTGTATGGCACATAATATTTGTCACAAAATAGTTAATGATTCATAAAAATCGAAAGATGATGCATAAAATTCATGTAAATAATAATTCGAGGTTTAATACACTCGTTATATTTTAAATACTTTATTACTCCAGCACACAGTGCATGATAGCAATATACATAATATTTTCATCTCAAACATTACACTCATAGACAAATACGGCTTAATATATAGCTTTTCTTTTTCATCAGAAAATATTGAATCCGTGTAAACACGAACATGTCATTTATATTACAGAATTCGCAACAGTTATGAAACAAGGAATTCGGCACATTTAAAGTCTACTTTAAAGGTAACTTTTATGTGTGTCATTATTGAGGATCACCTCGCACGTTGAATGCCCAAAAAAAAGAAATCCATTTTTCAAATTAGCAAAAAAAATCGTATCGAGTCTGGAAGAAACAGTTTTGAAAATTTTCGTTAGTTTTATAAGTAAAATTCATGTCAAATTTCGATCGACGCAAATTTTAAATCTGATCAATGGATTTATCTTTTTTTTTAACATATCTCGAAATCATGATCTAAATATTCGTGACCGTTGAAACATCGATCACATGTTTCCGATTTTTCGATACGATATTTATTAGCGTGTCAAAAAAATTGGAATTCTTAAAAAAAATCTTGTAATTAAAAATTGACATCTCTCATTGCTTTGAAATAAAAAAGAATAGATAAACAAAGCTCCGTGCGTTTGTTTATAATTTATTCTCATTATTTTTTTTTTCGATAACCATTTTCTTTTGAATAATAAAAAAGCAATCATTAAACAGAGTGTGAAATTAATGCATCGCGATTGTTCAACGATTCTTTTCAAATGTATTGAATTTGATTCTGGATGGAGCATAGATTTATTAAATGCAATGACAAATACGGTACGAACATATGAAAAAAAAGAAAAAGAAACAAAAACGCCAATGAGAACAGCATAAACGTCATGTAGAGAATTCCCAATATTTGTACCATTTGCTTGCGTGTTACGCAATCGATTTCCTACAGCTATGTATTCTCACATCCTTCTCTCCCTCGATTAATAATTCGTCGATTAAAATGTACTCAGAAACCAAAGAATCAGAAATCTCGACAATCCGAAATCCGATAAAATCAGACGACTTGAGCTGTTTTTTTTTTTTCGATCGTTATAATTCATAAAATTGATAAAAGTTTCTCGTGACTTTAGTTACGAGAAGAATTTAGATTTTCAAACGAGGATTGAGTCGATGTTCGAAAAGCATGTTATTCTCCGGTGGGAGAGCTAGACATGCTCGGAGAATATTTTCGATGGCTGCTCTTTGTTTGAACAATGCGTTTATCACGGGAGCGCCCGCAGGTACCAGAGGAGCTTTGCAGAGATAAGAGAGTATCGAGAGAACGCTGTGAAAACCAATAAATTCACCATTTGATCCATCTTCCGTATCTCGGAATGTAATCCTCGAGCAAAGTTCGGCGAGTATAACTAGATCGAGGATAAGAGGACTCGCCAATAATGAATCCTCGCAGGTATTGTGCACGACTATCGTGTTGTGACCACCGAGCATTATTTCCGATGTGTATTCGTCCATTGCTCTTTTGCTGTCGCCTTTAAAACGTTATCAACAATTGTATTAATCGAATCGTCAATCTTAATTTTAAATCTTCATCTTTTAATACAAGTTACAATGTTTATATTTACATCAAATAACAATGTTCACTATTATTGCTGTAAATTATCTAGTAATCGAAAAAATTGGGATCTTGTACCACAATAATCAATTAATTGATCAATAATAATAAAAATATATTGTTATTTTATTAGTTTTAGTTTTCAGTAAGATAAAAGAGCTAGCCTGCTCTTTTAAAAACTTGAAAAACTGAAAAGCACGTTTTTTTCAGTATTAATTCCCGAAGCAAGGAATGAAGGTAGAGAAATGTCTGTTTGAAAGGTACTGGTAAAAAAAAATTGAAACTTTTGAAAGAATTATATCCTTCGTTTAGTGCATCGGACATAAATACTAAAAGAAACACGTTTTTAATTATTAGAAAAAAGAAAAAAAACTGGAATCGTTCAGACTCGAGTGACCAAGGAAGGTTATTTAATTTTGAGTTAATTACTAATTTGTCAAATTTATACTGACCAACATAGGGCACGTATTTGATAACGACACAGTGATCCGGTTTTTTTCCATCTTCGTAAAGAATACTGTTCGACATTACCATATCATCGACTACGTTGCTTTTGGATATCTATTTACAAAATAGAAGTAATTTATGAGCAAAAGAAAATGGTTAAAATAAAAAATGAGAATGGAAATATTTACCTCTTTGGATCGAAATTGTTGAGGAGCCGAAAGATTGAATCCATCGTTATTGCCCAGATGATTGTAGCTCACGATAGAGACAGGTTTTATACCAGCGGAAACTAGGAAATCAACGAGCACCGATTTCAACTTGGTTTGTCCCGATTTAAAATCATCACCAGCGATAAAAGTTTTTTGTTGTTCGGCCAATTCTATAGCGCCTGGGACGAAAGTGTTTTGGGGCGAACCATTTATGTAAGTGCACTGAAAAAAGGAAAAAAAGAAACGAAAAAATTGATAAAATGCAATCGTTTTTTGCTGTAAAATGTTCGAATATAGTGTTGCACAATTGCACAATTAAGTACATATTTCGTAAGAATTATTCAAATAAAGTAAACATTATTACAACTCCATCATTTTTTCATAATTATTATAACTCAGGTCTTAAGGGGGAAAACGCATAGAAATTGTAGTTTAGCCGAATTTTACTAAAAAATTTAGCTATAATTTTATAGTTAAACTTATATTTTTGAGGCATGAAATAGTAATATGAAGGGGGGAAAAACGATTGAATTTTTTCTAATACGTTTTAAGAATTCCCACTTAATTGTAAAAACTTACACCTTCGAGAGCTGAAGCAACAGCAAACATGGTGCTCGGACTGATTTCTGGATGATCAGTTTGGATCGATTTCATCAAATTTGCTGCTGTATCGTTAACTCCTGGAATAATATCTGCGAATCTCTCAGTATTTGCAGTCCACAGAACAATGACATTGTCCAAATTTTTCGAGATTTTAAAATCAGTGATATCCTTTCTAATGCACTCCAATTGTTCAGACTTTCTTCCCAAAATCAAATTGTTCGCTCGTTCTTCCTAGAAAGTGAAATTAAAAAAAAATCATTTGTAATCGGTCAATTCTAAACTCATTCAAAACTTAGCCTCAATTATTTTCTTTCGGTTGAGCAAAATCTTGGCAAACCTGATTAGCAGCAATGAAGTCAGGATAATAAATGCTCTTTCTCGGTTTCATGCGAACCATGTGCGGTTTTAATTGATTCTGCAAACTGATGTCCAGAACTTTAGCCCTAGCCATGGCATCCGCCAAATTCATACTCGAAATATCCCATCCGTCAACTTCAATATTATCAGGTTCAATCATAGGGAGAATCGAGGACATGGGAACATAGACATCTTCACCGTTGGAACTGCCGAGTCTTACAGTTGACGCTTGAGTCAATGAACCGAACCTAGAAACAAATCCAAGGTCATTTAAACCCGTTAAAGCTCTCTCAAGGCCATTCAACACTATTCAAGGTCACTTAAGGTCATTCCGGGCTATTCAAGGAGACTTAAGGTCGTGCCAGGCTATTGAAAATCTTTCAAGGTCTTCCAAAGCTAGTTAAATACAAAGTCTTTGAAAAATTCGTATAATTCGTTTTTTAATGTACCAATTTGCTTTTTTTACTCCATCCTTTGTCTCCCAAGACAGTTTCATTTTATTAGCCAAAAGGGCAGCTGTTATTGTTGTTCCGTTGTTGCCACCCCATCCGACAAGCATAACACCCAATTTTGGCACTTTCAGCTGAGTTCGAATGATCATTTTTTTGGATAATGGTGTTACCTGAAATATTATTTGCTTTTTAACTGTCAAAAATTTGTAAATAATTGACGATTATAAAGAAAAGTTTGAACAATTTAGATTTGTAAAAAATTGATTTTGTGACAAAAAATTTTGTCACACATAGGAAAATGGATAAAATACACGTTTAAAATTTTCGAGATTTTTTTTGGTTTGTATAAAAGAATTCGAGAAAAATTTCGGTGGCCAATTAAATTCTTGATATAAATCGTAATCTTACGGTATATTCTGAGCCATTAATTCCGGTTTTCGTAACACGTGTTGTCTGATACTCATATTCAGCCTCAATGTGTTCGGACTCGTACTTGACTTTGGGAGAGTCAACGTGGATCTTGAGAGCCATTGAAAATCCCGGATAAACAACGACAATGAAACGTTTTGAAAGATCGAAGAAACGAATGAACGATTTTTGAATTTTTTTTTCGCGTTTTCCGGAGGAAAAACTCGGGATGTAACGTCACAGTGTTATTTTTTTTTTTCAGACAATGGACAATGTATCGATCGTTAGAAAATTTAAAAATAGTCCGTTCCTAGACTTGTTCTCGATCCTTCGAAACGTCGAGACGTCAAGCTTCGAATGTTTAAAATTGTATTGTTTTTCCTCCACTGCGCAAAAAGTTTACACGTTCGTCGTTTAGTGAGAATTAATATTTTTTTATCGCACGAAAAATGAGTGGATAATTATGAAAACTGACGAAGCAACTTGACGGGTTCCAAATGCCGGTTCGTTTTTATTCTTCTTATCATACATAAACGTGGCTGTGGCGCGTGTCAGTGCCTGTGTGTTTGTTTCCAACGTGTAAGGTGATCTATCAGTTGCATGAGTGGGGGGTCGATAACTGAGAAGTAGATACATGGTTTTCTCGGACACGCTTGATATTTTGAAAAAACGGAGAGTTACACGTTGTTCTCTTTCCATCAGAGAACAACGTGTAACTCTCCATTTTCTCAAAATATCAAGCGTGTCCAAGAAAACCATGTATCTACTTTTCAGTTATCGACCCCCCACTCATGCAACTGATAGATCACCTTAAGAGTATGGAGCAGTCACCTAACCTCACCTCGAATTTTCGAAATTGAAATTCATCGACACGGTTTGACCGAATACAAAAAAGCTCTGTCAGCGGACACGGGACGATGGCAAAAATCCGCTGACAGGGCCTTTTGTAATTGGTCAAACCGTGTCGAAGAATTTCACTTTCGAAATTTGCAGCTATCTCTCTCGCACTCACGGTGGCGAGATACCGACTGACCCATACTCTTAACAGGGACCGTGCGCGGCGCTTACAGCGCCACGAAGTGGGCAATTTCTACATTAACTAGGTGCTAAGTAATCAAGCGCGAATACGCGGGTGACAAGATTTTTTAATTGATTTACAATACAAAATTGATTTATTTGTTTTTCTTCATCAAAAAGACATTGGTAAATGCAGGGCAGCTCTCACACACCACTTTGGTTTCGAGAAGATTGATCATTTTTGAAATACTGTTATTTTCCCGAGAGCGCTGTTCATTTCGCATGAAAGAGCGAGAAACAAACGGAATGAATTATATGGCCGATTCGTCGCCCGTGCTTTATGTTTCTACGACATTTGAAATGTATCTTGAGCCACATTTTTTTTAAATTTTTATATAATTTTAGGCTGCAGCACGATCATTAATCACGAGCTGAAAACCTTAATTGCTCATTTTTAACATTATTAATCGTAAAATTTGTCTTTATTCCTATCATTCAAAGCCATAATAACACCGCACAAATTGCACATTCAGACACGAGAGAGCGCGCACATCGGCGGTGGTACTGCTCTATAGCTCACGCACGGTCCCTATATATAACGAGCATGCGCTCAAAGTATATTACGTTTTTGTATTTTTCTTTCTTTCTCTAGCCTCGTGTACTCGAGCTAGATAACAATGGACGGTCGATTTTGACTCGAATTTTTTTCAAATTTATAATGTTTGTTCGTTCTTTTTTGATTGTTTTATTAACCCGAATATTTGTTTGATAATATATTTCATTAAACAAAAGAAACAAAAAAGAGCGTGAAAATAGTCAAAATTTTTCTAATTTTATTATCTGATTCGATTTTTTCTAATGCTAATCGATTCAGAATCGTTCGGACGTCATAAATAATATTATTTTGGAGCGTTTGTTCACTTTGTTGGATCATTATTTTTTCTAAAATAAATAAATATCGTCACTGTAAATTTACTCAATTGGTATAAGACTCTCTCCGCGAAAACTGCAATTCTTGCTGCCAATAAAAAAACATTATACGAATTTTTAGGGAATTTATAATTCAATCGGTGTTTGAGACTCTTTACGCGAAAATTGCAATTCTTGCAGTAGATAAAAAAATATTAACGTTCCATCACCACACAGATTTATAGAGAATTCGGTTTTCATTTAAAAAAATATGCATCGGAAACTTTACAATACATTTTTTTCCCCAACCATTTCTGGTTTTGTTCGTATTTTTCTTTATAATTTGTTCGTGCCAGAAATACGATTTTTTTAAGACTTTACTTCGCACACAAAAGAAAAATATGATAATGAACATAAATAACGGGGATGATACACGATAAGCGCATGTGCATATTTATTCCCTCTCTTTAAATATCGAGGAATGCCGCTAACTTCTAGGGTAGCAATAAATCTTATGGGAAACATGATCACAGATATAATCTGCCATAGGAGATGAGCTTCTCGTAAATCGCGTCGGTTTATTCAAATTTATTTATAATACAACACTTATTCATCACTTTTTTCTTTTTTTTCAAAACAGTTTTCATTTTTCCCCATTCTCACCGAACGGATTTTCTGGACCTGACGACTTTAGCTTATTTTAGTTCTTTTGTTTGAACGCGTTTCTTGAATAATCAAGAATGTCACTGTTCGCATGTTGTGTTCGTCGGGTGAGTCTAAACTAAACTATATCCACGTTTATTTAATCAACAGAGTCCTTAAGTACGTAATTATACACATGCTGTTTTCCTACTTTGCTATTCACGAACGACAAACCTCTTGTTTAGTGTTAAATTAACTTAATTCACTCTTTTACTCGTATATTAAAAACTAATTCGTTTTTATTCTTCGTTTCTGCGTGTCGTTCTTAGTTGAGATCATTCGTAACGATAATATTAGGGTGGTTAAAAAAAATCAATTTTTTTTCTTGGGGGCAGCGATGAGAAATATTGATACGTTATAAAAAAAAAAAACAATTTTCCCAAAATTTAGTCGATTTAAACAAATTTTTAGATAGAACTCAAACGACTTTGCAAATTTGACCAAAAATCTTGATATAAAAATGTCGAATTTTCGGTGTTGCAACAAAAGAGTTAGTATTTTATGGAAAAGTAATTCTCCCGAAATTTGGGCAGTTTAACCCTAGCTACACACTGTAACTTTTAGTACCTTACTAACACACTATCGGTTTATTGGACCGTCGACTTTTGTTGCTCTATAACATTGCAACAAACGCATCTATTGAGGTTTAATTGTAGTGAAATCGAAACGCCAGACTCCGACCAATCCGGGGAAGCAATCAGTAAAGTGTTGCTGTCGGTCCATTAGACCCCGTAGTGTGTAGCTAGGGTCAAAAACATTTTTAGATAAAGCTCAGCTTTTTAATACTTTTTGCAATTTCGGCTCAAAATCATGATGTAAAAATGTCGATTTTTCTCTAGAGCTCGCTCAAGCAAAACGAAATTAATGAAAAATTTCGAAAAGTTACTTGAGCAATCTCTAAAACACTTTTTAAAAGGCTCAAATTTTGGGAGAATTACTTTCTCGTAAAATACAAACACATTTTATTGCAATATCGAGAAAAATCGATATTTTTTTATCATGATTTTCAGTCGAAATTAAAAAACAATATGGATAAGTCGCTGAAACGTTCTCTACATTTGTTTAATAAAGTTCAAATATTGGGAGAATTTATTTTCCATCAAGCATTTACATCTTTTGTTGCAACACCGAAAAATCGACATTTTCTTATCATAATTTTCGGTCGAAATTCCAAAAAAAATATCAAAAACTCGTTTCAGCTGTATCTAAAAAATTTTTTAAAGCATCCAAATTTTGAGAAAATTACTTTTTTTTATAACGTACCAAAATGTTTAATTATTGCCCTTGAGAACAAAAAAATTTCGATGTTTTTTAACCACCCTAGTAAACGTAAATTTAGAATGAATTTAATTGAATCCGTGGATTCGATGTTTCTCTAAATCAATTATAATAATTATTATATTGCATGCAAATACAAAAATTCTAATGAAAAAAAGCGATGTATAAATCGAGATTTTAATTCAAATTTATCTATAATCGTTAAATTAGCTATAAAAGTGCACTAATTAGAATTTTAGAGCCCGAAAACGAAGAAATCGATACCCCACGAATCATCTGTTACTATAATGTAGTTTTACGTATGCACGATATAAAACACGTGGATTTTGTATTCTAGTACGACGTAGTATCCCCGCATTATTTGTGCATGACCTACTTTCTTGCTTTTGCGTAAAGCGTGTGTGACGAGAAAAAAAGGATTAAATTTAAAAGTCCACATGCGCGGCTATTGCTCGTCGTGTGGGGTTTGAGTTTATAATTATAATAAATTTGTACCACACAATAACGATTAACACGTTTGAAATCCTTTTATTAAATATATTTTTATTATTAAATTACTTTTATTATCTTTTATTATCACAAAAAACTGACCACGCTGCAGCTGTGGCTAAAGCTTTATCTGGCGGAATTAATCTTCGATTAATCGGAATGTGATGTTCTGCTTATGCTGCCACTTCTTTTTCTTCTTCTTCTTCCGTTTGGCTAGCCTCACTGGCAGGGTGTCAGTTCTACACCGGACAACTCGCCTCCGTATTGTTTCCGTGTATATTGTGATGGTTTCGCCACAAAATCGCGAGGGGAAAGGGGGAAAATAATTTTAAATAAAGGGAAACACAACAGAATTGGTGGGAGAATCGAAGTAACAAAAATAATTTATTTATGGTACAAAACAAAAACAATAATTTGATTAATTGGGCACCAGTTAATTTACAATAGAAATTAACAAAAAGAAATACGTTTCTAATTCTCCATTTAATAATAAGGATGCGCTTAATTCTAGAGTTTACAAAAATGTTATCATAGGGAACTAGCTCTGAGCATGAATAAATAATACAATAAAAAGAAATACTATCTCAAGGGTAGAGGGTCCCTGATAGCTCAGGCGTCTTATTTTTATACCCGTGAACGTTCGAACAATTTTGTTCGACGGGGAGAGCGAAAGATAAAAAAAAAAACAAAATAAGGACTCAATACGATCTGCGCAAAAATATTTCTCGTATAGAAAAAACAAAAGTAAATAGTTGTTCTTGATCAACACGCAACGGGAAATAACGCACTAAGAATCAAATGCCTTTATGGCGTCTCAAAAATTATTCAAAACGAACGAAAATAATGTTTAGTCGTGTGGTCATGTACGTGACCACACGTCGAGAAACAATGACGTCCGCAAAAACGAAGAAAAAGGGAATAATGCCGGGCTCGATATTTCGATGCCCGTAAAATACAAGAACTCGCAAATAAATCGCTTTTCTCTCTCAATACTTTGACAATGATCAATATTACAAATTTTATGATCGTGTTATTGAGAGAGCGTCACGGAATAGAAGAAATTTAACCGAAAAGAACTTAAATATGACGTTCGTCTCGGCCGACACGTGGCCGAACGACGGGACTTAGCTACGATACGAAAGGGAAGAGGGGGAAAAGAACGCTTCTTTTTAATCACTAATAATTACATTAATTTAACACCACAGCACTCGTCGCGTACTCGATTCGTCGCCAACAATAATTAATAACAAAAGGGAATTGCAATAATAGGCCTGAAGGGCTCACAAATTGATAAAAAGGGAAATGAAAACTTTTCAGGGTCTACCGGCACACGACGAACAATGGCCATTATGGCCGACGAGAGCTTTCTCGTCGTCGCAAATACAAGGAATGAAAAACGACTTACTTTTTAGTCGCTAGGTACAAAAAACGGTCTCCTCGTATTCTCCTTAGTTCAAAGTTCGTCCCCGGGATCGAATATCAAGCCGGGTTGTCGTCATTGTTAATAATCTTTATCTCAATTTCTCGCCGAAAAAGTGGAGAAGCCACGGTACGCACGCCGAGTCGGGATGAAAGTCAGTAGGTTTGTTCGTGCTAGCTGCACTTTCTGCACTTTCTACACTTTTTTTTGGAATTTATATTACTATATATTACAAAAGTGTAGAAAGTGCAGCTAGCACGAACAAACCTAGTGAGGAAAATCGGCCCTCTCTCGTTTTTCTTGCAGGTGTCTCGATGGTGGGGGAAATTCTCCTGACTCGCGCGAACCCGCCGCCCAATCACGTGCCTTCCTTTTTTGAAACTAGACTCAGTCGTTGGTAAGGGGAGTGGGGAAGGGAAAAGGGGTCTCTGTTTCGAGCTTGGCGTTCAACTCGTAGTGAACGAAGGGGGCGCTGTTGCTTGTTCGTGCTGATCTACCACGCCGCCGTGTCGTTGGCTCGAACTTGCGCGCGGACTTGAAAGATTTTCAAAGATCGTTGCTCGATGTTGATATTGTGCGCGCGTGTTGATGTAGTGTCGTGATGGGGCTCAGATGACGTTTTGCGTTGTTCGTACGAGTTTCCAAGGAGTCGACAATGGTGAACTGGTGGAGATTAGGAACCTTGACGCCGTGAGACCGTATTTTTCCCTCGTGTCCAACAGATTATTCCTCCGCCCTCGAAGTAGCGATGACATTTTGAGGTTAGGTTCTCACACTTGGCTCCTGGACTGCGATGTTTTCTTCTTGGGTAAGAGGTTTCTCTTACCACCGGTGAGTTTCGTCTTCTTTAATCCCTGTGTTCGCTCGAAACAAATGTGGGGACTGTCGAAGGGAACAAAATTCTTGAAGAATTTTGTTCCCTTCGAAAAATTAAAGGAAAAATTATAAAGAAGGATTAGCTTGTTTACAGGGAAGGGACTGATTGTTTTTGAGTTCTTGTGGTCTTGTCGTTGCAAAAATGTGATTGGTGTTGGCTTCCTCGTTTTTCCTGCTGTGTGCGTCCTCTGATTCTCTTCCAATATCTTCCAGTTGATGTTCTCGAGGCCGACGGAGCACGCAGAATAAGAAAACGCGTTATGCTAAGTTTGGCAGAGACCAAAAATCTCAAACGGATGGATTAATACAATATTGAAGGCTAAATTAATCTGGATCGCAGGTCAAAAATAATAACAAAGCACGGAATTTATAAAATAATAATACTTTTCCTTAATTTTGAAGCAGACGAGTACTGTGGTGGTTTCCACCACGAGACGAGGTAAGTATAAATTTTGTACAACGTTACAATATATAGATATACCAAAACAATACGGTGGTGAATTGCCTGGTGTAGAACTGGGACCCTGCCGCCTCATTTAAGGTGATCTATTAGTTGCATGAGTGGGGGGTCGATAACTGAAAAGTAGATACACGTTTTTCTTGGATACGCTTAATATTTTGAGAAAACGAAGAGTTACACGTTGTTCTCTGATAAGAAGACGTGTATACTATACGTGTAACTCTCCGTTTTCTCGAAATATCAAGCGTGTCCGAGAAAAACGTGTATCTACTTTTCAGTTATCGACCCCCTACTCAGGCAACTGATAGATCACCTTAATTCTTGTCTATGAGGCCAGCCTGGCCACTGGTAACACCACTTCGGCCAAGGCTCGCATTTGTGAGGTTCTTATATGCTTTGGAGACGTTGATTCGTGGGAGTAGCGTATTGTGTCGGAGTTGTACATTGATTTATAGGTTAAGGGCACGCCCCTTTGCGGAGTTTATTATTTATTTCATAGGCTTCGTTTACACCGGAGCGCTCGATTCTGATTCACTTCAGACTAAAGTGAAATTTGGCCGCGTGTAAACGTGTAAAATTCAGAATTGGAATGAATTCTACACGTTTACACGCGGCCAAATTTCACTTCGGTCCGAAGTGAATCGGGATCGAGCGCTCCGGTGTAAACTAAGCCATAGATTATTTATTTGAGTGTTTAAAACTTTAACTCATATTGTACGAGTGTTTTGCTGTTTTATAATTTATTTATTTTTGTTGGTCTATTTATGCCGCTTCTTTTTAGGAGCGTTTTCGGCAGCTCGTTCGACCCGATGCTCTGCATCGGATTCGGGAAGTTGTAGTGAGGTCGCCACAGTCGTTTGTCGTTGACGTCAGCATCGTTGCTATTGGTTGCTGTTGACGTCATAGCTTTAGCTCGGCCAATGACAGAGCCTCGAATTCATACTTTTATTTCCATGTGTCAAATTACAGAAATCTTTGTATTTCTTTATGTGACACAAAAGTAGATCAAAATATAAAATAATATATCGGGGCTCTATAAAGCTTCATTTCGTTTATAAATATTGATTTAATGGTTCACAATCATTTTCCTTTTTGATCAAGCACGATTCCTTGTGAGGCCACTCGAAAGTAGCAAAAAAAGCTGCATCGTCGTTGCGACCCGATAATGCTAAAATTAGAAGGCAAGGATAACATTAGATGCATCGTATCGCACCCCTACTGATCGAGTGGGAAAAATCGATAAAATATTCACCTCCTTTTTTGTCCATAAAGCAGCTGCTTTCCTCTTTGTGGAACATTTTCCGCTAATTAGCTACTTGATTACGTGCTTAACGAATCGACCAAAGAGCGCGTAGTGCTTGACCAACGCTTCGGTTAATTTGCGGTAGAGGTCATCCCGAATTATCCAAAATACAAAAATATTGTTTCTTTTTTTTCGTTTCCGTTAGTTTCAGGTTTGGTGGAAAAATTAATTATTTTATTAACGTTTTTTTATTAACAAATTTTTCTAGAAAATACAAACAAACAAAATTTTTTTTTCTTTTTTATACGCTATCGATGATTTTTCAGGGTCAACAGATACACGAGTCACGCTCGCAAGGGTTCACAATGGAGCCACCGGAAATCTCGTGGGAAAATACTCTTGGAGCACCAGGAGGCGTTCCCTTCGATGACGATACCAGAGAATTGTTGAAGGAATGTTTAGACATGAGAATACCCCAGCCGAACACTCTCCCTCAACTTATCGAGCGAAGCGAAGCTTTCCCTCTTCCATTTCCGGTCAATTCGAGCCGTTGCGCAGTCCTCCGAGATCGGGGAATCCCCCAAGATACTCTCGAGGTTTGATCTTCTTTATTTTCTTCTTCGTGAGGAACAATTGATCAACTTTGACACTGATTGAAAATCCATAAACGTAATATCGAAATAAATCATTAATAGTAAATAAATAAACTTTTAAAACATCTTTATTATTTTAATCCTCGAGTAGTTCAACGCAAATTCGGCGTATCCGTTGATACACGAAGCGATGCTGCCTCTCGTGGCAGCCTGGTTAAAACATAAACGACGATACGGAAGTACCGTGGAAAAGGCCCTCTATGCCAAAATGGGCCTTGTCCAATTTATCCAAAGACTTTTGGAACAAAGGGCCGTACAATTTTATGGCGCTGACGATCGATACAAACTTTTGAGTGGTACCACCGGAAGTGACGGATGGGAAAATGTCGGTACCGATAACGAAAGAGAGCCTCTGGTAAAAAATTAGCTTCATCACAGAAATTTTTCAGTTATTGATGAATTTTTTCTATCTTATAATGGTTAAAAATGTTGATTCGTTGATGAATTATTTGCATGGCATTTTAATGGTTGAAAATGTTTGAATTATAGAATAATTTTTTTTATTTTATTATGGTTGAAAATTTTGATTCGTTGATGGAATTATTGGGATTAGATACTCGCTAACTGTTTGTCATACGACGAGATAAAATTATCCGCGATGATGGTTGTTTCCTCCCACTCGGAATTCATAAACGATGGTTCGCGAGAAAATCGGGGAATCCCCACTAACGATCCTTCGTCCGTTCAACCCAGGGGTGTAATTATGGGCGTCGTAGGAACGAGGCGAGTAATATTTATTTTTTAAAACCGATTTAAACGATTTCGAGAGTCATTTATTTTCATTGGATTGCGAATAGTTTCAAAATATTAATGAAAAAATGAAACGTTTTGTTAATTTAGTAGTGTTCGAAATACACAGATAAATAATCTGCAATATAACTTTTGTTTTCTATCGATCAGATTCGAACGAGCCCGATTAATGGAGTGTCAAGACATTCTTCTAACTCCTCTTCAAAACAACATGGACAATGGGTCAGAATTTTTTTTTTAATTAAAATGAAAACAAACAGAATTAATAAGCTTTGTGTTAATTTTATAGAAATCATGAATTTTTATATTAAAAATTGTACCCGATTAGATATGGTCCAGGACTCGATGACGTGGGGGGCTCATCGGGGGACCGAACGAGCTCAACATCCTCTGAAGAAAACAAGCGAGGATTGCGAGTCATTTGGGCGCATTTTTATGGGGAAAACTATCATCCTTTGTACGAGGAAGCGGTGAGAAGAGTCAGGTCGAAGGAAAATCGGCGATATCTTGCTCTGACGAGTCAGACAATATTCGACATCGAGAATTACATGAAACGAACTCTTCTCTCTGTAGAAATAATTCTCTTGGAGGCGAATACACGAGCTGAGAAACAAAACACTACTGCTTTTTTGCACGTCGTGGGATTTGGTTTAGGTTTACACTTTTTTAAATAAATCTATTTCTTTTTTGGACAATATTTTTTTGTTTTATTTCATTATTATTATATTTTCTCGTAACAGGCGTCTGGAAAATCATTCACGATCAAGAGATGTACTTTTTTAAGACTTTTGAAATAGCCCTAAAGAAGATGAATCGAAAATTGAAATACGTTTCGGACATAATGTTCGCTTACTTCCGCCAGGACAAATGTGGAGGAGCCGGAAATGGCGATTATCTCGGGGGTTAGTATATTTTTAACCCTAGACCCCTACAATCTATTTTTCCGGGCGTAAACCCTACTATACAGGGTCGAAAACGACCCCAATCTTCAATCAAAATCAAATCAAATAAAAAAAAAAAAAATTTTAATCAAAAACGAGAAAGATTTCATGCTGAAGAGAACTTCAGCATAAAATCTTCCTCGTATACGATAATGAGGCTTCTACACCAATCTCTTCGTTTTTTTATAACAAAGAGAATGGTGTACGATAAAGCCGCGTTTCGTCAACATTTATTGATGATAATTCTACAAAACGAAAAGAGTTTCGACAAAATGCAAAAAAGAAGTTTTTTGCTAAAAAAATAGGAGTAGTTTTCGACCCCGTTGTAGTGGTCTAGGGTTAAACTAAAAAAAAATTAATTCAATTTTTATCTTAACGGGTTATATCTAGTTGTGCTTGGGAAAATTAAGGGATTTTTATGATTTTTTTTAGCCATGTTAACATCAGTATTTTTCATACTACATATATTGAGGTACTTATGTAAATTTTTGGCAGTAGGAAAACTCTATTCTTTATTTCTCTATTCTTAAATAACTTTATGGCGAAATTCTCTATTCGGGGACATCTCTATTATTAAATATCTCTATTCTGAACAACTCAATGGTAATTAAACTCTATTCTTAAATATCTATATGCCAAATTATCCCTTTTCCCAGACATCTCTATGCTTAAATTTTTCCATTCGTAAATATGTCTTATTCCAGACATCTCTATTCTTATATAACTCTATTCATAAATATGGTCGCAGACAACTCTGTTATTCCAAGACATCTCTATGTTTGTTAAAAATCATAATATAGTACAGCTTGATTGTCAATTATTTTTAACAAGCATAGAGATGTCTTGGAATAGAATTATTTTCGACCATATTTACGAATAGAGATATTTAAGAATAGAGATGTCTAGGATAAGACATATTTACGAATAAAGATATTTAAGCATAGAGATGTCTTGGAATAGAGATAATTTGGCATAGAGATATTTAAGAATAGAGTTTTTTACGAATAGAGTTTAATTAGCCACAGAGTTATTCAAAATAGAGATATTTAAGAATAGAGATGTCTCAGAATAGAGAAAAAAGAGAATTTCTTAATTAGTCTTCAGTTCAATTCTCGAAACACCAAACGACTCCTGAGCTTTGTAATTAAACAAAATGAAATGCCATTTTTACCCCCACCACGACGAATCGCTTTATTCAAAGAAAGTATAGACTCGGTGAGCCTCGGGCCAGCAGATGACAGAGCAAATATGGTCGTTGATACCTCTGAAACGGCTCATTTGAAATAAAAAAAGCAAAAAGATTTCGTTCGTACAATACTATACGCTCTTCGTGAACGAAGGGGTTAGCGAAATGTTGATTTAAAAAAAAATGTCATCGATTTTTTCGAAAAATTCGATATTTAAGGTACCAATAATGAGGTTTTTTGACCCAAAAAAATATAAATTTTGGTCCAAATGAAAATTTCTTCGTTCACAAATAAGCCATTATAATTAGAAACAAGCTCATGAAAGATTCAAATCGATCGGTTAAATTGCTTTCGAGAAATCGTGCTCACCGTAATAGTACTGTTTAAAAAACATGATTCCGAGGTAATCGCGTTTAAAGTCGTCGATCGCTGCGCTCGGAGACTCGCACTCTCAGGTAGCGCGCGTAAATATTTTCGTTCTAGTGCTCAGATCCTTATAATATTTTGGAAAAACGTTTTTAAGATGATGTACTTTGAGAAAATGTAAAAAAAAAGAAAAAAAATCCATTTTTTTCAATCCAAACAACTAGATAGCCTTAATAAATGTAAACAAAATCATCCAATTAAATTAACAACGGCAAATAAATTTTTCGCTGTTATTCAGATATCAAAATTCACTTTGCTCTTCGAGAACCTCACAGTCGACTGACGCGGGGCGCGGACTCTGACAAATTGTTGGTCGTTACTTACGCGTGGGACGGTAACTCGTATCCGGGTGAGTTGTGCAAAGGAAAATCTTTCATATTCATAATCAAGAATAATATTATTTTTTATTTACTTTTTCCATGACATTAAGGGAACGAATATTGGAGCGGTTATTTAACAGCAAGCGGAGATCCGGCAGCTGCTTGCAGTAGCCAAATTCCAGAGCTCCACAATCCCTTAATTAATTGGCGCAACTGCGGAGAAAATTTGCACGTTGCTTCACCCGAACATGGACTTGTTCACATAGCTGATTACGCAAAATTACATCTCCTTGCTTAGGTATAAATTCTACAACAAAAATGCTGTTTTTTCTAATTTTTTTTTTTTCATTATTTTTCAATAATGTTAATTTTAGCAAATTCGGAACAAAAATGTATTTTGATAGGAACGGCGTGCCCCACTGCTGGGGGGCGTTTCTCAGCGAAGAGCATCGCGTCTGAGCGCAGCGCGTTGTCAACGAAGTAGAAGCGCGGACATAGATCGGTTGAAAAAATATACAGAGAGAAGGATCGAGGACCGGAGAAACACGGAGGGTGGTTCATCGGGATTGGGAGGTGATGAGATGGGGGGAATGAGTTTTTTCGTAGGTTGGTCGAAGAAGTTTCGAGAGTTGGATGGAGCGCGACGTCGTACAGATTCTCAAGATCGTGAATGCGAGGGTTCGCCGGTGGCGCGAAGTCGATGGCATTCTTTGCGAAGATTCGCATCGAATCGAGAAGATCGAAGTGTTGGAGGAGAAAAAGTGACGTTAGGAGGGAGGGAA
This sequence comes from Rhimphoctona megacephalus, assembly GCA_963989365.1. NCBI lineage: Eukaryota > Metazoa > Arthropoda > Insecta > Hymenoptera > Ichneumonidae > Rhimphoctona > Rhimphoctona megacephalus. Next base: position 22,514,176 of record OZ022420.1, read on the forward strand.
AAGGATGAAAATGGAGCGAGAATGAGTGATCGTGGAGCGCAATCGTTGAGTCAACGAATGAAAGAGCTCTACGACATCAAAACCACCGATCTCGATTATTTTGAAGAATGTAAACGTCGCTGTAAAAAATTGCCGCATCAGAAGACCGCGACCGAGCTCAACAACCGCCAAATTCAAGCCAGAGAAAGCAACAACAACAATAATAACAAAAAAAACACTTCAACCGCTCCTACCAAGCCTGAATTATTCCTACTCGAATATTCTCGGTCCCCAAGGCTTAACAAGATCAGCGCCAGGTCCGGGATGTCCCGAGGCGTCCGTTCCCACGAGGAACAAACCAGCAATGCCCGAGCTAATCCACTTATCCGACAACGACGAACTTGCTCCGATGATTACGATTCGCTCGCCCACCGGAAACGGGACGATGACGAAGATGACAGTTGGAACGAAAAAGACGCAATTTTTTCATCGGGTGCACCAATCCTGAACAAAAAACTTATCCGGAGCCCCGAACATATCGTTGAACACGCTGAAGAACCTACGACTTTGGACGTGACTTTGAATGCAGACCTCAACAACGACCCCGTTACCCCGGAATGTTCCGATCCCCTCATCAAAGAGTCTCCCATTGGTGAACGAAAAAAACGCAACAGCACTCGATACAAAGTTTACTTGACTTGATACCGGCGCAGCATCATCTCGGATTTTCATTTAATCAATATTCACGTACGAATTCACGATTCATTTCTATCCTGGCGATCTGCAGTCAGCAGACTATGGTTGACGCATTTCAAACTAACCATCGCGTGAATCCGGCTCCTGGAATTCCTCCGATTCCCTCGTCGTAGACTGTACAACTTTTTCCGAATACGAAAAACATCCGGTTAGGTTGATATAAATTGATTTTTTTTCTCAATTGCTTCTTTGGAAAAAACCTACTTTTGATAAAATCAGAATTGGAGACATTCTGGAAAACATAACACAAAAAATTAATTAAAACATCGAGTTGAAACCTCCTAGAAGAAAGCCAATCCGACTATCAACCCGAACTGTAATTGTCTGTGCAAAATAATTGTGGTTCTGGCAGCCAAATGCATTAAATAAGAGATAATCAATTATTTCAGGATGGGAGATCGATTTGGACGTGAGGAAGGAACGAGCGTCGTTGGCCACTTTCATTTATGTATATGTAGATAATAAATACTGCTGGTATACATATATGTAACAAAGAAAGACAAGCAGGGTATAAGATAAAAAGTATAATTACACACTGATGAGTCAACAACAAAACACACCCTGAGGAATTTGATCATCAAAGTCCCGAGAAGAACCTTTAACCTGTCGTTGATCGCGCTGTTTACATCGTAAACGTTGGTCGCGCGATGAGAGATTTTCTCACATGTATCGTTTCAACTATTTAATTTAACCCCTTGAGGCATACATTTTTCTTTACGTACGATTTACTTGAAAGTTTGCTTATATACACGGAAAAAAATGAACTGTAGTTTTTACTGGGATTTCCATGAAACTGTACAGTTTTACACATTAGTAGCGCCTTCCGGACGAGTAAACATCAATTTTCTATCAAACTTTAAACAAAATCTGCAAGTCCCTGCTGTGGTGGAAAATACTGATACTGCAAATTACATATTGCATGTCCATCAAACGAATTTTTACAGTGTCGAACAGTAAAAAGTACACGCTACATTCACTCCGTTTTTACAGTGTGAAATCGTAAAAAGTACACGAAATAATAAACAGAACTTATCCTCATCAGAATTAACCATAGAATTGTTTAAAACAAATAAAATTTTAAAAAATTCTTTAATTATAAATGCATTTTCAATCATACTTTCTTACGTCCATCACTTCCCACTTAACTTTCTGCCGAAAAATTTTCCTATCTACACTGGGATTCGATCTGGCCTACCTACTTATCTACACCTAACGCGCATGAACACTCCAATTACATCACTTACACTACTTGGTAATTATTGGTAAAAAAAAGTGATACGTGCATATTCAATCTGGAATATAATCGGTAACGATAATGAATAATCTATGAGACAAGTCTTTTGAAAGCAAGAAAAATTTGAAATATAAAAAATATCGAATTTTCATATATTACAATGTATCATGTCCGCAACACTTCTGTATAGTTGAAAATTCGCCCCCCTCCCCCCCCCCCCCCCCATTGTTTGAGCTATAATAAGTAAATACAGCAACAGTCTTCAATAAGTGTTTCACCTTGAAATTTGCTGGCTCACGTGTTTGGAGAAATTACAGTATGCACTGTAAAAATTGAAAGTAACATAGCAAATTTTGCGATACGTTTTCGATTTTTTACTGGATATACTGCGATTTCTAATTTATGTCGACGGTAATTTTTTCAATAGAAAATACACAATTTTTATATTTTCTATTTACAATTTTTCATTAATGCCGTTTAACATTTTTTACAATTTTCAATATCAGTAAATCGTATTGGTTTACAGCTTATTTTCCTATACGTACTGAATATTTTACCGGGGGCACTGTAAATTTAACATTTCGTACACAGAGGGATTCTTCGTTTTTAGTTGTAATTTCTGCTATGTGATTTTTTTGCTGTGGATATTGAGTTTTTTGGAGTTTAGATCAGCATTAATAATTGATCAGAGTAAAAAACATATTAAATCCATTATTTTATAATGGAACACACTGTAAAACGAGTAATTTAGTTTTCAACTGTACATTTTATTTTAGTTTTAGTAACTTCTAAATATCGACCATTCATTTTTACAGATCATTTTTTTCCGCATAGGTTTTTGGGGTCGCTGATTACGAATCTGAACTGGAAATTCGAAAACAAGCGAACGTTTTCAGTCAATACTAATGTTAGTTTGGATCTCGTACTGAAACGGTTGGGTCTTTATTATTTTTTTTTTTTTAAACAAAAACCACAAAACGGAAAATTTTGAAAAAATTCCGAACAATTCTTTGGAGTGTATTAAGGTTGTGAAAAAATTGCCATCGCGATTTTCATAGTAGATCAGTAGAAAATTATTTTTTTTCATGAAAATGTACGAATTTCGACTATTTGTTTATACATGATATTTGTGCAATTAACAAATAATGAATGTAGATATTTTTTGTACATTCATAAATGCCTTACGGACCACGTACGAACGGAACATCCAGTATTTGTTGCGGCAAAAGTAGTTAAATAATAAAAACAACTGCAAAAACGTATGTCCCACCATGACTCAAAGGGTTAAAAAATAGGGCATTACAAATTATTTCGGAACAGTAATTACGACTTTCAAAGATTTTTAGATTTCTTGGAAACAGCAAGAACAACGATAATTGATACTAAAAAAAATCAAATCAAATAACAAAAATAAAAAATAAATGTTTTTCCAACTGTTTCATCATACAGAAAAATCAATTTAAAGTAGTTTGTAAAAATTTTAAATGAATATGCCATTCGAAATTTTTGAGCGATCATCGTTTTAATAGAAGTGTCAGAAAAAGTCTCATTGTGCAGTCGCTGATGGGTTAAGTAAAATTAACTCGAGTCTCGTTGTTATTACAACGGACGTTCTGCCAGAGAATTTGTATCAATACGACATCGTTTAGCCACCAATCCCGAATCTTTGCCAACGTTGGTGTTCGGCCGATTTTTTCTCCTAGATGAGCTGCAACCGATGGCGCCCAATCGTCGACATTCCAATATTTCCTCGTCCCTCGTTTGCTCCAGTTTCAATATTCTTGTTGGTGTTGTTGAACAACCGATCGAAAGATTATTCCGTGTTTCGGTTGGCAGCGGTGATTTGATGGAACACCGGACGGTGCCAGTTCCACTCGTTTCATCGCCTTCTTCGTTGAGAGTTTGAAGGGAATTCCCATTGGTCGATCGATGACCAAGCTTCGAATTCGCAACACCGTTCGTTCCTGCATTCGGCGCGATCATCAACAAATCATTGCCATTTTTGTCACATGACACTGTCACTCGTGAAGCATTATTGGCACGATTATGAAGCAATCCATTGTGCGAATTCTGATAACGATTCTCTACGAAATTGAGCAACAAATTGTCCCTGCCGACTCGTTGAGTCGACTCCGAAGGCGGGCTCGTCGATGTTCTTCCACCGTTACTGTTGCTGCTGCTACTGCTACTGTCCGATGCATTGTTCCTTGTCTCAGGCTCCTGCTTGAACATTTTACGTGGATTTACAACACACGACCCTGCCTTGTTGCTCATTTCGTAAGACATCCAGCTCGACGAGTCCATCGTGTTGGGCTCCGTTTTTATTCGCACGTGGTTATTTTGTGGGTGCTGCTGGCGTCTACGATTTTGTGGCTGTTGCAATCCTCGCAACGATCCTGCTCCAGGTGTATGGCCGTTTGTGTCTTGAGACTTTTGCCACTCAAGAACGTTGCTCAAAAGTCTTATGTACCTGGGAATCGTGCGATGAATTAAGTCAATTGGCTTAATTAGGAAGTTCGACGTTATTTCTCCGATTTTTCATGCACTTACCTTATAGCAATTCGAAGTATTTCATTCTTGGATAATTTTTTGTCCGGTGGATGAGTCGGAACGAGTTTTCTCAACTCGGCAAAAGCTCCACTTACGTTTTGCTGTCTCCATCGTTCGCGACTATTGGTGAAGAGTTTTCTTACTCCGAGAGTGCAACCGGTTTGATGGCGCTGCAAACCGGAAGTTGGCGATTCTAAAAGATCACTCGAGGCAGACGGCGCTCGATCTAACTGCGGGCAAAATTTGTTCAATCATCATTGGAGAATTTAATTTATAGTTCAGAAATACTTGAAATTCGTTTTAATCGTGAATCGCGACAAAGGAATTCACATAATTCAATGGAAAATCGGATCATCCCAATTGTCAATAAAAACATCGATGATAAAATATTCCAAATAAGATAAAAATTAATTTTAATAAAAATTGACGAATATTGAAACCAGCAGTAAATGAATGTAAATATAAAAAATCAATTTTAACAAAAAAAAAGAGGAAAGATTACCATGTTGGAAGAAGAATCCTCAGATCTGTTGTTAGACCGATGATTCCTCGAGAACAAGGAAGACCCATTTTCCATGGTCTGTGTGTCATCATCGCCGCGTTCGGTTGTTTCGTCGTCGGTGTCGTGGGAGTAAAATTCATCAGAGAAGATTCCAGCGTCTTCTTCAGTGTCGCGGTTGGTTTCCGGAGAATCACCGGCATCTCCGAGGTCAGGACCATCGGAGACGAGGGATTCAGCGGGTGATCGACGATCATCGATTCCAGAATTCATTTCGGAGGTTGAAGTAACAGCGATTGCAGGAGCCATTGTGGGGTTGTTCGAGGGTCGACGATCGTTGCTCATTATCCTTAGTGGACCGTTATGGAGGCTGGGAACATCGCCGCACAAGAAAACAAACTGCATCGACACCGATAAAGCCTTCGCTGCTTCCCCAAGGTCTCGACACTTCGATAAACACTTCGAAGCTATTTTCGTCGACCAAGATCGTTAGAAACAAAGAGGGCGTCGCCTTATCTCAAGAGGAAACGGCCGTATCGCATCTCTCGGATTCTACGTTTATCCTGTTATGTCAGGATAACTAGTAATGTTATGATTTAACTCCCCCGAGTGTTCCTGACATTCCTGGAGTCTCATATCACCAGGGAGCCTCAGAACTTTACTCGTTATCATTCAAATATTGATATCCGACTTATTATCTATGGGAATCCTTCCTTCCGGCTTCTTCATTGTCTGCAGCCATTCAAAACCACTTGGTAGTTCAATACTTCAATAATTCCCAATCACTTATTGCAACTGACCTTTTCCTTCAACACTTTTTCGAATTCAATATCGATGTTTATCAATATTTATACCATTCCTGGCTCAAAATATTGGAATATTGATTATTTATTTATTTTTTTTTTTAATCATATTACAGTGAATTAATCACTCTGTTTGGCACCTCGGGCATTAATTAAAATTTACACTATTTTTATTCATTGCACACGAATTATTGAAAATATTTTTCTTAGAGCCTCGTTTCTAAAGACTTCTAATTTAACTGTGGGTCCTATTTCAACGAACCCTCCGTTGTACCAAGACCAAATGGAACTGGGTTCCTTCCAGCCCAACCTCGAGCCCCGGATAAATGAATTTTGCCAAACAGGCGGAGCAGAACCGAGTCCTCTCGTAGGGGTGGAGCTTCCACAGCCTCCCATTCTTCCTGGACCACCACTCCTTTTCTCAGCTTCCCCACATCCTTCTCTCATTGCAGATCGACGCGTATTGGATCAACCCAGACTTTGAATCCCTCAAATACGTTTTTTGGCTTTTGATTTTTTACACCCACTTTTATAAAGTCATGCACACTCTATTTGTCGCTACTCAAAGTTCTTTTTCCTTCGACAAATGTGAAATTTTTTTGGTTAAAAGTACTGAATTTGTAAACAATGTTTTTATTTGTTATTTTCTTTCGAACTAGTCTGTGTATCATTGCATAATTCAAATAGATTTCGATGAAATGCTTCGTTGAATTTATTTTCGTAATAATTATTCCAAACGATACGGAATTAAAAAAAATATATCAATTATTTCACTTCGATAATTTATAGTTTGTTTCATTTCGAACTTCACCTTCGTAATCTGTACTTTAACAAACGTATGCAAAATAATTTTTTTGTTTATATTTTCACTAATCCATCATTTTATTTCCGTCCTTTAGATATACGTTTTTAACAATGAACATTTTTTTTTTTAATTAAAATTCTCGTAGTATATTATTTCGAAATGACTACTGCAAATTGTCACAAACAGAAAGCAACAAATTTAACCACTCCCAACATTTTTTCGTTCTCATAAAAAATATTCTCAAGGCAACAAAACGGATCTATTTTTGGTCGAGCGGTTCGTAATAGGGCAGATTTATCCAGGAGGTGATAAAATTCGAATTAGGACGAACATCCCTCGTGTCGGATGTGACAATGGAAAAGAGAATTGAAAAAAGGATCATCACGGGGCGAAAAAAGGTGAAGAGTGGGGAGGAGGACGCATTAGGGTAGAAAATCGGATCAAGAGTTGCCACCCTCTGTCAAGTGGCCACGCGCACCGACCCCTAACTAGCATTATGCATTTTTTTTTTTTATTTGTCATTATTTTTTTATTAATATAGACCGATCATGCGTTGTCTCTCATTGAAAGTCACGTGACTTTTTGTATTATTGTAGTGACATTTTGAATCTGCTTTAATCGCCCCCTAAAATTCATTCCCCAATATTTAGATCTTAGAAATTCATTCGAGCGCAATTACCAGATAATCTTCGTGGGAATGGAAATTTTGAAAATTCCAATACACTAAAATTAAATATAAAACAATGTTTTTTTCCTAACTAAATTTTTATTTTCCAACTAATCTGTCGTAGAAAGGATCAAAGTAATAAATTATTGTTTTTTCATCCGAATAATTATTTATTCAGCCAGAAATGAAGTAAATAAAAAAATAAAATGGTCCTCGATAAAATAAGCTTTCAAAGCGAAAAAATGTTTATTATTCCACGATAAAGTGTGAATTCGAATGGTGTGAAAATCGTGACGTGAAAAAATTAAATCGCCCGTAAAGACGCCATAAAAATTATGAGTTCGATAAAAAAAAAAAAATTTAACGCACGAATGAAGTAAATCACTGACTATACGACCCGCCTTTAAATGTATCATGAGTCAAGAAGGTCTTGTACAAATACCACCGGCACGTGCCTTCCGCAGCATCAGCATCAAAATAGGGGTGACAGAAGAGTTTGACGAGCCCTTTTCTTCGCATATATACACGTATATATTCATTGGATAGTCAAAAAATATACCGGGAGTCTAGATTGTGAAAAAATAAAAAAATAAAAAATATTAACTCGTCGTTGGTCGCGCTACTAACATCGTAAACGCTAATCGCGTGATAAGAGATTTTCTCACATACACTGAAAACCGAATTTTGTTGAAATATTGAAATATTTTGTTGGACGTATTCAACAAAATTATTTCGTCCAGGCAACAACATTTCAAATATTACAACAAAACTTCATTACACTGAAAAGAAACTTTATTGAAACAACAAAAATTTTGTTGCCTGGACGAAATAATTTTGTTAAATACGTTCAACAAAATATTTCAATATTTCAACAAAATTCAGTTTTCAGTTTATATCGTTTCAATTATTTAATTTAAAAAATAGGACATTACGAATTATTCCGGAACAGCAATTGTGACCAAACTATAAGAACAACACTGAGAAAAGAAATTTGTTGAATCAACAAATTGTGGCGAACAAAATGAAATTCGTTAACTCAACAAAAATTTGGTTAATTCAACCACTTAATTTGTTGGCTCAAATAAATATTGCTCATTACGACGAAAATATTGTTGAATCAACAAAATTTTTGTTTAATCAATAAATTTCATTTTGTTCCCCACAATTTGGTGATTCAACAAAAATTTTGTTGAAACAACAAATTTTTTTTCTCAGTGATCGATAATATTTAAAAAAAAATGTTCTAACAAAATAGAAAACATTTTCTAACTTTTTCATCATGCAGAAAAATCAAGTTAACCCTAGCTACGCACTACGGGGTCCAATGGACCGACAGCAACACAACATTTTCGCCTTTTTTTCACTGACAAAAAAATGTTGACCGAAACAAATTTCGTTTCTTTCAATCAAAGGATTTAGTTCGATACTGGCAACAAAATATTTTTGAGATAAGACAAAATAATTTGTAAATGCTGAAACAAGTTATTGGCTGAACCAACAAAACTTCGACGCAGCCAACGAATTAATCTTGGTACAACAAAAAATCATTCAAATAAACTAATTCATTTATTCATCCTAATGATTACCGTTTAATCAATTTGGTAATTGGGATTCAAACAAATATTATATTAAAGCAACTAAAAAGTATGCGTAAGTAAATAAATGATACCAATTGTTCGAACAAAATCATTTGGCTCCGGTGATTTAGTTGATTAATCTAGAAGAAATTTTCATGATTTAGTTGAATAAATTAAATAATTTGCCATTCAACAAAAAAATGGTTGGATCCACCAATTTTTCGTTCAACAAAATGGAATTAGTTCGATGAATAAATTTTTTTTCGCAGTGTTCACCACACGCCTTTTCATAAACGTTATAACTTTTTATCAAACGACCTTTTGGCTTTACTGATTGCTTCTCCGGATTGGTCGGGATCTGTCGTTTCGATTTCACTACAATTAAAACTCAATAGACGCGTTTGTTACAATGTTATAGAGCAATAAAAGTCGTCGGTCCAGTAGACCGATAGTGTGTAACTAGGGTTAAAGTAGTTAAAAAAATTTCAAACGCTCATGCCATTTGAATTTTTCGAGTAATCGTTGTTTTAATAGAAGTATAACAGAAAGTCGCATAGCGCGACCGCTGACGGGTTAATACTATTTTTATCATTTACACATAAAAATGTATAATTGTGTATTTTATTTATTATTTTCAGTAAATGCTAATTTATTTTGGTTTTTTAAGAGATTTCGAGAGAACAATAAAAAAATTATTAGATCCATTTCGCAGTTTTTCAAATCTTTTTTTTTTAATTGAGACATTTGAATAAAAAAATTAACTTTTCAATATAATTCAATGAACATTAAATGTCTTATGATAAACAAAAATGAGTCGATTTTTTAAATCTTACATTGTGAACACCCTGTAGATACGAAGCTGGGTGAGTAAGCCCATTATTGAAATATTAGGATTTCGAAGCTGGTGGGGAAAGAATTTTTTTTCTCTTTTCTTCCTCTTCGAAAATTCATTATCACAAGCTATTACAATAAACGTTATCGCGGCAAGTACGAGCCCAGGACGATATTACGTATCGAGACGTACATCGCTCGACATATTAGTGAGAGATTTGAGATACGAAAATTCTCGATCGTGATTTCGTGTCCCTTGGCCGGAGAAAAAAAAGCGTTGGGTATGTGAGATTGTACATTCAGTGGTTTCCCACATGTGCCACAAGTATATGAAACGATCGTGACGACGAATCAAATTCGGGGCTTTCCGCAACATTCAAATTCACACGTTGAATTATTTTCCGAAACTTCTTTTTTTTCGTCAATATTAATCTCTAATTTGTGTTTTAATATTTCTTCTTTCAATCACAAATAAAAGTTTCAACAATTTTAAATTACTTTAAATTTTACAAATTCCATTGTATGCGATAAAAAAATTAGTTGATTACTAATTAAAATTCCAAAGCTGAAGTAATTTTTTTCTCATTATAATTCGTCAAATTTTGGCTAAATTATGATTGAAGAAAATCATGAAAATTTAATAAAATTCTAGAACAGTGTTCGAGCTTCAATAAATGTAGTAAAATAAAATAAATATAAAATTGAAAGTATTGGGGACACAGAAATATTGTGAAACATTCGCAAAGTCATTTATCACAAATATTGTTTTGCCACGGACCAAAAAAAACAAGGGTCAAGATCTCTCTTCCTTTTTTCTATGGTTTTTTCAAAGCCCCGAGGAAGACAGGCGAATCTAATATTTTTTCGCAAGTGATATTAAATCACACGAGTACCAATGTTTAAATATATATATATAAATATGTACATGGATGTGGTTGATGGGAGGGACCAAAAAGCTCGTTCCAACTGCCAACTCGGCTCAGCTCGAATCAATTTTCCTTATCGCAACTATCCAGCAGCCAACATTTCTCTCTCTCTATTATTCTCTCGTTTCCGCGCACGTACACTTTATTACGTACAGTATACAAAAAGTATATGAGAATTGTAGCGAAAACAGTTTTAATACTCTCATTATCAGTTTTTTTTTATCAAATATTTTATCTATAATATATTTTTTACGAGTGATTACTCCTTAATGTTGCCATAATATAAATTAATGTAACCATGAAATTCCAAGTTCGAAGAATCTTTATTTCCAACTATAAAGTAAGGAATCTTTATTTTTTTTTCTCTGTAACCGATTATAAAAATGTGTTAAAAAAAATTCACCGATTGATCGAAAGAGAAATAAATGAAACTTTGTAAATTTCGAGTGTGAAGAATTTTTTCAGTTATTTTCTTTCTTTTTACATATTTTTAATCGGTGCTTACTTAATTGGTGCTCATGATTTTTAGCGAGGGGTTAAGATTAATTCGTAGATATTTACAAATTAATATAAAATTATTTACAATCGTATATACAAATTTATATACTATTTTTATATTATATACAGAAATTATAGATATATAGCGTAGTTCCAGGAGCGAACAGCGAGGGGTTTCGATCCAAAGAGTGAAAGAGAGAGAGAGAGAGAGAGAAAGGGAGAGAGTGAGAGGAAGGGACGAGTGTTTGGGGATGATAAGAGAAGCTCCGCCCAGAATCCCTCGAGAGGGTCCAGCCCCCTCGAAGCCTATAGCGGGGTCAAGTTGTCGAGGTGTGAACCTCCACCGGGCCCATCTCCTTTCCACCAACGTGAATTTAATAATATTTAAGGATTAAAAGTACAAATCGAGCCTCAACTCGAAGGAGATTAATTTTCACTTGGTGTTTCTTATCTTATTATTTTACGCGGCTTTTGTCTTGACTTCTTGGCCACAATATCATTTTCTCTGCTCTTAATCTCCGTTCAATTTTCTCGCAGTAATTAAATGTTTCATGTAAAAACAGAAGGAAAAAATAAAATAAAAAGAGGAGAGACGGGGGTGAAGAAGAAAAACTAGGAATAGTCAGTGAAAGGCGAAGAGAAGAATTAGCAACGGAACTGTTATAATGCAAATCAGATAAACCGAAGTTCGAGGCTCGCAAGTGGACACCACGACGTATTCCTCGTTCCATTGTGACTCCTTCCCGTTAACCGGTAACTCCAACACCGTCTTCTCCTGGCTAAAGAAATTTAACGGCAAGGAACACTCCTCCGTTGTATTCTTACAAGCGTCCACTGGATTCGAGGTGTCGTACATCGTTTTCACTAGGTCGAACTTTATCCTCACGTAATTCGGCTGTATCTCATTCTCAGAGTTGAACACGAAGAAATAATATCCATCGGTTGGCACTCTAATTCAATAGAAATCAGTAGTTTCACTTTTTTTTCTATTTTGTCAATTTTACTGGCATTTTTAACTTTATTTCATATATTCTCATTTTATTTATGCAATTAGATTTGTTGTTTCGTCGATTCTATGGATTTTTTGATTTATTATTTATAGTAAACTTACCTATAAGTGACCGTATTCGCCATTGATGCCTTCGAGTGTTGATCCTCGTGTTTAGGTGTACAATGAACGTGCGGATTTAAAGGTAAATTAAGAACGAGTCCTTTGCACTCGAGCAATCGTTCTTCCGAGCTGCTAAAAGAGCTCCAAAATTCGGAGTTGCTCCGATCGTTCAAGGTCGTCTCGTTAACCGTACCTCGATCATCGGCTATTCCATCCGGATACAAATCCTCCTTTTTACGTTTCAATCGATTGCGTTATTTTTAATAATAAATAAACATTGAAAATGTTTAGGAGCGGAAGAAGTAACTAACGAACAAACCTTTTCCACTGCGGCATCTTCCGCCGAGCCTGTGTCCTCGGTAAGATCATTATGGACCGGCGAGCCAAGTACCAATTGCCTTTTAAGTCGTTTTTTTTCCCGCTCCGAAAGGCTCGTGTTGTTCATAACGTTACCGAGCATTTCTTTCAAGTGTTGAGCATCAGAGTTTCTCCGATCAATTTCATCGACCAATTTTTGCAAAACTTGTTCTCCCCGTTTTCCTAAAGAATTTAATTTCTGCAAAACATCGTTGAACACTTCGGCCGACGTTTCCGGACGATTCGTAGTCGTCGCTGGGCTAATAGACGCTTCTGTCACATGTACCAAATTGCGAGGCGGTGCTGCCGTAGATTGTACTAATTTACGAGATGGCGCAACTGTCGGATCCATCAAATCACTAGACGGCGCTGACGGCTTGTCGATATTCGAAATCTCCCGAAACACACCCTCGTAACGATGATGAGGATTTTCTTTTTGTTTTTTCTTCATATCCGAGGTTTTGTTGAACAAACTCGAAAGAATTTCTCGCATTACTACCGCTTCGAGTTCACCACTTGCTTCGTTATTCGTGCTTGCCAATTTCGAGGATACCAAATATCGATTCTGACTGTTGTCTTGATGAAACTGCACGTTTTCGTGCGCTTTCTTCATTTTTTCCGGAACGTTGCTCGGCGCATCATCCTGGATCGTCATTGAAATTTTACAAATCGTATAATTTCATACCGAATTTGAAAATAAAATAAAATAAATAAAGAGCGAACGTCACTGTGACGGGTCAAAAAATTTTATATTTTTTTTTGCGTTTTCTTGCAGTGAACATGTTCAAAATTATGTGAACAAAATTTTAAAGTCAAAAGTAAGTATCAATATTCAAGCTAACACCTATTTTATGTCAAGAAAAAAGCAACAAAAAATTTAAACGCGTTTTCCTCGTAATAACTGTTTTCGACCTTTTCCCAGCGAATACTCGAAGACCAACGAACCGATTTGAATATATATTTTTTTTTCCAAATATTCGTTATCGCAGTAACTAAGATTGTACGTAGTCGATTTTTGAAATTTTGATAATTACTATTTTTTAAGACCGCTAAAACAAATAAAAATGGTCTAAAAATCGAAAAGATGATGAAAAAAATTTCATACCGCTGTCCTTTCATGAAAAAAAAATAAAATAAAAAAAACGGCCACGTACAACGATAACTACAATCATATAGATATTGAATTTTTTTTATTTTTGATTTTCAGATAAGTCCTCACCAAGATTTCCATGGGACAATGAAGAGGAATTTTTTTTTCTCATTACACGGAAGCTCATAAACTTATAAATTTTAAATATTTTTCAATAAAAATTCGTATTGAATTAGTTGAATATATGCTGAATAAAGTATCCTTTACTAGATCCTTAATTAATTATTTATACCTGTGAAAAAAAATTCGCAAAAATTGACAATTTTTTGGCCCGTCACAGTGGCGTTACTCCTTAATAAAATTAATTTGCTAAAAATGCTAACCCCCTTGGCAAGCTTCAGCAATTCTATGAGTGTCGCCGTGTCGTTACTCGTGCCATCAGCAACACGTTCTCGGGCAACTTGGACAAGTTCCTCGAGTTCTTCGCTACTGTCATCCCCGATAAAAGCACACTCATGCAGATGCTTGTGTCCCCGGATTATGGTTAACGATGCACCTGGCCATCTACATTTTTCCCAGGTTATAAATCAAATTAATATAAAATAACAAAATAATAATGACAATAAAAATATAAAAAGAAAAAAAACATCAGAAAAAGTAGAAAAAAATTGCTAATGCTTATATCAATAACATTTTTATTAACCCTAACATTGTTTTAATCCGAGTTTACATTAAAATTGATAAAATTTTACTTTTTTTTACCTAACACAAGTAGAAACAGTAACGCTGCTACCCCGAAGAAGATAAAAGCCCCAATACTCTTTCATGTCATCCTCAAGAATAAGATGCCTCGTCATTGAGTAAGGAATAGTTTCCGGTTCAATTTTTGGAGCTTCTCTCATGAGATAAGCGTTAAAGGTTGCGTTAACCTTGACCACTTGACGCTATTTCACGACCGAAAAACTGTTCGAGCACACCAAAATACGTAAAGATAAATATAAAATAAAATCACTTACAAACCTGGCACCAAGTCGTCGAAATTCGTCGATCGATCATTCTTTGGTCGGACGCCGCGAGTGGATAAACTTGTTCTGAATAAACACGGTAGCGCAAATAAATTGGGCCAGCAACCAACGCTGCCGGAAGAAAAGCTCCGAGGACGCATAATCTTATGAGCCTTATAGGGCCTTTGCATCCGGTTTTTCGGGGTTGCCAATCTCGTGGCCGCAGATCATGATCGTCATCTGCCAATAAATTTTATCAGTTACTATTCGTTCGGTTTTCTTGTGGTTTTCTTGACATTTTTTCCCTTTATTACACACTTGGTGTTACAAAAAATCGGAACTTACATTCTCATCTAAACTTCCGATTATTGCAAACCGGAAATTACATATTTATCAGCGCTTCAAGTTGCTACAGACCGAAAGTAACATTCTTTTTTGTACTTTCAATTATTATAGACCGGAAGCTGTGTCTCCAAATTTACAAAGTCATGGAAAAGATGATTATTTTGAAAATTGTGATAAGAAAAATATGAAATTAGCGTTGTAAAATTTTTTGGCACAACAATGTGAATATCTCTGAAAGAAGAAATTACGCAAAATCTTCTCAATAATAATCTTACAATCTCGCATTTATTATCAACGTCTTTGGACGCTGTTCAAAGATGTGATTCTCAATTGTACCACGTGTAATACTTGAGATGTCGCTTTGATCGAATGAATTTACCGCTTTTCACAAGACTTCGATACCGCTGCTTTTATTTTTCAATCAAGACGAGCTCCGCGCTATACGGCGGCGAGTACACGTACGTCTCATTCCACGAAATTTATCATTTTCAAATAATAATAATGATGTATAAAGTTTCTTAACCTTTGTCGTTGAACGCGTACAGCACACGCATACAGTGCAATTAATTAAGGAGTTATACGCTCGTTTCGTCGACGATGAAATATTATTTATCGGGATTTGTAATTATGTGGATTCTTTTAATGTGTAGTTGACAATGATAATTATAATGAGAATAATAATATTATTGAAGAAAGAGGAAGACACGAGGGAAGAAGAAAATAAAGAAGAATTAGAGAAGGACAAGTAAAGTAATAAACAAATAAAAAATAATCATATGAAATAAATTAAAAAAAAACACAGAAAATGATAAAAAGAGAAAGGAGGAAATTTACAATGATACGAGAAGAAAGAAACGGAAGAGAGAAAGAAAGAAATTGAAGGAAGAGAGTAATAATTGAAAAAGTGAAGAGAATAAGAAATAAGATAATAGAGGAAAAATAAGTAATAGAAAAAGAAGAAAGAAAGAAATACAATTAAAAATCAACAGAAATATATGAAGGAAAGGAAAATCAGAGGGGACTAAAAGTACGTACCGAGAATATCGAGTCTGAGCGGTGTCGCTGACATGATCGTGGTGAACCCACCGGTACCGCGGGATCTCGCTATTAATTGTCAGCTGTTACTAAACTATAAAAGCTTGTTTCGCGAGTACAACTCGAGCCAAAAAAAAGATTGACAGATAAGAAAGAGCGGGGCGCTGCGTCTGTACCACACGTTCAAAACGACAATTTGCACTATCGCCACAAACGTCGATCGTAAAAAGTGTCGAATCTCTATCCGCGCTTCATTTTCACTATGCTGTTTGTTTCTCGGAAAAATTCAAACCAACCCAAAAATGCAAATTCAATTATGTGTGCGAAGAACGCGATAAAACAAAAAGTTAAAAAATCTCATTTAATTTCAATATCATTCAGCAGAGCCTCAACGTTGCACCACGATCGATTCAAGGTCATTCACTAATTACATTCTCATTATTCTGAGGATTCTCTATAAATATTATTTTCCCATTATTCATTGATTTCTTCTATTTGAATAATTCACCAGGAAAAAAATCTTTACTTTGTCGTTAACTCTAAGTAAAAATTCCAGATACGTGGATGAATGAAAAATAACTATTTTTTTAACTATTGTTTCTTTAACCGTAGATGATTATTATTGTCATTAATAAAAATATTAAAAAATCGTGCAGAAATTCATTGAAAAATCATGCGTTTACAATATTTTTTTAAATCTTTAGGATTATTATCGATTGGATTCTAATAAAAAAAATGATAATAATTCCAATTATAATGATTATCAAATACTAATAATTTATTTTTTAATGGAATAAGTTTCTTTCTACAATAAAAATTCCCCTCTCGCCATAAACAACTCCCTCATAAAATTTCCGATGCAGTCGTACCTCGCACACATCCTTAATCTTCTTATCAGTGGAAAAACGCAGTCTCGATTGAAGGAATGAAATAATGAGCGTAGCAAAAAAAACAAACAAAAAAATCGTCAGAAAACGATCAAAATGATTTTTTTTTGTTTTTTAATAAACACAAATAAGAAGTGAAAACTGAAAAAGCGAAAAGAAAACAATAATTAAAACACGATGATTGATTCGGGAGAAAAGATGCAACTGCGGAGAATCGAGAGATGCGTGATAAATTTATGAATAAGTAATGTTTTTTCTCTCTCTTTTTTTTGACAAATGCAAGAAAGAAGAGAGAGAGAGAGAGAGAGAGAGAGAGAGAGAGAGAGAGAGAGAGAGAGAGAAATAAATAGACGAACTCGAGACTCGGAGGCGACTTCGATACTGAATCGTTACGATAAATGCGGCAGATAAATCACTAAATACATATACATACGAATGTACATATAACTATTGACGTTAGGCTGAGACGTGCGATTAAAAACTGAAAAATAATTCACTGGATGTATCTCGGAGCGTAATCAAGATTAGGGGATAATAACGGACTGTAAAGTTTCGAACTCTTCTCTCAGTAAACAGATATAAAAAAAAAACGTATCTGTTAAATCCTCGCTTCGAGATTTAATACAGAAAAAAGATAGAAAGACGGGGATTCAATGAGCAAAAAAGGTTTTTTTTTTTTTTACAAAAAACGACTTTCGAGACGCGCGCGTTCTTTTACAATTGTCATGTGCGGAGCACGAATAATCACGTTTTCTGTTTCATGACGAATTCCATTGTCGAATACATTGTCTAGTCATGAGATATAAATCGCATCGATACGACATACTTTAGAGAAAGAAAACGAGAGTGAGAGTTTTTGTGAGTGTGTGCGGACGTGTGTGAGTCTGAAAAAGCGAGAATCTATTCTCGAAGCGAAGAAAATGTCCCGTAATGCGATAAGAGCGTCGCAAACGACTCATAATTGTCGGGACAATCGCCTTTTTTCTTTCACTTTCCTGAGCAACGAACAAACAAATTGTTGACGCTGGTATCATAACGATCGCAGAAATTGTTACAAATTTGCAGAAAACGAATTCTTCGTTTTCGGATTTTTAATACGTTTATTATTTTTTACAGTTTTTTATGACCTTTTTTTTACTCCGGGAATCCAGCCAGATTTTAATTGTATCGGAATCACGGTTTTGGGCAGAAGAGTATTGAAAAAATCAATATTTTCATATTATTTTCAAAATAATCGAAAACATTTTAATTTTTTTAGTTAATCTTCAGTTTTTAGACTCTCTCACTTGTGCTTTCCTCGATTCGACTGAGTTTCTCCTCTTCGCCTTTTATTCAATGGATTTCTGGGATCGGTTATCTCGAACCAATCGTCGTCCTTCGTACTCGCATCCTTCGCCAATACCGCATCTTTCTCCTGACACTGTAAAGCGTGGGCGAACCACGATCCATCGTTTTCGTCATCGTTCTCGTCCTCCATCGCAGATCCCCCCAATTTTTCCCTGCTTCTCGATCGAGTTTCACTCGCTTCCTCGCTCGATAATCCCTCCCCCCCTGTTGCTTCTTCCTTCGCACTTGCTAATTTTCCTCGGAACTTTTTCAGAAGACTCAGTGTCAACTCTTCCCGCGATTTTCCTTTGGTGAAAATGAAAGTTCTTTTTTATTCCAAAATTTAAACCGTCAGCAGTCACGCTGTGAGACTTTTTCTCACACTTCTATTAAAACGATGATAACTCGAAAATTTCAAATAGCATAATCAATCAAAATTTTTTCTAACTACTTTAAATTGATTTTTATGTATAATGAAAAAGTTCAAAAATATTTTTAAAAAACTGTACTTTTTATTCTTTTATTTTTATTTATTTATTTTTAGTATCAATTATATTATCGTTGTTCTTATTGTTTTCAAGAAGTAAAAATATTTGAATTTCATAATTACTGTTCCGAAATATTTCGTTATGCCCTATTTTTGAATTTAAATAGTTATTAACTGGAAAATTAAATTATTGAATTATTTGATTAATTATAGTGAAACAAATTACCTTTTTTAGGTACTTTGGTTTTTGCCTCGTCGTATTTCTCTCGAGTCTCAATATATTCCTTCATATATTCACTCTTGGTTTTCTTTT
The DNA here is from genome assembly GCA_963989365.1 of Rhimphoctona megacephalus. Taxonomy (NCBI): domain Eukaryota; kingdom Metazoa; phylum Arthropoda; class Insecta; order Hymenoptera; family Ichneumonidae; genus Rhimphoctona; species Rhimphoctona megacephalus. The sequence goes on from OZ022420.1 coordinate 22,533,256, forward strand.
CCTTCTGTGCAATTTCTTCTGTGTGTTTTTCCTTCGCGCGAGTCTCGTCCCGAACTCCACGTTTTAATTCTCGTATTTCTTTGCGTATCGCTTCCCTAAAATCATAAAAAAACATCATTAAATCAAATCGATTGAATTATGAATTGAAATCATTCGTGGAAATTCTTACGCCTCTTTTTTTCGCCCTTCGATTCGATCCTTTCCCAAATAATATTCTTCCTCCTCTTTTTCCTCTGTTTTTGGTGCTTCATTGGTGGCCAAAAGATCGTCGTTTGGTTTTCGTCTTTTGGCGCTTAATTTGTTCTTTATTCGATCAGTTATTTCTCTGAAATATTGGAATAAAATTATATAAAAAATGAAATAAATATTGCACCAATTTTTAATCAGATTTAATTTTTCAAATTCGGTAAATAATCACCGAGTTTGCTCTCTCGTTTCGTTCTCACTCTCGGAACTATCATCCCGACTTGGCATTTCAAGAGGCTCAATTTCCGAACTTAATTTCGGATCTGCCAAATTGTCGTGGGCCGATTTACTTTTTCCTACAAATTGCTTATTCAAAACGACCGTTTCTTCCTCGTCCTCTTCTGCTTCTTCACCGAACGACAGAAGTTTAAAGTTTCTGTTTTTAAAAAATGTCAGAAAATCAATAAAAATTGAGTAAAATAATTTGTTCATTATTTTTAGAAAAAAAATTTTCAATTTTTTTTTTTCATATTCTCAACGTTTTATTTACTTCACACCCGACTTCTTAGCTGGCTTCTCGCTTTTTGATTTTTCCTCAATCGCTGATTTTCCAAAATCCCTAGGAACAATATCTTTGAATGGATTTGTTATGACTTCGGTTTTGAGTATTTTTTGTGGATATAAAGGTCTGTCGTTCTGAAGAAAAAAACATTTTGAATCTTACAATTTTAAAGAATACTCCAATGATATTAAACATTTTTCTTGTATACAATTTTTTATTCTTTATTGGAGTAAATCTGATCCTCATACGAATCAAGTCATTTCCAATTTTCAAATTTAAAGTTCAAAGAAAAAATTGATTATAAAGAAAATAGGAAAACTCATACAAACCTCATCGACGAGAGCTTCTTCGAGCTTGAGCATGTTGTAAATAGTTTCCCCGGTGACCTTACCAAATATTGTATGTTTACTTTGTAATTCAGGTGTAGCGGCGAGGGTAAAAAAAAATTGAGATCCATTGTCGTCCTTTCCGGCATTGGCCATGGCCAATAATCCTCTCCTACAAAATCGCAATCGCGAATGAAATTCATCCTGAAAATTAGGGAATATTAATTTTATTTTTTGGAAATTCTTCAGTACATATATTTTTGTTTTTTAATAACAATGGACGAAACGTTTTTTTAACGTTTTTGATATTCTGCATGAATATTTATATTGATTTGAATATTAGGTGCATTGAAAAAAACTGTTTTCTTTCAAAATAATTATTTTAAAAAAGGCAACCTTAAATGTGTGTCCATAAACACTTTCACCGCCTTCTCCGCTGCCAGTAGGATCGCCACCTTGGACAATAAATCCTTTGACGAGTCTATGAAAAATCGTGTTTTCATAATAGCCTTCCATGCACAATTGTATAAAATTTCTAGAGGCTTTCGGCGCTTCTTTCGTCCATAATTCCAGCTCTAAATCCCCAACTGACGTTTTCATTACTACCTGTTTATAACCACAAAATAAAACTTACTTATTTTACGGTTCGATGTGTCAGATTTTTTTTCGATTAATTATTTAGAGATTAATTGTTCTTACTTTTCCAGTAGTCGGAGGTTCTTGGATGTAAATGTTACTCATTTTTTTTATTGTTTGTTTACAACGGGTTCAAGAATGTTTCGCTCCGTTTTGTGGAGATACACTCTCTTGAATTGACCTTGAATTTTCACAGTGTTTCGGATCGTTTACACGTTTGAAAAAACAACAAGAGATGGCGCCAAGTGTCTATTATTTTCCGCTGTTTATGGATGCTTTGGTAAGGATCTCAAAATACAGTTAAAGTACCTCCACTGAGTTAGCCCCCCCATATGGATTAAATTAATTTTCAATTTCACAAATCTCTTGATGGTCGTACAGTGGTGTACGGTGTCGCATTTGAAACGTTGAGTGGTTTATCATTTTTTCAAGATATTAATTTCAAAAAATACCCCCGGAGTTAGCCCCTCCATAACGACTATTTTGACTTTTTTTTTGCAAATCACTTGGTGGTCGTACAGTGGTGTACGGTGTCGCATTTAAATCGTTGAGTGGTTTTATCGTTTTTTCAAAAAATTTCAAAAAAGCGGCAGACTCAGGGAGACTAGAGTAAAGGAGGGAGTGGACACAGCGTGCTTTAGAAATGTACACGAAATCCCAGCCTGAAGCGGCGGCCCTGTATCGGTACAGATCCTATTAGATCAGACATACTGTTACTACTTATTTCCTAACCTCGATTTTTCAAAATACGTGCAGTGTCTATGTTTATGTCAGGGAGTTTACGTGTACAACATTTTTTTTTTATTAATATACTGAGCTTCGATCTTGGAAGGAAATGAAACGTGAACATTTGATATTATTTTATTCTACCAGACCCATTAGTACAATTTTTTTTTTATCATTGATTTTGTAAATACTGGAAATAAAGTTATGTTTATTTGGCTCAATGGCACATTTCCGTTTTTATGTCGTAAATACTGATGACATTAAAATTTTTTTATTCAGCATGAAAATGACGGGTATCAGAAAACACCACATGAAAAAATCTGCCAACCTTGAAAGGTGGTCGGAATTCCGGATCAATGCATGTAACAATCTGAGATTGTCGACACAAAATGTTGTTTGCAAAATTTAACCGTTCCACACATAAGACGAAACCACGCGCTGAAGACAATAAATAGTCTTTTTAACCTCCAATATACTGGGATTTGAATTAGAGGCGTTTTTTTTATTGCGCAAGCGCGAAACGGTCACTTTCACCGTGTGGACTAATTTTATTACTATACGTGTAGGATCTGTACACCTGGTGGCACAGCTAAGAACTAATTCAAGACGGGATTTTGAGGACGCCGTTACTACTTATTTTCCTATGCTGTGTCCACTCCTCTCTAGTCTCCCTGGGCAGACTCATCAGTGGGGCTGCAGCCAACTGGATTCGAAAGAACGTCTCGACTTTATCGTTATAAAGAAACGTTAATAACTGTTTTACGTTAACCATTATTATGTGTATATGAATATATATACATATTTGTATTTGTGTGTATACGTGGAAGAGAGGGACGAAATCAGAGTGCATGAGTGCAGGTATGCAAACGTGAGAGAGCGAGAGAGAAAGAAGTTACTAAGAAGCCAAAGGGTAGGAGGTCTTGGAGGTGGATTTGACACGCTTTGGAAGCGTGTCGCGTCTATCATCAGAATATTGCCGGCACTTGAGCGAACAAATCGATCGATAATCATTTTTGGCACATAGTAAAATAAGTAATACTTTGATCTCTTACGATATAACTTCACGATTATTGTTTCTGAGTTTGTATTAGAATATTAATTGCATTGAGTTTTAATAATATAGTTGACGAGGAGTTTATTCAATTTAATTGTTGTGTTTTATTTTATTAATTGACATATCCTAATTCACATTTGAAGCTATTTACGCGAGGTGGACTTTAGTCCTTTTCGATTCGGACCCACCTCCTTGGAGTCGAGGACGTCGTCGAGGCGAATTCGAATTCTATTTCAAAGTTCGCGTCTTTCTCATAACTGAGGCGTTTTTTTTTAACATTAGAAGCAGAGATTGTTTTAATCATTTTTAGTGTGACACCGTTATTATCTATTAGGAATTGTATAGTTGTTTTTTTTATTAGGCGCGCGGTGCTATAGGAACCATTTCGTATTGATAAAACTTTCATGTGCACGTGTGTCTATTCGCGAGGGTGAGTTCGAGTGTTTGATACTGATTAATAGTTTTCAATCATGAATTCATAGAAAAAAATTATATTTATTAAAATGCCGCGTAAAATATCATTAGCTGAGTCAAATTTTGAAAAAAGTGATAAAAATGACGATTGTGTAAATTCATCTTCGGAATCGCTTTATTCGCTAAGATTGAAAGAATGGTCGCGACAAATTCTCGTGGCAAAATTGTCGATAGAATGGGAAGTGTGTATTCTTAATTTAATACCGTCTCGTTTGAAGAATCATCATCCAAAGTGCGTAGAGAATTTTTTAAGGGAAATAAGGGAACTATACGAAGAGGTAATGGTGAATTGTAGCATAGCATCGATTGTTGGTACTCTAAATGAAAACATCAATGATGAACTTATGAAAAAAACAATAGTACGTTCTTTCGATAATAATTACGTATACAACGTGCCTCGCCAGCGCCAGCTATTGGCAAATAAATATTTTCTTTCCCACAATATAATGAGACAAATAATCGAGCTGGCTAGTGTAAAACTTGCACGTGTCATTGTTGACCTTGACTATATTGTAGGGGCCAATAGTGGCGGTAATTTTGAGATATCGGTATTGGAGGACAAAATGATGAATGGGGTCACTCGAGTAGCTTGGACTATAAAAAACGAGTATTATCCTGAAGTGCTGAAAATCATAATGACGACTCTCAACGATAATTCGAACTCAATTCAGTCGCCAAAGGGTAGCGATCGGAAATGCGTCAAAAAACATAGCTCTAGTGGTGAAGTCAATAAAAAGATCAAATTGTTGCGATGTGCTACGAATTTATTCAGTCAACAAATCGTGATAATGATGATCAGAACGATCGATGAATTAACAGAACGATTGGCTGATTATAGACTCAGATGTCCTCGGTTGGAACTCCGACTGATCTGGAAAACCGAGGACAATCGACTTTCCATCGAACCTCCGATCTTCCAAATATATTCTATGTGGCATTCGCTCGTTCGTGCTGTAGAAAACATAGCTGATAATTTACCAGCGTTTGAACAAAGAACGATGTTCGCTGCCGAGCGAGCTGAGTCGATGAAAATAGCTTTGCCCGATTGGTACTCGAGCGAAGGTCATCGTAAAATTGATGAGGCATTAGCAAAGGCAATAAATCCGCTGAAAAAATATTATGCTAAAATAGCCGATGATTTTGAGACCGTAACATCCGCTGAAATGAGACGGAAAATAGAAACATTGATTTTGCCGATTGGCCAAGTAGGAGTCGCCCAAAATGTGGACATTGACTATCGATCTAGCGTCAAAGTGTTGAACGAACAAAACGAGCAGGCAAATGAGATAACGGAGATTTTGGATTTATTTGACATCGGAAGACTGGATCAGAGACTCGCTAGGATACGCCTCATCGACGAGGTGGCTGATACCAAAAAAATTCTCATCGAAGGCATGTTGCGACGCCACGAAGAATACAACGAGAAAATTTGCCAGGACTTCGAAAACTTACAAGAAAAGTTACTCAACATTCCGGACACTGCTCACGAATTGTTCAAGCTTAGCGAACTGATCGCTTATCCTTCGATGAGTCTGTTACTGGAAGGGTTCGAAGCCAGGGTTTCCAGGTCGATCGAAATGTTGAACTCGTTGCTCGCTCTCACGAGTGATATGAGCGAGAAACATGTGCTACTCAATGGAGCCACGATTAACTGGCTTGCTGACATAAAGCCCATAGTCACCAAGAGTAACACTCTGTGCGAGGCGATGAAAAGCGAGTTGGAGGATGAATTGCAGAGACGAATAGCTCGCTTGAATATCGAGATCGAAGCTATTCTGCCGAAATTCGAAGTATTGGATTTCATGGATGATCCCACGAAAGTGGATGACTACGCGGACCACATAGGAGATCTTGTTGGTCATCTCAATCAGCTGGATCAACAAATTCATAAGATTAATTATGAGGAGCGACTCTTCAAGTTCCCAGAAACAAGTTTTTCCAACGTTGAGGAAATCCGAGAGATCCTTGTGCCTGTAAACACTCTCAATAATCTTGTAAAGGAATGGCGTCGTGATCATGCTGTCTGGATGGATGGTCCTTTCGAATACATAAACGCGGCTGAGGTTCGTAGAAAAACAATTCATCACTATCGAGAAACGTTCGAACGGCTGAGCGGAAGCCTCCGAGTAAAGATTAAAAATGACCTCCAACAATCCTCCTCGTCCGGCGGACCGTCAACGGCCAAACGACTCAAGCTGTACACTGGAATCGTCGATGATCCTGACCCCATGCAGCAACCAGCTCCTCTCACTATGTGCACCCAGGTACTCGAACAAGTCAAACAATTTGAGTCACATCTCGAACTCATTGATTGCGTTTGTAATCCCTCATTAAGGGAACGACACTGGCATGAAATTTCCCTCATTTATCAACAATCCCGGAAAATGAGCAAAGCCAATAGCGATCGATCTACATCATTGGCATCATCATCTTTGGTCCTTGATACCACACTGGATGCTGCAGGAGAACCTTTGATAGCAGCCTCTGATGCAGGGACCACACTTGCAAAGTTGATACGCCTTAATCTTGCTAAGGATATTGAGAAGTACCGTGTAATCAGTATTGGTGCGAATAAAGAACTGGCTTTGGCTAATCGTCTCAGTCAAATGATTGCTCGATGGGACACCGTTGATTTCAGCATTGAATCATCTCAGAGCTCTTCTGCCATTAAAACCTTCCTTCATATTGACGAAATTGAGGCCCTGATGGAGGAGCACGAGACCATCATCAGCGAAATGAAAGTTTCTTATTTCGTCAAACCAATCGCCCAGGATCTTGCTAAATTTTCATGTTCATTAGGTAGTGTAAACTCTGTAGTCAAAATTTGGCTACGTATTCAGAATGAGTGGCACGAATTCGAAAAAGTATTTATTCAAAAGATAAACAACGAGGATCTTGCCCAGGCACGGGATCATTTTTTCAACGTCCGTCTTGACGTTATTCACGTCGTAGAACAAACCATACTGAAAGAACCTAAATTCCGCGTCATCAGTGCAGAATCTCCGAAGCTGACTAAATTATTGGCCCACGGTGAAGAGACTTTAGAATCTGTGCGGGAAATAGTGCAGTCTTTTATTGAAGATGTGAGAAAGATTTTTCCCAGATTTTACTTTATCTCCGATCGAGAAGTCATTGACATTCTCTTTGAGACGAAATTTCCGAAAAAAATTAGACTTTTTGCAAGAAAGTGCTTCACGAACATGAACGCCATGAAATGTTCTGCCGGTCCATCTTTTAAGAATCATGACAATGCAAAAAACGGTAATAATTGCCGAGTCACATCAATTATCGACAGCTCCGGTCATGAATTCCCTCTAATCAATTCATTTGAAGAAAAATCATGTAAGGAATCTGTTCTCGATGTCAACGAATCTTTCGTTGCTCCTTTCATCACCATAGAAAAAATAGTTATGCATACCATGCGCGATGCAATAACTAAAAGCTTTTACAGCTTGCTCGATTTAGATAAGATGGATGATGGAGAACTGGAGCCGTTTTTATCGATATTGACTGATGGTTCAATAGAATTAGCTGGAATTTGTAGTCTGCGTTTATTCTGGTCGACGAGGATGGAAAAAGCGTTGGACCATCGTGAAGCAGGACCTGCTTTGAACAGTCTTATATCTTACGGGTTAGAACAATCGAAGATGATCGAAGCGATGCTAGCTAAGCTAAGAGACAATGATATATCAAGGATCCGTCGTAGAAGACTTGTTCTTTTTATTATTCAAAGTCGGGAACAACGTGATATTACGAAATTGATGATGAGCAAAGTTGCGAAAGATGATGGAAAATTAGCTCGAGGTAATTTTGCTTGGAGGGCACAAATTCGTCATTATTGGCGAGATCTTAATGTCACAGTGTCGCTACTCGATTCGGAGGAATCGTACGGTTACGAATATAGCAGCTGCATCGAAAGAGAATCAGTCATCTGTACACCTCTCACAGAAAGATGTTATCACAGCTTGATGGAAGCCCATCGGAATCGATTATATGGTCTCGTTTACGGTCCCCGGGCGACTGGGAAGACTCAAACCATAGAAGGCTTGGCCCGAATATTGGGTGTGAATTTTCGGACTTTCGACTGCGTTCAAGGACATCTGAACAATTACCACTACATGGATAGTGTCTTCCGCGGTCTTGCAGGCTGCTCTTCGTCATTCTCTTCATCTTGTTGGTTACTATTCAAGAACCTTGAACACATTACGATTCAAGGATTGTCGGTGCTGGCTCAAAGGATTACCTCGATAAAGAGTATGGTCAAGAATCGTTGTTTTATCACCGGGACAATATCAACCCAGCCTGGAACACTGGCGTCAAAATGTTGTTCACCGTTACCTGATGCAGTGAAGGTGTTTTTTCGACCCATCGCTTTTGCTTTTCCCGATATAAAAAGAATCGTCGAGGTTTCACTTTTTGCTGAAGGCTTTGTAGCTGCTGCAACTCTCACCGAAAAATTAAGGCTCTTTGAAAAATACTTGAGCCAAAACACATCCTATTTTACGATTATTCGGAACCTCTGCGACTCTGGTATCAGGACGACCAAGTCTATTGTGAAAACTGCTTGTGCACTGAAGACTCGTTATCCTTATGAGACAGAAGACGCGTTGCTTTTGAGAGCATTGGTGGACGTTCATTTGCCAAAGTTAACGAGGCCCTCTGACCTTGCGGCCTTTCAACACATAGTAGATGACTTGTTCCCCAATATCGCTTTACCACCTCCGAATTATGAAAATCTTATAAAAGCGATTCGACGAGTACTTGATCAGCTTAGATCGCTAAAAAACAATGAAGACCCCTACTTGACTTTGATATTGAAAATCATCCAGTTTTTTGAGCTGCTCCTCGTTAGGCAAGTCATCGTGGTTGTTGGTTCTGCGCTTGCTGGCAAAACAACGATTATCGAGACCCTTGCCCGCAGTCTCTCGTGGATAGATCAGGGAGCTTCTGAATCACCACCAAGTATCGACTGCAGAAGAATTAATCATGAGTCATACACCAGTGAAGAGCTCTTTGGCACTTACGACCGGCGATCGGGAAGTTCAGGAAGATTATGCTGGAAGGATGGAATTTTAACCCGAGCTCTACGAGGCTTTACAGCTGCAACAAACTCGGATGCAGGAATAAGGAATAAGAGATGGGAGTGGCTCGTACTCGATGGACCCCTTCATACCACTGTCACCGATAAAATGACCACCTTGATAGATGCAAATGATAGAACACTGATCCTCGAATCTGGTGAGAAAATTCCCATGAATGACTCAATGTCTGTTGTATTTGAAACTTCGAGTACGATTGCGGCTACGCCTGCGACAATTTCGCATTGCGGGATTATTTACGTAGAAGAATCTTCAACAATAGACTGGAAGATAAGGATAAAACGATGGATCTTTGAACATCAAACAAGTTCTCGTGGTTTGGTACCATCTTTTTCATCCATCGAGCATCTAGATGGAAAAATGACCGTCAGTGAAGGATACGACAATTTTTTACAGTCCTTACTGGAGTGGTCGCTCGATAAGTGTCTTGGATTTCTTCAGAAAAATCTGACGAGTCAACGAGGTGGTCTACCGATTGATAATAATCATTTAGTTATGTCGGTACTGAGACTACTTGAAATTTATTTGATCGAAGCCTTAGAACGAAATGACGATCACTGTGAGAAGGCCCTATTGTCTAAAGATTCCTCTGGAGTATCATCGAGGAATCGGCGAAACCCACACGAAGAGGAAAAGAAGCAGGATCACATAAAAAACGTTAGTAATTTTATATTGCTATCAATAATATGATCCACTTAATAATTTATAACAAATTTGGTACTCTTTTTTTACAGTTGGAAAATGAACGAATAAAATTATATACCACCAACTTTTTCTCCTGGTCCCAAGCAGCTGTGCTCATGTCAATCATTTGGGGACTTGGTGGATCTTTTCATCGAGAGGCTCGCGTAACGCTTGATGAATTTTGTAGATCCATATGGCGGACGAACGCTGATTTCCCGCACGATGTTTTAAGTGCACCCAGCGAAGGTCTCATCGAGGATAACATTTACGTCTTCAGCGTAGGAGCTAGCGGAAGTGGATGCTGGAGACACTCGTTAGAAACAATCAAGAGAACGAATGTAGTTGGCAATGACATTGATTATTTTTGGAGCTCCAAAGCGAATCCAACGAGTTACGTCATCACGGTTGATAGTGTCAGGTATATGAGTCTCTTCGAGAATCATGTCAAGAGTGGGAAGCCGTTTCTCGTGACTGGGGAAACAGCCAGTGGTAAAACTCTCTATTTGCGGCATCTCTTGAAGACCAAAATGGCTCCAAAAAGCTATCAAACGAATTTCTACAGTTTTGGGACCGACACTTCATCATTGATTGGTTCTAACCAAATGATGCAAAATTTAATAATCTCGAGGATGAAAAAAGTCAGCAAACGCGTGTATGAACCGAGCAACCGGGCCAAATTCTGCATCAACTTTATAGATGATTTGAGCGTCATAACAGGATCGAAGGATGAGACAACCTTGAGGGAATTGATCAGGCAATATTACGAATCTTCTCATCCCGATGGATGCTGGTGCGATGTGGATACCGGTGATCGCATTCTACTCAACAATCTGATGTTCCTGGGTGCAATTGATCAATCAGCGACCCGGAAGCACTCTAATTTATATGAGCTTGAAGGTGGTAGATGGTTCGAAGCAGGAAGATTCTTCCGACATTTTAATTTGTACTCTATTGATCCTCCATCGGCCAAATCCATCTTCCGCATCGGTTACAACATATTGTTGGCGAATTTGCGAAGCAACATGTTCAATGCAGACGTTTCTGGCACTGTAACGAGTATCATAAATGCAACGATCGAAGTGTATTTCTCCATCGTCCAACACTTGAGACCCGTGCCCAGTAAGCTGCAATACCGGTTCAGTCTTCGAGACGTCAGTCGCCTCATCGACGGATGCTGCCTGATCCACAAAGAATCCGCGGAAACGAAAGTAACATTGATGCGACTTTGGGTCCATGAAATGATCAGAGTTTTCGCTGACCGAATCATGGATCAAACAGATGCAGAATGGCTCTTTGCCAAAATGAAGGAATCCGCAGCATCCCATTTCAAGGACACTTGGGAAACAGTTTTTGACAATCTGCCAAAATACACAACAACTGAAGGTCCAGAACAGATAACCAGGGAGAGCTTTTGTCATCTAGTATTTTCCGATTTTATGCGGTTACCGGATACGCCACGAGATGGGGAAGTCATTCGAAACAACGTTAATGGTGCCATCATTGCTGGTGAAAATGCAGCAACCAAGCAACAGCCCCGTTACGAAGAAATAACTTCCTCCCGTGATGGACTAAAAAACAGAGCCCTTTTTTATTTAGAACGCTATAATGATCAGGCGACCGTTAAGAGGAAACTAGATTTACTTGTGTTCCCCCAAATGTTAGAACATCTGATAAGGATTTGCCGGATTCTTGATATTCCCGGTGCCAGCCTTTTAATGATTTGCTTTGGCGCGAGCTCGGGCAGACAATCCCTCACTGCTCTTGCTGCTCATATTAAGTCACAACGTTTGGAGGAACTGAGTTGCGACGTTATCGAATCAATGATGACATCAAACTCGCCGATGACTACTTGGAGAGAAGACTTTAAGAGGGCTTGTTTCAATTGTATCGAAGAGTCAAGCGATGAATTTTGTAAAGACCCGGGGGCCGCGAATGCACGAATCAAAGATTGCACGTTCTTCATAAGCGATCGAGAAATCATCGGTTCTACCAGTTACCCGAGTATTCTCAGTGATGTCTGCAGCCTGATGAAGACAGGGCAAATAACGGATCCGAACTTTTTTACGACGGTGGAACGAGACAGGATTGTAGAAAAGTGTCGTTTATTAGCTCAAAAAGGGGATCGTAACCAGGAGATAAGCAGCCTTGAAGTATTGGATTATTTTTACCACAAATGTCAGGAGAAACTTCACTTTGTATTGTACTTTGACCAATCAGGGTTGAGAAGTCGAGGCCAGCTAGGTGAAGCAACTTTTGCAAAAATTCTTAATCACTGTACCATTGACTGCCATGGAAATTGGCCTGAGGAAGCTTTTTACGAGTTAGGTAACAAATTTATGAAATATGTTGACATCGAGAATCGAGTCAAATCCGCGACTATCACAGTGAGTAAGTATTTTTGGGATAGCGTGATCATAGGGAATGGGAATGCCGAAGGAACGAAGACCAATCAATCATCAACGATTCCTTTGTTGAGGGGATTACCAGTAGCAGCTTATATTCACATGGTGAAGTTGTATGGGCTCTCAATAAACAAACGCCAAAACGAGATTCGTGTTTCAAGAGAGAAATACCTTAGTGGATTGGACAAATTGAAATCGGCTGATGAGGAAGTGAGGAAAATGAGATCGACTCTGACTAGACTGCGACCAGAGTTGGAATCGTCAGCAAGGGAAACTGCCGAGACAATGCGGAAAATTGAGATGGAAAATATAAGTGTTGAAATGGCAACTATTCAAGTAAAACGTGAAGAAGAAGCGGCCAATGAAATAGCAGATGTCGCCAGTATTCTGAAGGAAGAATGCGAGGCCGATTTGGCAGTGGCTATACCGATCCTTGAGGATGCGATAGCCGCTCTCAATACTCTTAAACCAACCGATATAACACTGGTGAAGGCGATGAAAAATCCACCGGACACAGTCAAACTCGTCTTAGCCGCGGTATGTGTTATGCTTGGTGTACCACCTGATCGTTCAACTGATCCTGTGACTGGTAAAAAGTCCATAGATTATTGGGCCCCGAGCAAACGGATTCTGGGAGATATGAATTTCCTGCAAAATCTTAAAGACTATGACAAGGACAATATACCGTCATCAGTGATGAATGTCGTGAACAAAAGTTACATGAATGATGACAGTTTTATGCCACATATTGTGGCTAAAGCTTCAAGTGCTGCTGAAGGCCTGTGCAAATGGGTACGAGCTATGGTCTCCTATGACGAAGTAGCCAAAGTTGTGGCCCCAAAGAAGGAAAAGCTGGCAACAGCCGAACGTGAATGTAACGCTATTCTAGAGTATCTCAATGAGAAGAGAACTAGCTTAGCTGCGCTCAATGACAAATTAGCTGCACTTAATGTCAACCTTCAAGCAACATTGGCGAAAAAATTACAACTGGAAAATGAGGTGGCTAGTTGTACAGGAAAACTGAAAAGAGCTGAAGCTCTCATAGCCAGCTTGGCAGGTGAAAAAGCTCGCTGGGTCGAGGCTGCTGAGACTCTAACGCGTACTTGTGACAACCTTGCCGGTGATGTACTCCTCTCTTGCGGGCTCGTTGCTCTCTTAAGCTCATTGAATATTAACCAACGAGATTCTTATATCATAAAGTGGAGGAAAGAGCTTGATCGTCTTGGGATACCCAATTCTGGGGAATCCTATGATTTTTTTGGATCTCTACGAAACAACGTAAATTCTGATCCGGGCAGCAGCGGAACTTCGGAAGACTCAAAGCATCGCCTGTCCTTCAATTCATCGTTTAATCAAGCAAATACTTTGATCCTTGAACACTCGCTTCTCTGGCCTCTCATCTTCGATCCGCAGAATCAAGCTAACATATGGATCAAACGCGTTGAGTCTTCCAATGGCCTGGTGGTTGTAAAACCAACAAGTCCACTCTGGTTTGTTCAGATTCGAGAGTGTATCGAAAAAAATCTACCTGTTCTGGTGGAGAATGTAGATCGTTCGGTGTACCTAGAGAAGACTCCTGCGATTCTTCGCTACTTTGGAATCTTCTCAATTTCCTCACATTTCAGATTATACATGACCAGCCGAATATCCTTCAACGAAGCTTCGGGTAGTCGTCGTCTTGACGAACCTCATGACATGTACAAAAGATTCAGCGTCGTTAATTTTACCCTTGCAAATGAGGCGCTTGAGGATCGTCTTCTAGAGATAATCGTATCGCGAGAGAGACCTGAACTGCGTAACACTTTCGATAGACTGATGATGACGAGTGCTGCCAACAGAAAACTACTTAACCAGGAAGAGAACCAAATACTCGAAATTTTATCAGGCGCCAGTGTGAATATTATTGAGGACGAAAGAGCCATTGAAAAGTTGGATCGTTGGAAACAATTGTCTCACGAGATGAAAATGAGACAAGTTGAAACAGAGAAAGCCACAGAGCGAGAAATGGATGAACTTCGAAGTACTTATCGACCCTTAACGAAGTACTGCGCCGCTCTTTATGACACCCTAGCGTATCTCGTTAATTTCAACCATATGTACCGATTTTCGTTGGATTGGTTTGTTCGTCTCTATGTTAGGTCCATCGACACTTCAATGAGAAGTGTCATTCTACATAAGAGATTGAGGTATCTTGGCTCATCCTTCACTCTGACCCTCGACGCTAGTGTACGGAACGCTCTTCTCGATGAGCATAAACTTCTCTATTCATTTCTTCTTTCCATCAAAATTCTGCTCGACTCTCAGAAAATGGATCGAATTGAGCTCAGGGCACTGTTTCTTACCAATGTGGTTGATTGTAAATGTGAAGAAGACTACAACTTGGGGCCGGAATCTGCTGTCACAACGCTTTCCAGTGAAATTAAGTACATACTTGTTTATATTTTGTAGATTTTGACATCAATATTTTACGTAATCGGAATGTAATACTTTTAGGAGCTCGAATATCAAAATTAATTGAATTTATTGATTTCTTAAGAGACATCAAGTTCATCATAGGTCAACAACTCGGCAACGCGCTACCGAACGTCTTTCACAACCTTCCGAAGAGTTTTCAGGAAAAATCCTCCAGTTGGGACGATTACTGTAACGGGGACAATGACGAAGGTCTTCCAGCTCCGTGGGATAGTAAACTGACTGACTTTCAACGATTGATACTCATCAACAGGCTGCGACCTGAAAAAACCCTTAATGAAGTGTTGCGACTGGTTGAGAACACTCTCGGATGGAACTCAATAACGTCAGCTTCTTCAACGAGGATGCGGGACAACATAATCGCACGTTCCTACGACGAATCTAGCTGCGTTGTTCCGCTGATTTTTGTGTTACCAAGTTATCTGGAGCCACACGGACTAGTTCAAAAATGGGCTAGAACCATTGGATTTTCCTCCAGAGTGCAACGATTCTCGATGCCACCTTCTTCATCAGTGGAATACTCAGAGATTGAGGGTAAGATCGAGGCAGCTCGAAGACACGGTGGATGGGTACTCCTGGAGAATTGTCATCTTGCTTCGGACGAGTGGCTTGCTAGGCTCGAAAGTATTTCGGAGTCTCTCAGCAATAACGATGACACTGTGTTATCCTTCCGCTTATGGTTAACCAGCTATCCAAGCACCAATTTCCCAATAAGCATATTGCACGATGGCACAAAGATCTATTGCGAACAGCCCGGTGATCAGATAAAGCAAAGCCTCTTAGATTTCTACGCTACAGAGCCCTTGGACGATCCAAATTTTTATAACACACGTAGCGCTGGTAACAACGCCAGAACTTTCTCCAAGCTCGTTTACGCTCTTTGTTTTTTTCACGCGATCGTCACCGGAAGACAGAGATTTCACAACCTTGCCTGGAATGTTGGATCTTACGAATTTACCGATTCCGACCTAAAAATCTCCATCGGTCATTTGCATCGAGGCTTTCACATTGATCGAAGTCAAACATTCGTAGGCCATGAGGATTTGAAACAAGATACCGATCGGTCTGAAGAGGACGTTGTTGAAAATTTGATCTATTTGGTTGGGCAGTGTTATTATGGTGGAAGAATCTTGGACCCTGCGGATCGCGACTGTCTCAAAGTCATTCTTCAAGATTGCTGCAACATCGAGCTTATTCAATCAACCAACAATTATGTTTTCAAAGGTTCCGATCGTTCGTCAATCAACGGCTATGAATACTCTGCACCTAATAGAATGGAGTACCGTGATTTCGTTCGACATATCAAAGACTGTTTACCAGTCGGTGAAGCGCCGCCAGGAATTTTCGGGCTGGACGACAATGCTGCTATCCTCAGAAATCATCAGAATTCGAATTACTTTGTTCATTCGCTAGCTCGCAGTCTCTTCCTCATTGACAATGACATATCAGCACATCCGGACGAACCAGTTCGTCCAAGATTGTTGGATGTCGTTCAGGACATCAGGACGAAGTTGACATTGAAAAGCGTCAATGACGGTTCAGATGCTTGGCTTGATTTGGAAAAACTCAAAATCCATTACCCAATCGCCTACAAAGAGCCTTTGAACGCTGTCCTTGTCGAACAAGTTGAAATTTATAACAAATTGATTTCAGTTATTGCAGCGAGTCTTATTGATGTCGAAGCAACAATCTTCGAAGCTGAATACGAAATCATAGAATCTTTGACCCAGAATAGAGTTCCCGATAAATGGATAATGATTGGTGGATTGCACATCATCAACAGCATTGATTGCTCGACCCTCTCTCGGTTTATTGATGCTCTTTCCAATCGTCGAAATTTTTTCATTTCCTGGGTAGAAAATGGTCATTACAGAGGAAGTTTATGGATAGGTGGATTGGTATATTGCAAAAAACTTCTTCTTGCAGCTCGATTGACTTTTTCACGAAAAATTGGGATTCCCCTGAGTTGTCTCGCAATAAACTATGAGATGACCAATATTAAGATCGACCAGTATAAGCCCTGCAAATTCGTGGCAGTTGCTTCAGACTCGATGAACTATATCCACATTCATGGACTTCATTTATCTGGAGCCCGATGGGACCTCAAACGTTTTACACTCGCTGAAACTGTTCGAAAGTTGTACTGGAACCCAATGCCCATAATTCGTTTAGTACCGATCTCTCTTGATTCGTTATCCACGAAGAATAATCAGCACGAAACTAATTATTATGCTTGTCCGCTTAACTCATCTCCTGCAGCGTATCAATCTTCTAGTTTTTACTTTCTTGGCTCTTTGTCCGTTAATTATATCACGAGAATACCACTGGAAAGCAAGGACACTAAAGTCGAACATTGGATTAAACGAAGAACTCTTCTCTATTGTAATAAATAATAATACTTAAGGAGGTTATAGCGTTTCTCATGTAAAAATTATTTTCCAACTTTACACAATAAAATTTTGTAAATAGAAAGCTTAATATGGTATTAAACTTGTGGCGGAATATGCCGATGATTCATCGTCTCAAAATTGAGATATTTATTGCTGAATTTCGCAATTTTTTGAAAGCTTCCATAAGAGCTCATGTTAAACTTGTCATTTTCAACAATGAATATCTCGATTACTAGACGGTGAAACCTCTCCAAATTTTTCACACATAATTAAATGCTGTTCAAGAAGATTCACGCCAAATTTCAATACATTAACTTGGAATAATCAAATATAATGTATTTTTCGTATGATGTCATATAAATATCGATACAACTTCCTTAATTTGTTACCTATTCTTATTAAATTTATTACCTATTAAAAAGTTGAAATATTTATATTTCATATATATATGACATATTTATAGAATTATAAAAAACTCAAGTTTTTTACTGTAACAAAAAAGTTGAATAGACGAGATGTCGATTTTTACCGATCGAGAAATTATGGTTTATCTACAAAGAAATTGAACTGCGCTGGAGGATTTGAAGAGTTTGAAAAGTTACCACCATGCAGGAAGCGCCTCCAAATTCGTGGCCTTCGTCAGGAAGAACCGGGAGGGCTAGAGAGGACTGGACACAGGGTGCTTTAGAATTGTACACAGAATCCCAGCCAAAACGGGGGCCGCTGTGATCGGAAAGACCATAGCTATATGCGCAATCTTAGATGCAAACAATCCACAACTCGTTCTTAAGAAATAAAGAACAATATGAATCGACTATGAATCAATCAAATAAAGAACGATATGATCATCAGTACAACGATTTTGCCACAATCGGTTCTCTCCATGAACGATTTTGACATTTTTTTCTCAACCATAAAACCCAAAGAGAAATCTTCTCGCTCTACTAAAGTCTAATTTCTTAGCCACTATAGTCCAAATCATTATCTGGATGAAAGTTCGGTCATGCTTCTCATCCTCATCATGAAGATGTAAATCGGTGAGAATTTGGGTAAAACCCTTATCAACAAACTTGGCTTGTAACTATTTTATGGGCAATAAATAAACGTTTATTCATTTGAGATGTCGAAATATTTTTATTTCACTTTCCCCAAACGATTAATTTTATAAAAACACACAAAATGAACACTTCACAAAATTACGATCGTTTTTACACGAAAAGCATCGCACAGAAAATATACAGCACCCAGGTAGCAATTTTCATAAAGTTATCCGAAAGTTATCTTAAGGATATCTAATGTCCGTCCGAAAGGCATCCGAAAGTTAACAACTTATCCGAAAGATAACTTTCGGATGACTGATATAACTTTCCGATGCCTTTTCGGACGGATATAAGATATCCTTAAGATAACTCGGATAATTTTTTGAAAATTGCTACCTGGGCAAGGTCCGTAGATTGGTAGCATTGCATTTGTTAAAAAACATAAAAAATGAAAACTATGAATTAATAATAATGAAATTGAACAGGAAAGATCATTGGTTGAAGATGTTTATTTATTGGAATCATAGTATACGAATTCTCGTAACTATTTACATTGATAGCGATGATTGATAGAATTCATTGATTTTATCCACAAGATGAGAACCGATGAAAAATGACATTGATAAATAACTTTGAATTTATGATAAATGTATTGTCTTATGAAAGCACCGATATTGACCTTTTGGAAAACTCTGATAAAAATACAGGATTTATAATTGTTAGTGATAAATTACCATTAAAACTTCAAAAGGAAATAAGTATGGCTTGATATTAAAAAGATAAAAATCCGTGAGATGAGGAAATCATAAAATTGATTAACCAATAAAACTTACTTCGAATTTCCGTCTTTCCATAAATAGAGGGATGAAAGTCCAGTTGGAAATTAAGGATGTATGCCCAAAATATACAATTTAAGTTTGACCTTCAAATTTAAAATATGTTGTAGAGTGAACGATGCTGCGTCGATTTAGAAAAAAAATAATTAGACTTCATCGTATAGTTATTACGTAAATTAATTTTTTCAGTCCCATTAAAACGCATGTTAATCGTAGCGGAAGTAGCCTAATTTGAAAGAAAATAAGAAAATAAAGCCCGTGATATATATAAGCGTACAGATTTAAAAAAATATTATTAGAAACTTTATTTTTTTTACTATTTAAAGAAAAAAAAACCCCGATGTCACCGTCGTATTTGTTCAAAAATCTCAAAAAAAAGTTGAGTCGTTTGGGTCATGTGCGAAAACTGCTACTACAGCCGCCATGTTAAATGTGCGAAACATGGAAATATGGCAACGTTGCACGCGCGGGCAGTACGAACAGAGTGGTACAGTAGTAGTGAGAGAAAATACAAGCGTGATCTAATCATGAAATGTCAATGCAAATATATAATGCAAGATAAACATGAGCTATATAAATAAATTAACCAAAATATTTTCTTTATGAATTTAGATCAATCAATACCAGGAAGGGAAAAGAAAGTATATCTGGAAACGAAACATATTTATTTATAAAAAATAAAAATTAATTAGTGCATATCAATAATGTTTAAATATTGAAATTAAATATCATAATTTGCATATTCGTAAACGTCGAAATATAATCGAAATCACGTTCCTCGACTTCTTCACAGTTATTTTCATTTTTTTCAGTGTCGCTGTTCAATTCGCAAAATTTTTTCTCGTTGTTGTTCAAATCTTCATTTTTCGTGAAACGTTTGAGCTCTTGAATAATTTGTTCAATTACTCTACTATTTTTTGTGATTCTCGGCCTTCCATTTACGCTTTCGCAATTAAGCAATGTATTAGGTTAGGAAACTAGCTGTCAAACGACACACTTTTCGGCACTGTTGCCAAATTTTCTCGATATATAAACGGAATTTTTTGATTGGTTGATAGAACGGACATTAGCTCCAGTAAAAAATAGTCAAATGAAGAACTAATTTTTCTTAAAGTTAGTAACTGTAACTTTCATCGGGTTGATTTGTTATGTATAATTAGTATTAATTAATAAAAAACATATTTATGATTGATATCTTATATAATGATCTGTTTGAAAAAACAAATAGATGTACTGGTGGATTTGACTGGGCATAAATCCTTAATACTATCAAAGAAGAGATTTCATCAAGATAATAAGAGGTATTTTTTATTTCGTGTTTTTGCAAGAAGGTTTTTCTTTTAACGCGTTACCACAACAAGGCATAAGCCCGAATAACGGAAAAAAAATAAAACTAAACAAAAAACGAACGTAATATATTTTTTTTTATTTTTCCATCGCCTAATCAATGGAATTCATATTTTGATCGTTTTTATTATATTTTTAACAGCATTATGGTAAGGTCTTTTCATTCATTTCTTCTATACGCGGATCTAAAATGGCGGAAATACTCATTTCAGTATATCTATAGTTCACTGACGGTTACGAACCAAACACACAACGGTACCAAACAAACGCACACCGATACACCGATATGACTACACTTCTCCGTGGACCCAAAATGGCCGTCTTTGAGAAGACTTTACCAATGCAATGTTACCAACTCACGGACCTTGAATATACAGTGCCGGAAAAAATTGTCTCTTATTACGCTATCACTTTGGTACGAAACTTTCCCTTGTACCGCACAAGCGCGGAAGAATGGTCACTTTCATCATATGGACTAATTTTATTACTGTAGCTACGATTTTTCCGGCCCATGCGATACTGATGGCAGCACGAAGAACTGATTCAGGACGGGATTTTGAGGACGCCGTTACTACTTATTTTCCTAGGCTGTGTCCACTCCTCTCTGTCTCCCTGGCCTTTTCGTGGCTTTTGCCGGGTAAACGAAAGAAATGTCATTGTTAAAATGACGTCCCGAATACTTTGATACGATTTTTCCGTTTAATTGTAATTATAATATAAATTAAAAAATTGTGCATCACCCCGAATATCTTTGGAAAATTACGATTTTTCCAAGGATACGAGTGAAAATAGCTGTCGAGCTGGCAAGTAGTTTTAGATCCTCTATGAGATTACAGATTCATTCCCTAAATAGGAAATAGAAGAATAAAGCGTGGGTGTCGTGAGTGATATGTCAAGCCATGTGTCGATAGCGCCACTTTAAACCGT
Source organism: Rhimphoctona megacephalus (assembly GCA_963989365.1). Taxonomy (NCBI): domain Eukaryota; kingdom Metazoa; phylum Arthropoda; class Insecta; order Hymenoptera; family Ichneumonidae; genus Rhimphoctona; species Rhimphoctona megacephalus. The sequence continues at coordinate 22,554,417 of OZ022420.1, forward strand.
AGGATGCTGTGAACGATTTCAAAATCGAAAAAATAAAATTGCAGGGTAAAAATTCGTGGCCAAGTAATTGAATGACCAAAAATGTAAGTAACATTCGAACATTTGTATTTTCCTTTTCGATCGTGTTTTCTTTGTTTACACCTCGTTCGCGTAATTGATATTACAACAGCGTCATATTCATTAACAATATAATTAAACAATCAACCTTAGAACCCCACTATCAATTTTTTTGCCTTTAAATCACACATCGGGATAAATAATTACCCCAATTGTTTCTTTAGCATAAAATGTTTCTCGTATAAATTATTCTCTTCGTTTTTCGATAACGAAGAGAATAATGTATGATAAAGTCACATTCCTTAGCTATTTATTAATGAAAATGTATGGAAACGAAAAAAGTTTTGAAAAAATATAAAAATGACTGAACGATGAATGTTTTTGTGGGATAACTTTTAACCCCAGTGTAGGGTTCCAGGGTTAACATAAACAAAAATTAATGATGAAATAATAATCAACTGGGTTAAATTCTTTTTTTCATTAACATTTATATTTATGCATCACCATTTCGAAAACTATAAATGGATTCTTTTTTCCTCAATTCTAATTTAAATTTGCCAAATTTGATAATTTTTCTATACTTAATTAAAATAAACTTTCAATAATTATTTGTTAATGACAGGTACAAAAAAATTGTATTATTATTGTTAATATTATCGGTGTCACTTGCGGAGGATTACTACGAGCTTCTTGGCTTGAAACGTGACGCAACGCAAAAGGAAATTCGTCAAGAATTTAAAAAACTTGCCGTTACTTATCACCCTGATAAAAATAAGGTTCAAGATTATCTTTTTTTTTAAATTATCTACATTTAAGCATTTGGTTGCAGAAAAATTGATTTTGAAAATTAAATAAATTTTTGTATCATTTTCAGGAAGATCCAGATGCTCATGAAAAATTCATAAAATACACAATGGCTTATGAAGTCCTTAAGGATCCTGATTTAAGAAAAAAGTACGATCTTTATGGAGAAGAAGGTCTGAATGGTGCCAACAAACAACAAAATTATCATTCATGGAATTATTATCGTGACGACTTTGGTATTTATGATGACGATCCACAAGTGGTTACTCTAAGCAGACACGATTATGGTAATTCAAATATTTTGTAGAAATTGTTTGTTTTTCAATATCCCTAATTTTGATCAATTTAGGGAATTCGAGGAATTTTTTCAGAATTTTTGTTTTTGATATTTATAATTTTATAATTCTAACATATAAATATTTAAATATTTTTATACTTCAATATTAATTAAAAAAGTTCATCACTTATTATTGATTTTGCCTAAATATACATTGATTGATTCAATTCATATTTTGCTGGAATGGCTTTTTATAATTTTGTGCAATTAAATACAAAAATAAATAATAATATAAAGAGTTTGACTAAAAATGATGAAATAATGAATTTTGGATTTTTTGTGAGTATTTATTTTTGTTTCGCAGAGGACAGCGTAGTGAATTCCGAAAAAATATGGTTTATTAATTTCTACTCGCCGATGTGCAGTCATTGCCATCATTTGGCACCAGTTTGGAGAAAAATAGCCAAAGATCTCGAGGGTGTGATAAGAATTGGTGCGGTCAACTGCGAAGATGATTGGCAGCTCTGTCATCAATTGGGAATACAGTCGTATCCCACATTACTGTTTTATCCGAAGGTATAATGAAAAAAAAGATTAAAAAAAGACAAAATCTTTGTATTTTCCAGAGAATTTTGAATTATGTTTTTTCAGAATTCAAAACATGGTATCAGATACGTTGGCGCAAAAACTTTTGATGACATAAATCGATTCGTGCTCGATCGTATCGATGTAAATATCGACGAAATCACAAAATCAGAATGGATGAGAATTTTAAAAGGAACCAATCTCGAACGTCCTACTCTTATTTTCACTTGTGGCCCTGGACGCGATTGTCCGATAACCGATGATCGATTAAGAATCTCTGCGATATTCGTAGGACATGAATTTGATTTTTCGTTTAATTTGTTCGTCTTTTTTTTTTAATCCTGTTTTTTCTGTCGCATCACAGGAAAATATTATAAACGCGGTATTTTACAACTGCGTGGATGAATTATGCGATAATTTAATAGCTGAAAATACCGGATCTGTTTACGTACCAATAAAAAATGACGATTTCTGGAAACCCGTTGAATTCGACGATACGACCGAGGTTGAGTCAATGGTTAAACAAATTTTGGAACAGTTGCCAGAACCGCAAGATATCAGTGCTGATGAATTTGAGGTAATTTAGAAAAATTTTCGATAATATATATTTAATCATTATTTTGTTAATTAATTCATTATTTGACAAAACAGACAATACGAAAACGTCTCGAGTCGGATAACGACGATGGTTGGCTTTTGTGTTTTTACGTTGGTCACGCCACTGAATTGGATCTTCAATTGAAGATATTACCCAATATAATTCGTGATATAAATCTGGGTAAATTTTGTTCCAATCTCAATTAATTTTATAATTTTTTATGTAATAAATATTATAAAATAATATATGATAAAAATTCATAAAATGATAAAAATTACACTATAAATATTAAATTATATTCATCAGGAAAAGTCAATTGTGGCAAATACCCAAAATTGTGTACCCACTTGAACGTGAATCGTTATCCAATGTGGGGTGTTTTCAAACCTGGTGGAGCGTTCGAGCTCAGCCATGGCAAAGATACGATAAACGATATTGCTAAGTTTGCCGAAAACAGCGTGAAAGCTCAAAATGTTTGGGCTTTATCGGCCGAGAAGATTCTCTCGATTTTAAAAAGACAACGTGGTAAATTGAAAAATCGTCTTGTGTACACTTTTGTCTCATTTGCATTGTGAATTATGAAATTAATTGTACAATTAATGAACAAATAGGAAACGAAGCGTGGTTTGTCGACTGGTACGCTCCTTGGTGTCCTCCCTGCATCCAATTTTTGCCGGAAGTTCGAAAAGCTTCCCTCGAGTTTGAAAAATCCGTAGTACACTTTGGAACTGTCGATTGTACCGTTCATTCGGGAATTTGTCGTCAATATAATATTCGCTCGTATCCAACTGCGATGCTCATAAACGGAAGCACGACTCTTCAATTTACCACGCAAAAAACAGCAGCTAATGTTGTGCAATTTATCAACGAGGCTATTAATCCTACAGGTGAGAAATTTTCAATTTATAATTGGAAATTAATTATTTAAATGGCATGTTTGTTTCAATTTTTTCAATTCTTATAATACATTTTATTGTTTTTCTGTTTCAGTTATTCATTTGACTTATCAAAACTTTGATCGTAAGCTCGGAAAGAAAAAATCCAAAGTTTTATGGGCGGTGGATTATTTTGCACCTTGGTGCGGCCCTTGTCAGCAGCTCGCTCCCGAATGGTCCGCAGTTGCGAAGCTCTTTAAACTTTTACCGAACGTTAAAATCGCCAGTGTCGATTGCGAGGCACAATCTTCGTTGTGTTCTTCACAAGGAATTCGAAGTTATCCGACAATAAGATTGTACCCATTCGGTAGCGAAGGCCTCTCCCAAGTCGCGTGAGCATTTAATTAAAAAAAAAAAAAAAAATAATCAAACTCGACGAAAACGATCTTTTTCAAACTTGAATTTACATCGCATATATTTATATATATTTTTTACGGACAGAATATATAATGGACCCAGGGATCATTTGTCTTTGTCAAAATGGATAGCACAATTTTTACCAGTAGGAGTTAAAGACTTTGATCAATATTCTTTGAAGAGAGATGTTCTCGAGAGCAATGAAATTTGGCTCGTCGATTATTATGCTCCATGGTGCGGTCATTGTCAAACTTTGGAACCTCAATTCGCAATTGCTGCACAGGTAAGTTCAATTTATTTTAAAATTAGGAAAAAAAATGTTAAAAATAAGAAAATCATATTTAAACCTTGACCCTCCTTCTTTCGAAGCTCTTGGAAGGTAAAGTCCGACTGGGTCGTGTAAATTGCGACGTCTACAGACAACAATGTTCCCAAGCCGGCGTTCGAGCTTATCCAACAATGATAATGTACACGGAGAAAAAGCGTTCTCGAACAATTCACGGAAGTCACATAATATCTTCCACGCGAGCGGAAAAAATTGAAAACGAAGTTTTAGACCGTCTGAAAATTTCTTCCCGTAAAAAACACGACGAGCTCTAACCTCGAGAACTTTAGGTGCCTTGAAATATACTCCAAATAGTTATACTATTCTGATTTTCTTTTGTAAATACGATTGGCGATTGTGATTAATCGCTTATAGAGTTTTTCTACTTTTACAATATAATTTTGTATTCAACTGCATAAAATGACGGTTTTTTTCATTTCTTCGTTAATAATTCATCAAAAATTGTACTTTTGATTGATTAACAAGATCGAATGTACTCCGTCTTCTTTTTCAATAAAAAAAAACTAATTCCGCGCAAAAAATTGTTTTTCCTTCTTTTGCGACCATATCCCGAATCAACGAATGAAGAAAATTTCAGAAAATTTTTAGGAATGCAATAAATGAACATTGTTTCTCAAAATACACATTTATTTGATACATTTTTCGCGTTCAGGCGTGAATATTCACATATACATGAATATAGATATATATATATTTTTAATAAACCTATACACGATAAAATAATTGATTCCTTTTTTACATAAAATCCTTAACAATTTACACATTATCGAAATAATTTGTTGCGCTGTGTATTGAAATAATCAATGCTGTGAATGGGGCACGCAATCAACATATTTTTCGGTGTGTGATTTTTAGTTTCCAATCGGTCTAGGAATCTCTTTACCGTTTTATCAACAAAAGCGAATAGTTTATTAGTGATGTTATTTTTTTTTTCCACACAACAGAGAGAAAAACAAAATTGTGGTTTTTGATACAATTTTGTCGTGGCGTTAAAAAACCGTGAAAATTTTTTTTAGAAAATTCATTTTTACAAAATTTGACAGTCCATTATTGACCGCGGATTGTGTTGATACACGATGCTTATATTTTATAGATATATTCACTTTTTTCACATTCGTAATAAAGTTGACAAACTGATTCTCAAGACAGTTCGTTCATTTTTTTCAATGCTCTAAATTAAAGCCAACACGAGCTCTCCTTGTTTAAAATATACATATGTATACAGAATGTACCAGGTTGAATGGACAATAATGTAAAACAAGTTCAGGGTCGAATTTCGAGTCGAAAATTCGAATAAAGTTTTTTCATCGAACCCTCTTCTCATGAATTATTGGCAGGGATACAACTCTATTCTTTATATCTCTATTCTTAAATAACTCCATGCTGCACATCTCTATTCCTCTACATCTCTATTCTTAAATATCTCTATTCTGAATAACTCTGTGGTTAATTAAACTGTATTCGTAAATAACTCTATTCTTAAATATCTCTATGCGTAATTATCTCTATTCCTGAACATCTCGATGCTTAAATATCTCTATTCGTAAATATCTCTTATCTCCTACATCTCTATTCTTATATATCTCTATTCTTAAATATGGTTAAAGACAACTCTATTCTGATACATCTCTATTCCAACTCATCTCCATTCCAAGACATCTCTATGCTTGATAAAAATAATTGACAATCAAGCTGTATATTATGATAAATTATCGGCGGTCGAAATAGTAGAGCGAATAAAATTTTATAGGCTGATCGAATAAGAAATTGAACTCTCAGATCTTGGCATAACTATTACATGTTTTTGTAAAATTTAAATTATTTAATTGAATATTATTATGTATTTTAATGATCATAGCAATTGCATTTGAAGAGACAGAATCAATGTTTCGGCGGTATTTTGACCTGTTCATACAATCATAGAATCATAGCGTGGTGAGTATCGATACTCGAGATTTTGTATTAACTCACCACGCTATGATTCTATGATTGTATGAACAGGTCAAAATACCGCCGAAACATTGATTCTGTCTCTTCAAATGCAATTGCTATGATCATTAAAATACATAATAATATTCAATTAAATAATTTAAATTTTACAAAAACATGTAATAGTTATGCCAAGATCTGAGAGCAATTTCTTAGTCGATCAGCCTATAAAATTTTATTCGCTCTACTATTTCGACCGCCGATAATTTATCATAATATACAGCTTGATTGTCAATTATTTTTATCAAGCATAGAGATGGAATGGAGATGAGTTGGAATAGAGATGTATCAGAATAGAGTTGTCTTTAACCATATTTAAGAATAGAGATATATAAGAATAGAGATGTAGGAGATAAGAGATATTTACGAATAGAGATATTTAAGCATAGAGATGTTCAGGAATAGAGATAATTAGGCATAGAGATATTTAAGAATAGAGTTATTTACGAATACAGTTTAATTAACCACAGAGTTATTCAGAATAGAGATATTTAAGAATAGAGATGTAGAGGAATAGAGATGTGCAGCATAGTTATTTAAGAATAGAGATATAAAGAATAGAGTTGTATCCCTGCCGAATTATTACTTATTAAAGTTTTATCTTAAAATAATTTATCAGTACTAAATTTAAGTATACATTATTGACCATTAAACTCAAATCATTTTGTATAAATACCCAATATTCGTATATCACATACAATTGTGCCGTACATAGGCAGTGCTATAAAAGAATGAGTGCTATGAGAATTGTTCGGCACATCGTTCGTGATCCCGCGAATAAACGACGATTGTAATTCATGCACAATCGTCAAATAAATAAACATTCATTTCCTAACTTCGTTATTGATTATGCATTTCTTTAATGATTTCTTTTTCGACAAAGTTCTTTCCACGTCGATTTGAAGTATTTCCAAAAAAAAAATACTCAGTTTCTTCCATTTTTCTAGTTTTCATTCTAGCTATCTACAATTTTGTAGAAAAATCGTGACTTATATAGAGTTACAATGGGAATGGATCATCGTTCATGAATGACGACGACAAATCTTGTCGCACTTTTGTTTTTCACATCTCGAATCCCGATAAAAGCCATTTTTCGTTGGGAAATTTGTTGTAAAAATCGGACAAAAATTTAATGAGAAAAAATTCTATCGTGTACCGGAAAATTTCGAATGAGTGCAATTTTGGAAAAAAAATTCTTGCCGTTTTATCCAGAAATATAATTATGATTTTTGTCAATGGGAACAACAACAAAAATGATAAATTATGTTATTTAGTCTATATAGCACATCCTATAAAACTGTACACGATATTTAGACGCATTTACACATCGACGATTGATGAAAAATGTACAAAAGCATTCGCGGCACCGCTTGGAAAAGCGGTGCATGAACAAAACACGATTGTTCTTAAAAAAAAAAACGAGCAAAGTTTCTTGGACAATTATTTTGGATAAATTATGAAGTTTCATTAAAAAATAAAAAATAGAATTTTTCATTTATTAGCGATAAAATGTTTTTTTTGTTAAACTTTGCTCGTCCATTTTCGAACCTATAAATCATATAGTCATGGTGGACTTTATTAAGAACAAAAATACGTTCTCATTCAATAAATTAATATTCTAAAATTATGTAATGCTCAGTGCATTCGTACTTTTTTTTTTCATTTTTGTTTTGCCATTGATAAATTTAAAATTTTTGCAAGCCGTAGGTTATTCAAACGATAAAATCCAATTACTTTTTTCGAAACGAATTATTTCTATTTACGTAGCTCAGACGTTTCTTTTTGATGGCGGTATTAAATGGTCCGGAAGTTCGGCAGGTAGTTCGTAGCCTCCCAATTTGACGTTTATCAAATGCATCGCAAGGGCAAATTCGTCCGCGTCGAGGAGACCGTCTTTGTCGATGTCTGACAACTTCCAAATCTTTCCGAGTACCATTTTCGGCAATTTTGACTTGAGCATTTCGGATTTTGCGGCTGAGAAAGAAAATCAAAGTGGACGTGAAAATAGTAAGTAATCAGAAATTGGAAATTAAAAATTTATTATGAATGCTAATTATTATTTTTTCCACAAGATGGCAAAACATAAAATAATAATAATTAAACGTACAGGAAATTAATCAGTTCGGTGTGAGGAAATTTAAGTTATGCAGCTGTTTCAACAAAAATTTATTTTACAATGAAAATATGAAAAAATGGTTTGAAAAATTAAATTTCCAGCCCAATTGTTCTCCAATTATTTGAATACCTGATGCGATGGGTTTGTTATAACTGAAATAAGAAATTGTGCTTGAAGTAGATCCGAATACCGTGATAATACAGCACCGAAACGGCTGAAATGTCACGACTTAACGATTTTGACACTGTTGTAATGACGTATGAGGTTTTTTCCCAATCAAAATTTTTTTACACCACCATCACACATTTTATTTCGTGTTTTTTCAACTCCTGGTAAACTATATCTGTCGGATTCAGGGTGAAAAACAGGGCACGATAATCGACGCATTAATTATTGGTGAAAATTTGGAAAATCAGATTTATATCATTTTTTTTTCGTTTTGACGATTGTCCTGCCAGATATAAATCGTCCATTTTTTTTCCGCGAATTTCGGGATTTTCGTCTTGGAGTTCAGGTGGATCAGTACTGAATGTTAAGTCGGAAGGCTCATCCATACTATCTTCGTTGAAAAAGATATTGTCTTCATCGAGCGTAGCTCTCGAGTTTTTGTGCAACAGAAAATCGCAGCGTTGTAAATGAACGGTGGGAAAACTGCTCCTTTAACTCGGCGTTGTTGTCACTCGATGGAAGCAGGTTCGTACATTAAATAAAAATGTCATTGTACAATGAGCAAAGTTCCAGCGATGAAAGAACATTAAACCAATTTATATTTTTATGGTTCATAGCGACTGAATCATCACACATTCGTGAAAGGTGTAACGCGTTCGTGATACACAATGTATCAAAATCCTTTTATCGTGTTATTTGCGTCGTGTCAACGCTAAATTTTCGCGTCATTTAGAAACACAATCACTGTTGTACGTACCTTATCTGCGTTAACACAAACCCACCATAAAATAAGATAAACACAATCTTTCAGTATAAAATAAATAAAATAAAAATGAATTTTGAAGTTCAATTTTTTACGTAATTTTCTCAATGTTTCACTATAAAAAGAATTTTCATCAAAACCACTATACGACTTAAATTTTCTCAACCCGGGCTGATAAAATTCTGATCAGTACCGCAGCACTCACACGTTTTTTCATTCTTTATAAAAGATGGCGAAAAATGAGGCGAAAATTTTGTAATGAACATGAAAATAGAAAAATTATTAATGATTCCATAATTTTTTATTAATGGTAACAATTATTATTTACTTGAGATGAAAATAAAAAATTGGACTCACCTGCTCCAGTGATTTTTCCGTCCGATGGTCCAAGCGATTCGAATAACGAATCGTATTTGTATCTCTCTTTGTTGACGATCCATTCGGGTTCACCCGCACCGGCGTCAACTCCCTCTCCTCTATTGTAACCAAATGGACTGATTTGATCTTCGACGCCTTCGAAAGCTCCGCCTGAAAATCAAAATCATCGATCAAACATAATAGTCAATAACGAATATTCGGAAAAGCTATTTTTTTTTATTAATTTATAAATACAATCATTGTAACAATGATAATAACCAAGAAATGAGTAGAAATACTAAAGTTTAAATCAAATAATTGAGCAGGTGTCAAATAAACATTTTAAAAAAATGTTTATTTACACGTTTAATTCAAACATTTCATTTAAACATTTTAAAAAGTGTTTATTTACATGTGTCAAAATTTAAAAAAAAAGTTTATTTACCTTTGATAAGAGTTTCACTCGTCGTGGATACTTCCTCCTGTGGAATCATTGCCATGAGTCTTGCAATATCTTCAGCAAGCATTTTGTCAACAACTTCCAAGAGTCTCGGTTTTAGAACGTTGAATTTAGTGAAATCATGGTTAGCAAGATTCTCCTGCATTTTCTTGAGATCCGGAAAATCACCGGGCGATATTTGTTGTTCTCGTTGTATTTGGTCGTATATTTGGCCCAAGTTTTTAATCAGCTCCTTTTTCTTTGCCTCTTTACCGAATACTGCGGGCATGTCTTTTCTCAGGGCGCTTATTATGTATGCGTGAACCTTGAAAAGATTTTTGAAAAATTAGAACGGTAAAGAGTCTAAAAATCAAAGATTCTTTTTGTAAATAATTTAAAAATAAATAATAAAATATGAAAATTCACCTTTGCCAATCTCGCGCGTTTTATTAAATCGTTGAGCTTTCTGACAGTCGCATTTTTTGGCAAAGACTGCATATCCTTGAATAAATCCTGTTCTTCGGCTTCGAAAAGTCGACGATTGACGTCGTACCTCAAAGGCTGATCCCAAAACGATCCTATATAAACTCTCGCGACTTCCGGTGTTTGTAAAACTTTGCCGAGTGACCACATTAGTGCACCGTAAACCCTCATCAATTGTTGATGATCGATCATGTCCGCTTTGTTCAACACTATTCGAATTTTATCATCGTGGCCGCGAAGCGCCTCGATTGATCTTTTAAACTCGTCTGAAATATCGAGCTTGTGAGCGTCGAACAGTAATATTATCCTATCTACTCTTTCAGCGAACCATTCGAGAACTCCCGCAAAATCGTATCCTCTGTCAACCTGCAATCAAATATTCATATATATATTTGTTTTATATTTAAATTCAAAATTGTATAACACAAGTCGATAAAACGGGAATAGTATTGAAAATCCAGAAAAATTCACTTTAATATTCTAGAAAACCCAAAGGAAAATTTAAATATCTTGAAATAAATAAAAGTGGTAAGTACAAGTAAAGAATCCCCAATCGTTTCTCCAAACAGCCCTTATATTATTTCATAGTTTTTATATTTTTTACCCTCTGTTTTTCACCAGACAAAATTCCAGGAGTGTCGACGATGGAGATTCCTTTGAGGACCGGGGAAGCAACCAAAGAACATTGAAGTCGATTGAGAAAAGCATTGCCGAATTTGGAAAGAGGCCTGAATTGTTTTGCAGGATCAACGACCAGAGCATTTCCAGGAATAACACCCTCTTTTTGATCGTACATAACGGCTATGAAACGGTCCGTCGTCGGCTCTGGGCCGATTCTTATTCCAGGAAAATCTCTTTCCAAAACATACTTTATAAAAGTTGTCTTTCCTGTGGAATATTGACCGACTAGTAATATCATTGGCTTTGCTGCAAAATCGGCGTCATCCAGTTGCGGAGAATGAAAGTCATGGAATTGGTAATGCTGCTCCAGCGGCAAGAGTTTCGTCTTGTATATTTTTATCAAGCCGTCCGATACGGTGTCGAACAGATCTTGCTTGTCCTTGTCCTCTCGTGATAACCACGTAAACATTTTTCGTTTGTTTTTTGTACAAGCTAGAGAAAAAAAAAACTATTTTTTTTTTAACATTGTATGCATTATGTCTCTCCTTGTTCAATAGTAAAAATCATAAATATGTTAAAGATGACAAATATTTTTAAAAAAATCATGAAAAACAAAAAATTAAGATAATACTAAAAAAAATTTTTTATTATTATCTTAGGAAAAACTAACAAAAAATCTATAGCAAAAAATATGAAATATTGAACGTCATTGAAAGTTAGTGGAGAAATATTGAAATGATTGGAAATATAAATTATATATGAAAAATCTCGAATATCCCGAAAAAGATATTTTCAAAAATTGATATAAAGTTCCATGGAAATTTCCCATCAAAGATTACTAAAAACCATTGACTTGGAAATACATAAATTACAAAACTACAAAAGTATGAATTTTGAATAAATTCGTAAAAAAATAACCTAATTGTTATAAATTGCCAGTTTTCTCCAAATTAAAACGATACTATAAAAAAAACAAGCCTTTATTTGTGCAATTTTAAGTATATCGAGGAACAAAAAAAGTTAAAACGATGAATCGACTTGTTGGAGGTCGCGAAGTGTTAATGAATTTATGATGTGTAACTTGACCGTCACACGAGACACTGTAAAATCGTAAAGTGGAAATGTGTTGCTCAAAGAGCGTTCGTTATAATGCATTGAAAAGATGCATTATTAAAGAAATAAAAATAAAAACAACAAAAGGCGATTCTTAGAAAGTTAAAACTGTATCCGAAATATAATGGGTTGTAGCGTTTTAACACGAGTACAGAGAACACGAGTACAGAGCGTTATAAAAAAAGCTGTAAAACTGTAATTGTGAGAAAAAGTGGTAAAACACAAGAAACTCACGTTGAAAAAAGCCACAAATAAAATTCACTAAAATTCCTTATTCTTTTGCACAAAATGTGTTCCTTTCCGTACACTGAATAAACGCACGTAAATGATTCACAAAGTTAAAAAAAAAACCACGAGTAATTGACGTCGCGACAAAATATCGTCGGTGGTGAAAAAAATAGAAGGCGGCGATCTCGTCTGGGAGAGTAAAAAACAGGAGTATACTTTTTTCTCTGATAAAAAGTCCAACGGATTCCGACGATAAACTGTAAAAATAACGACCACGATAGCCCCGTGAAGGCGCTGTTGCGCTCTGACTGCCACACACGATTTCCGTGACCACGGTACACCCAGAAAACTCGGCCTTGTCGCTCGCGCCCCCTTCTCGATGCACCTCCTCACTCGATTCTCTCTTCCCTTCACTTTTTTATATCTCTATCTCTCTCTCCGTCGCTCTTTTTTCTCTACGCTTTTCCGTGTCCCGAAACCCCGAAACATTTACAAACGCTTTTTTTTCATGGGACGTTTAACAAGGTTTGAGGTTAGGTACGAGAGAAATTTCAGGCCAGGGACGAAACAAACAAAAACTGGCCCTGTGGCGATCTAATCGTGAATGAATGGTTTGTAAAGATCATGGAAAATTGGACCCTAATTTAAGCCCGCTGTACACGACGCTTGTTTTCGTGCTGGATTTCGTGCATGATATGCTTTTGTATATCTATATATATAAATATGTATAGATATACAAAAATATATCATGCACGAAATCCAGCACGAAACAAAAGCGTCATGTACAGCGGGCTTTACTCCGCAATTATAAATGGGTATTTCTCGACTATTTTTAGTTTATTTATGAATATTTACGTCTATTTAAATTTCAATTAAATTTTTCCGAACCTGTGTTAGTTGGAAACTTGGAAAAGTTAAAAACAAGCTAAAAAAACTTAATCAAGCAGCGATATACGACTGCATTCAATTTCCAAGAATTTTAAAAGTATAGATTAGAATTCTTCCTATTTTTACAATGCAATTTTTTTCTGATAATTGTATTTTCACTGATTTAACATAATATCGAAGTTGAGTCAATACAAAGCTTGAGTTTGAACTCAACACGCGCATTTAACACGTGCTACATACCGGGTGTATCGTTTTCAAATATATATATCGTGTTTTTATCTCATTTCGCATCTGCGCCGATAAATCGTTTGAATATTTCTCATCACAGCATTCGAATTTATCACTTGTCGAACTGCAAATAAAACCATTATGTAAATAATGTGTTTTAACATTAGGCCATGGTTCACTGACGTTTCTCGTGCTGTGTGTGTTTCGCCAATATTTATTAGGTACTTTGTGTGGATTTAATAATAATTCATCGTACGAAAATGCTGTAGTAATCGATATTTCCTTTTGAAAATTTTTGACTTTTCGATCCAAAATAAAATCTACGTTATCAATATGAATGATATTGTATTCTCCTTTTTCATAAAATGGTCTTGACGTTCACAGACGACAATTTGACGATTTTTTTGTTTATTATTGAAATATTCATCGAACCAAAAACAACAAAAATTGATATTTGATTCCAGGCTTGTGGAGGCTCAAACTGCGCGTCTCGAAGCGCAGATCATGTAAAAATGTATAAATCGAAAATAATTTAAAAATAACGTGGCTTGGAATTCTGAATAATTGTAAATATTTGTTTTTTTTTGTCACTTTAGAGCGTTTACTGTTCTCTGTAAGACCGAAACTTAGTAAATGACGAATGTCAACGATACATGGTATTGAGAGAACGGATAAATGATAAAATTTGTACGATTGCGATAATCATTTGCGTAATTGCGTAATAGTTATGCGAACCATGAAGACCCAACGTTCTATTGCATAAGGCTGATGCACCGAACGTTGGGACATTACATCCTGGGTTTAAACGATTTTGCGCCAATTTGTAATGACTCTGACACACATGCGAGCCATTAAGGATGTTCAAAAATGGAATAATGTTAAATGATGATAAAATAATTTATTGAACGTTTTTTTCACATCTGTAAATAAATTAAGACAATAATTACATTAACGTTTATTAAAAAATTAATCATCGGACAATTGCATCGAAGAATTAATTGCTTTTATAAGAATTATTGCACAGTCGTTATCTTCAGTGCCGGAAGTTCTCGATGTGCGTTCGATAATATCATTATCAAGTTTTTCCTTTATACTCGTCAAATCAACGTTCAACGAACGTTCGGATTTTTCAAAATTTTGGATTATCGAAAAATTCGAGAAATTTTCTGATTCTTTTTCTTCTGACTTTTTATTCGATCCGTGAGTTTGTTTTTTTTTCTTCAGTGGACGATAAGATATCGCGATTTCATTAGAATTACATTTTTCAAGAGTTCGCGAAAGAATTCGTCGTCTTGATGGAGATTCGTGGCGATAAGAACGATTTACCATTTTTTTTTTATCCATTTGATTAACCGATTTATTTGTTGTCATTTCTTTCCTCGAATTCAGCAGCGATTTTTCTTCTGGTAGAACGACAAAATTGTCCACTTTAAAAGTCGAAAAATTGGTATCAGTATTTTTGGTAACTACGTGAGGATCGGTAATTGTAATTGTTTTTAAAGGGACTCCGGTCTCGAGGCTTGATTGGATTTTTTTCACGATTTTCCAGTCGTCCATTTTCGTATTGTATCCTGAAGATTTTTTCTCTAAATCTCTCAAATCGACGATAGTCGTGCTGATTTTTCGTGATATCGAATTGTTTGAAAAAACGTTGTCCAACTCAAAGTGAACTCTGTTTTTAGAGCTTTTTTTCGATTTTGGGTTTAAAGAAATTTGCCGAGTGCTTTTTACGATTGTTCGAGATACGCTGGATTTTAGGGATGAAAAACGTTTCTTGGTTTCGATCTCGTTCAATTTTTCGTTGAATATTCCAGATTTTTCGTTGTTCGGACTTGAAGAATTATTGAGAATATTTATCAAAGATGGTGGAGATAAATTCAACGAATTTTTATTCGAATCAGCAAAAAGATTCTTTTTTTCAAATTTCTTCGTGTATTCCACTGAAATCGGTATGAGACTCGATTTGCCCCTTGAATTCAAAGATTTTACAGTTTTATGAAGAATTATCGGAGAATCGATTCGTTGCTTCGATCTTTCACTCGAATTCAAACTCATGCCGATTTTCACATCGTTTTTAGTGTTAATTTTACTTATCGAATTATTTTGTCTCGATGAATATTTCGATCTTTGTGTTTGTCCATTCGGTACGCCAACCTTCTTCGTTTGCTCCGACGACAATTTATCAACTTTCATATCAATCACCGATTTACGACATTGCAATCTCAAATATTTCTCGGTGTTCGATGAACTCGTTTTGCTGATAACTCTCTTTGCCAAAGTCTCGTTCCTCGTGTTGAAACAATCTTTTCTTGACATCTGCTTGTTTTTCCTCTCAGATTCTCTCCTCGATCTCAGATTTGGAATATTTTTCTTCGATATCTGCAACGAGAATGAAAATTACGTGAAATTTAAAAATAAAATATATTTAAAATTTAAATTAAATTTTTTTAAAAATATAAACTTAAATTAAATTTTTTTTAAATATAAATTTAAATTTAAATTAAATGAATTAAATTTAATTAAATAAATAATGTTTATTTAATTAATTTAATTAAATAAAATTTAATTAAAATTACAAATTAAATTTAAATTTAAAAATAAAATATATTTAAAAGGAAAATCAACATTATTTCATGAACAAGTAAAAAAAATAATAATTTTTTTCATTTCCCGAAAAGAAATAACAGCGAAGTTTTGTTACGAGATTTATATTCTTCGAAAAATATGATTTCATTTTGAAAAACAATTGCGTATATTATTTTAATGATTTTTTTCACTCACATCGATCGCCCTGTTCGCTGAAAATTTTTCAACTACCCTCAAAATGCTTTCTCTATTTTTTTTCGTATCAACGATCATTGAATTTGAAATATCATCATTTTCTTGTAAAATTTTCGAGCATTTATTGACCTCTGCTGAATTTTTATCTTCTGCTGGAGAAAAATAGAGAATATCGAATTTTTTTTCGAACTTGGCCATTGAATCCGTCTTTATGATCTCGGTGCAAGATTCAACGGGACAAGGAGCTAAGTTGAGTTGTAAGTCGTTAGAGGGTTCGTTTCTCGTATCGCTCGTTGAGCCGAGTAATTGAAGGGTTATATTAGTTGAATTAGAGGTCGTTACTGATAACTTGGTCATTGATCCATAACTCTTGTTCGCCAAGTCTATTTTCTCTGAATATTTCAACTTCGAAAAATCCTCGTCACGTTCGATCGACGATACGAGAAAGTCGATACTACCAAGATGTTTGTCGCTCAATTTTTCTTTATTTTTTTCGATCTCTAATTCCTCAGTCAAATTCATTGAAGAATCGCTCGAACTCTCGATTTTTTCAAAATCCTCGTTTACGTTTATCGCCGATTTTTTTTGTATGCACGAAAATATGTTTCTCACTTCACGAGTGAATTTTTCGTAATTACTCGAATTTATTAATGTATCATTTTTATCAAATGATGTTGAATTTTTTTGTTCCATTTTCGATCGATGTTTCTTCGTGATGGAAAACCAATTTATTATAACGAATCGATTATTTTTTTCTTGATTTTTTTTCGATACGTGAAAAATTGAGGCGCATAAATTTAAGGGTGATTTCAATTGAATTTTTGGAAAAGAGATTTTGATTTTTTTTCTCTCCCAAAAATTTAGCAGAGATCTGCATTTTAGTGAATGAATTTTTGGCAAAGAATTTTCGGACGAACTCGATAAAGTATAATTTTTTTGAGTGGATTTTATTTCGAGATTAATAGAAGATTGTCTTGAGACAGAATCTTCTTTTATTTCAGCATCTTTCTCCAATGCGATTGCAAATTTTTTTTCTTCGTCCTTCGTTGGAATAATTGGAGGAAAGTCTGCAAATCCACCATTTTGAATTTCGATTAATCGTTGACATTTATTCTCCAAGTTAAATTCGGAAAAAAAGGATTTTTCTTGGTTTTTAGATTCGCTAATTTCGTACTGAACTCCAACGTGACAAATGGTCGGTTTAAAAATTTCAAAATTACAATCTGTAGCTGTTAATTTAGATTTTGTTAGTCTTTGATTTTGTTTTGCATTCTCAGTTTCGATAAAATGAATTTTTCTCAACTCTTCTTCCATTTCTTCTTCGATGTTGCTTTTTGAGGCATTTTTTTGAATTTCGGAACATGGTTTCGCGTTGTTTTCACCAAAAATGGACCAGTGAGCTTTATGGTCGACCCATATTTCTTGAATTCTCTCAGCAAAAGACGCTCGCACTTCAGGACAAATTGGAATTGTGTAATTTGCCAATAAACCAGATTTATCTTGACAATGACCGGATAAATAACGAGATTTCTCGTAAGTCCCAGTTTCCAAATTGATCTGCCTCGTTTTACGTCCAAATTGACCAATTGATTTTTCTTCCTGTTCCAATGAATTTATCCTTTCTCGTAAACTCTTTAATAAATCGTTCATTTTTTTTTGAGTCAGCGAAGACATAACTGGAAAATTCTGACACTCCCGTTTATTTATTTTCTTATTTTCCTCTTCGATATTTTCGTTATTCGAATGCTTTTTTTCGATAATATATTCATCCGTTTTATCATTTATTTTTATTTTCATTTTATTTTTTATTTCTTCGTTATTACTTTCCGTTTTTTCATCGATCATTTTTTCCACTTTGTGGTTCATTATTTTTTCTAATTTTTCACATTCCTCTCCTTCATTTATCGTATTTGGAATTTTTTTTTTTATTTCATTTTTCAATTCCTCATTTTTGTTTTCCTTTTTTTCATCCAGCTCATTTTCCTTTTTTTCATTAATTTCATTTAGCTTTTTCTTTTCTACTTTGCGAGTTGTTACTTCACTTTTATCTTCCTTCTTTTCGTAAATAGCATCTTTTATTTTATCGTCATTATTCCTATTTAATTTTTGATTTTCATTGTCCTTTTTCCGGTCAACTACATTGAGTATTTTTTTATCAATTTTATTTATTAATTCGACATTTTCATTATTCTTTTTTTCATTTTGCTCTGCTTTAATGTCCTCTGCTACAAAATCGAGTCTCAATCTCAATGAGATCGTCTCGCACGAAATATTCGATTGGACAAGTTCGACTTTTTCGAGCTGGCCAAATTCCTGATTCGCGTTATTTTTGTCATTAAAATTGACTCTTCGAGATAAATCGGTCGAATCTTTTTGCCAATTGTTGGGTTCCCACTTTTTTCGTTTATCGCCATGATGCCTGAAACGTGCCAATAGAAAATATTGAAAAAAAGCATAAGAATTATCAAATTTACCATTATTTTCTTATTTTCCCCTTTATAATTTCATTTTTTTCCAAAATTTATCAATTTCTAATAACAACCAAAAAATTTAGTCAAATTTTGAGTACGAAATGTATTATAAAATTATAAAAAATAATCAATTATAAAATAATAGTGTGAAAACAAAAAGAAAAAAAAAAATACATTTAGTTACATTGTAACGATGCATATTTCAACATCATTTTACATAATCCAAGATCGGTCTAAGTAACACTATACCTCGAGAGTGATCTGCCTTTGAGAGGCAGTTGACCACTGGTCATGACGCGAATGTATACCGGAGGACAAAACGTATCGTTCGTCATGGTCAAACAACGTTCAAAAAAACCGGAAATAGTATCATACGTCAGGGATCAAATCATGGAGCTATTCTTCTTAATCGTCCCTTTTGGCACAAAATCAAATGATATAAAAGACCCTTTCAAATCATATCTCAATAGACATTTTACGAATCAATGAAACCTCGAAACTTAATTTGAAAAAAATTATTCATCTTCGTTGGAAAAATTAAATCGAAACTTTAGTTGCGATTTATTATTATTATTATTATTATTAGTATTATTATTATTATTATTATTATTATTAAATTATCATAATAAAAGTTAATTAAATAATTGAATGGATTTGAATTAATTTGAATTAATGTTTATTCTGCAAAATCTTATAATCATTCGTGATTTTAAATTACAATAATGTAATTCAATTGAAAAAAAATAAAAGAATTCATCTAATATTTAAATCCAACAACGTTGATGCTCGCATCAATTGTAATTAAGGGAGGCACATGGTCGAACGATTAAAACCATGAATTGTAGAAGTCAAATATAAATAGACACTGTCATGTACCGAGTAAAAATGATTTGTGCATTTCATTGGATCGTGCTAGTTTGCCTGTGAAAATAAAAAGAAGAACGAAATGAGGTCAGACTGTTTGTGTCGCTGTTCACTCAACACAAGTCGCTCTGTGTGGTCCACATGCTAACACAGTCTTAGACAACATTCAGCATTTATAATAATAATTAATTCATTCATTAATTACCAAAAAAAAATAATGATTGACTAATTAAAAAAAAAAAAAAAGAAAGATCGAAATTCATCAAAGATCCCCGTTGTGTGTTGTATTTTACAATATGGGTGGTAGAAATTTAATGTGAGATCGAGAAAAGACCTTTCTAAAAGATTACATCACTTTCCTCACTATTGGAAAATCCTTCTGATCATAGATCATCCTATTATTTATAAATTATTACAAATCGTTGTAGTCTCAATGGCAAAAACCACCTTTTTTGTAATTTATTCAATTTGACAGACATTTTTGAAAAATAATATGTAAATTTTTATAATTATTTATCAATTATTATAAGTTTTTTAACTTTTGGATCTTCTTTTTCGCAAATGATTTTTTTGTTCGAGTTATCGTAGTGGAAGTAATTCAAACTTGCTACGATTTCGAATAGTAAGCGATCGACCCACATGGTCCAACAAAGATTAGATAAGAAATAATCGTTAAACAAACAAAAATAAAGTTATTTATTTTTTTTTTTTTTCAATGTGACTACGGAACTGTGAATCATCGTTGTGAGAATCATTTGGCTTTTCGGAATAAATGATCAAGCAAGTCTAGGGATCCGGCAATTATGCGAGCAAAGGTCGCTCGTCCGTGACCGGAATCGTCTCTTTAGGCTTGTGGTCAAACACGCCACATCGTCATGCGCTTGTATGCTTCTGCCTTTACATTTGAATGCTTTTTGTTCTACAGAGGTGCGCGAAACGTGTTACAGTTACGCGTCAAGGGCATTTTTTTACCGTTTTGTCAGAAATATTCAATAAAATGCACAAATATAGGTTAATCTAAGCGTTACTATATTTTTGCGTAGCACAAGTGCTAGAGCATGAAATTTCGGAAAGAAAAGTCTTTGAACATTTTTCTCTACGATGCACCGATCGTGAGATATCATTTAATTAGTAATGATCAATCCGGCGCGCCGATAAAAAGAGGGCGTCGAGCCTACTCGCTTGCGCACGAGCGCTGGGCACGCCTCCTCCCCTCCACTTTTCTACTCATCGCCGCTTCAGATTCACTCTCGCGCTTAATGATTAATAAATCCTGAACGGAGCATCGTAGAAAAAAGTTCCCCAAGACTTTTCTTTTCAAAATTTCATCCTCTATCTAGTCGATTTATTTTAACTGCCACTTTTACGACACCCTGTATTTCACCGCCGAGATCTGCATACGTAGGAAACACGAGTGAGAGAAACGCGCGAGAGATATTGCAATTTGCATTTACGAGAGAGGAAGCGCCTCCTAACGCCCTCGTTCTTTCTACAGCCACTTTGTGTGCGTTACTATTCGATCCAGTTGCTAATGTTTTACAGCTGGCGAAAATTCCGACACGTGTTCTTCAAGGACAACAATTTTTTTTTATCAGAAAAAATTTAAATACGTTATAAGTCGTATTAGAAAAAATCTAAATTCCAGTACACGTTCCAAATTTTAAACATTGGATGCGACATATTAAAAATAAAACAATTTAATATCCCATTAAAAAAATATTTTGTTTTAATTATTAATAATTACGTGATCAATTGATTTTTATCGATCATCGTCTTCGAATTTCGTAGATGTAAAATTTCTTCTTCAGTTTTTGGCTGCATTCTCGGCAAAACGAGGACTGGAGTGCTGGAAAAAAAATCATCTCTCGGGAGCCAAACATTTTCAAATTCTTGCTCTTCGACGTAACTTTGTAATTTAGTATCATTTTGTTTATAAACATGATAAACGTGATGATTTTTTTGTGAACGACGATAATTAGAGGCACGATTTTTTTTTCGTTCATTCGCTCGAGCTTTATGATCTTTGTAATACTCTCCACGATGTTTTTTATCGTCTTTGCAAATATTTTCGGTCTTTTGTATTCGCCCTTTTTCGAACGTATGAGTTCCTGAACATTTGTCAATCGTCGAGCCTCGAGAACCAGGTGTCTCGCGTAACCATTCTCTCAAATGACTCCCCACTGCATTTGGAATCCCTACGAGCTTCAAAAACCATCGACGTAATAATTGTTCTTCCTTCGAGCGTTTAAACGAATTTCTGCTTCTATTATAATGCTCGAAAAATTCTTCACTCTTCTCGTTATCGAACGATGGATCGTATAACAAATTAACTATTTTGTTATTTTGGTTTATCATTATTGAGCCGCTCAATCATTATTCACAATTTCATCAACTTTTATTCTTTTTTTAATCAAATTTTTATATTTTTTGAATGTTTTTTTATTCATTTAAATTCTTGATTTTATCTTTATTTTGACACTGTCGAATTTGTAACTCACACTTTTGAGGTTGGCAAACGTCAAATTAAAATTATAATAAGTGACGATTGATGAGTGAAAATATTTATTTCAAATTCAAAAACAAATCTAGTTATTTAACAATTCAATTTGAAATTGATAGATTTTGTTCAATGATAATCATCGGTTGGTCGCAATTCCATTTTCGATCGATAAATTTGAACGCTTCGTGTTTGTGAAAAATTACGAGGCCTTGGTATTTTTGAAATTTGATTTTTTCTTCTAGTCAAATTTTTTTTATTGGTTATTAGATTTAAATCTGATTTCGAAAATCGTTTGCTCTCAAAACTCGAATTTTCGATCCATTTACCAACTTCGCTCTTCTTCAGCGAAACTTTTTCGCTGATTTTGAAATTGTCGTTGGATAATTTTTCGACATTTTTTTCATCGCTTATTTCGAGGTTTTCGAGGGAACTTTCGATATCTGGATTTGTCAATAATGTCGTAGATTTTCTCGTTCGATATCCTGTGGGAAAAATATTTTTGAATTTTCTTTTTTATTTTTATAATTGAGAATCTCGAAAAAAATTTGGACTCACTCGACAAAATTTTTTCGATCGGTTCCGTATCCGCTTCGCTCGAATTACTGAATATTTTTTCCCTCGATTTTTCAAAATACAATTTTTTACTTGATTTTTTGTAAAGGGCAAAATAATCGTCGTCCGTTGTTTGCGGTGTTGATAAAAAGTTCGTCAATTCTCCGGCCGATTTTCGGCGAGTCTTTGGTACCTGATGATTTTTATAAACGACCGGATAAATAATGGAATTTTGTGAATATCGTAAAGCTCGAAACCTCGAATTCGAATGACAAATTTCTATTTTTTCATTCGAAACTTTTGTTCGAATTTTTTGTGATTTGCATTTTCGTCTCAGTCCACCTTCTCGCCAAAAAATATTCTCGCTGTCCATGTTCGTTATCCTCGAAACACAAAAAATTGATAAATCATACAAATTGATAAAAAAAAATATGAAAAAAAATTCTCAATTAATTCAAAGCTAATTATTCGTGTGAAAAATACTTCGAAGTGAAACTTTTTGAGCCCCGAGAATTTTTCGTTTCGAAAAACACGTTTTTCAGACGCTTTACGACGGAATTCCAAAATTCTATGAGCCAACGACGAAACTCAATTATAAACGAGCTGTGATTTCGAGTTGTGTGAGAATGCGACGATTTCGCCTCGAGCAAATTCCGTACAGTATCGCTCAATTTTTTGCCTGTACGAAAGGATCAAAATCGAAGTAATGAAACGAGTGAACAAATTTTTTCTTTCATTAAATAACGATAAAAACGGACCTCGCATGGCACATAGACGTTCCGATGTAAATTCATCGAAACTCCTCAAACTTTTAGAGGATGGCACATTTTTTGAAAATCCTAAAAGAAACACCATGATACTTCAGCGTTGAATATTTTATCAAAATTCTACATTAAAAAACAAATAAAAAATAGTGCACAAAAAAGGTACATATAAAAAAAGGGTTAAATATTGGGGAAAAAAATCTCGACTACGTCGCGTAAATTCTGACTGGAGTGAGAAAAAAAAAGAGCAACGTTTTTGTAAATATTCCTTTGTTCAGGAATTAGACAATTTACAACGGAGTATATTTTCGGCGAAAATGGCAATGGGGGAATGTTTTTATAATACAAGAGATTAAAAACAATAAAAACGAAGTACTCAGCCATACAATACGTATAAATAATTTTGTTTTAGCTCTATTTATAGCTAGTAATATAATTTTTTTTCTTTTTGGCACCGCAATTTCTCCTACTGTTCATTTAAGTCTGATGAAAATTTAAGTGAATAAAAATAGTGCAATTATTCATCTCATAAATTGCACTCGGCGTCCCAATCTTTTGGAATCACATCTTTCCATAATTCGTACAATTCGTAAAGACCGCAACGTTCTGGACAAGCTGGAATTCTCATGGGATGAGATTCGTTTATTAGTGTGTCGTTAAGATATTTAACCTGCAATTAATTTAACGATAATTATCAATTATTAAACGTTTTATCAAATTCGTTAATTTTTTACAAAATTTTCTACAATTTTTTGATTGCTTGACACAAATTCTTACTTGAACTTCAAAATCGCGGTCTTCTTTACCAGCCACCAATTCAAATATGAGGGCAGCACCGTACGCTGGTTTGTACATTTTTTCTTCAAATCCCATTGTTCTTAACAAAGTAATAAGCGTTACGTCGTGGGCTGAATAAAGATAAAGTGTTCTGTTGCTCTTTCTATCCACCCAATCGACCATTCGATCCAAAACTTCTTTCAACAAAGGTCCTGCGAAATTTCAAGCAATTATTTTTTATGAAATAAGTTCGTTTTTTTTCGGAAGTTAAGTTGATTGAGAGAAAAATGAATTGTATTTTCCATACCTGCACGAAGCCTTTTCAACAAAGTGTTGCTGCTAAAAAGCGCATAACTTCTCGCTGCAATATCACGCATTTCCGAATTGTAAAATTTCTTGGTCCAATCGGGCAAAATCAAACCGTTGTCTTCCTGTAAAAAAAACAAATATCAAGTTGCTTGTTCGAAAAACGTTTTCATTCTTTTTTAAATATTACAAAAACTTTTGATTTTTAAATTAATTGTTCTGTAGTGGACTGAGAAAAAAATTGTTCGTCGAACAAAATCTCATTTAGTTAAACGAGAAAATGGTGGATCCAATTATTTTTTTGTTGAATTAACTAAACCATTTGCCATTCGACAAAAAAATAGTTAGATCCACCGTTTTCTCGTCCAACTAAGTGAAATTTTGGTCGTTGAACAATTTTTTTCTCTCAGTCTGTGTTTTTCGTTGATATTACTTCAATTTCCAGTGTATTGTACAGCAACTCGACATCCGTTATGGTTTTCATTTTTTGCCCAGTCAGTTCTTCCAATTCTTTGTAATAATCATGGAGTTGGGCGTCCGATCTTTTGGATTCGTTCTTATAAGTCTCAGCAACTGCGGCTTTCATCCGAGGGCAGTGGGCTTCGACAACTATGAGCTGAAATTTGAAAAAAATATTTTACTTTTTTGCCTATGTTTTTATTCGAATTTTCATAAGAAATTTCTCATTCATTTTTTTAATCATAGTTTTTGTTTTGCTTTATCGCCAAATTTTCGTACCTTGTCCAAATTTCTTGGTGTTGCGTGAACCGGCACGGGACGCCACGGCAATTCAGGGACGAAATAATCCCCCAGATCAGGCCGGAATAATCCAGCCAAAAGAGCCTGTGCCGACATTATACAACGTTCGGCATAACTGCTGCGAACCAATGTTTTTGAGCTCTCGTATCTCGAGCCAATTATTGATCCATACTCGCTTCTGATCCATTGACCGAGAGCGTATTCTTGTGCCATGCCTTTCTGAAACGACATTCGTACTAAAATGCATACTCGTTTAAGAGGGGAATTGCTTTTTTTCGCTAAAATGAGCCATTTTTGGGATTCAAAAAAAAAAAATAGAACTATGCAATCAATTGCTTCCGAATTTCCAGAAAATGTTTATTCATATTTCAAGTATTTACAAACAATTTTTGAATCATTTTCATTGGTAATTCCACCGGATGACCCCACGCGTCCGGTGTACACAATATTTGAAAGACTAGTGAACCGATTGCCTTCAAATTTTAACAGCATGCAGAGTCTGAATCCTTCTACCGTTTGACGTACGGAAAAACTGATACGTCTTATATTTTTTTTATTAAAAAATAATTTGGTCAATTTTTTTTGTGCAAAATCGATCACTTGACTTTGACAAGTGACCATTCCGTCAAAAAAAAATTTTTTTTTTTTGCTGGTACGTCAAACGATTGCTACGTGTGTACCTGAATTGAAATGCTATTTGGTTTTTTTTTTCAGATTACCAGAAGTGAAGAAATCGTGCACACCAGCGATCGCGAAAATTTGCGTGGGGTCAAGGGCTCGGAAGGTCACTAGGCGGAATTTTTAATTGAAATGATTGAACATTTTTTTGAAAAAAAAAAAAAAACACTTGCAAAGCAGTTCTCCTCTTAATTATTTATAAAAATCTCACCTTTGTCAAAGCACCCCAACCGTCTTCCCACTCGTAATTAATGTAAGGATCTTTTGGATAAGTTTCGGTTGGTGTTCGATCGCCATGACGAAAAATCTGTATTCCCCATATTTTATTTTAATTATATTTGTTGATTTATTACTATAATTAAATGTTTTCGTCCCGAAAAATTGAGGACCAAATGAAGCAGCACTTTTGGTATATAATAAAAAATTATGGTAGATTGATAGTGAAGTCAAAAAGATTGAAAATTGAACTGAAAAATTAATTACAAAGTAAAATCGCAAACTAATTAAAAAGTTAGAAAAAAAATGTAATTAAAATCATCATTGGTAAAGAAAAAAAATACAACTTACTATTGCAACTTGTTTCACATGACGATTATCAGTTCCAGGTGAAAATGCTGTATGTGCTAACAATATCGAACAAAGAATGAATCCCAATATTATCACAGATACGAAAATTCCTCTTCTGCCTGATCGACAATTAGTAACAATGAAACTTCTAGTGTGATCCATTTTTCTGTTAAAAATAATATTTATCTACATCACATATTTATAATTACAATGTTTATTCTATTGTAAAAGTGTGAAAAAAGATTTGTTTTGAATATTCCCGCGCTTTTTCACTGTTCCAAAACGTGCGCGGTCATTATGAGAAAACATCGGAGCACGTTCAGCGAGTACGATAAATCCATCGTCTGACGTTCATTCTCGTCCCAATGTCAAACGATTGTGGATCGTAGTAAAAAATAATAAACTTACGTAATTTCCAAAAAGCGTTAGAATCCTTCGGATCCTCAAAGAAACACTCGTAATTTCGTATCGAAAAAATTTAATTTAATAATTGACGTAATTGAAGGTTAAATTGTGCGTTTGAGTGAATTTTGTGATCGAACTTTGTGGCGCACGAGGCTATTCCCTTGGCTGGATGAGCAAGCGCGTTTCTACGTGAACATCAGCCAAGAACCGTCTGGCCCGAGTCGTCACATGAAAATCAGTTTTACTTTCCTCCCCTCCTCGCTCCGCGATCTCTTTTCGTCCCCACCATAAACCGAGTAAATAAACCACTGGTTTTTTTTAAGTCCGAGTGCGGTTTATTGTGCGAAACTTTAATTCAAAGAGATTATCTATTAAAGGGGGAATAACAAAAATATAAAAATAGTTTCGCAATCGAGAAAATAATTCCACTCAATAATTTTACATCCGCTGTTCAATTTTTACAAATGTTTTTAGCGAGAAAAAATCACGCCGAATGAAAAAAACAATTAATTATTCAAATTATTATAAACTATCGAGTATAATTTGTTAAAAATATAAAAAATCATTAAAAACAATCAAAAATCGTTATAAAATATTACGAAAATTCTTTACTATTTAACCCTAGCTACACACTATAACTTTTACTACCTTACTTACACATTATCGGTCTATTAGACCGACGACTTTTATTGCTCTATAACATTGTAACAAACACGTCTATTGAGGTTTGATTGTAGTGAAATCGAAACGCCAGACTCCAACCAATCCGGAGAAGCAATCAGTAAAGTCAAAAAGTCGTTTTATAAAAAGTTATAATGTTTATGAAAATGCGTGGTGAAAAAAAGGTGAAAATGTAATGTTGCTGTCGGTCCATTAGACCCCGTAGTGTGTAGCTAGGGTTAACGAAAAAGGAGCATTTTTTTTTTTTGGTTTCGATTGGTAAAACGAAATAATGCTGTATCACTGGGTTAAAGTAACATTTATTATCGATAAGAGAATGAGAGGAGACAGAATTCTACGTTATATGGTACACAGAGCGCACGATTTTGTCATCATTCCATATTTTGATCTCGGTCCAATTTCTTTTTTTTCCAAATCTACAATTTTTTCATATATATATATATATTATTATCTAATACATAATGAGTGTTTTTTTTTTAATTGAGTACGGCAATGAGCTACATTTACTCGATCGTAAAGTAGCCTCGTTCAAAATTGCTGTATTGGCAAATTTTTTTCAAAAATTCGAGCATTTTTTTGGAACTTTGAATTTTTTTATCTTTCCATCACTAAAGAGTGATTACTCTCAGGAATATATTAATAACATTTATTTCCTTTACGCTGTATTATAGTTTTTCAATGAATAACAATAATAATAATGACATCGATCATGTTTTTTTTCTCTCTCTCTTTCCTCCTTGAAAAATGAGCGAGTTAATTAACGAATAATTGTCGAGGTATTCTCTACGTAGGAAAAAAATGAATAAGCGATAAAACTTCTCAAAAAATTTTCCAAAATAACCACTTTTTTGATGTCACACAAGTGTTTTTATTGTTCACTAATATTTGTCGAGGCCACTCATAAAAATCGTTATCTTTCGGAATAATTAAAGTTTGCACGAGCCAAGCACATTCCGTTTTATCTAAACGAGAAGTCCGTATAAAAAAATCGCAAATTTTATTAGCACCCAGAGGCGCGAAAAGAGAGAGAGAGAGAGAGAGAGAGAGAGAGAGAGAGAGAGAGAGAAAGGAAGAATATTCTACTATTTTAGGAAACGCGATATCTACCATTTTTGTCTTCTCTTCTCCTCGCTCATTTTTTTTTTAACGTAAAAATCACTTTTTTCGAACTTTTGTTTTTGACATTTTTTTTTGTTCGTCAGTCTAAGGTCTAATCGATCGAATTTACGATATTTCATACACAATCTACGCTTAATTAGACAGAGACATTGAGATCGTAGAATTATTCGGGACTATCGAGGTGAAAATCGATTATAAATCAAAAGAATATCACTGATGTTAATGAATTTGAGAAGTTGATAAAGAAAAAATTCAAGTTTTCAAATCGTTGTAAATAAAATTTCTATTCATCAGCATTAAAAATTTTTGTTCTTTATATTTCTAGCTTCGAAAGTAAGAAACAAAATTCTGGAGTGAAATAATGAAAATATTAATTTCCGGGATGAAAAACGAAAGAAAAATAAAAAATACGATAAAACAACGATGTCGAAAATGAAAGAAAATTGTAAAAAATAATTACTAATAATTTCAATGATAATCAGATAAGGAAAAATATTGAAAAGAAAACACAATTAAACGAGCTACTGAAAGATGAATTAATTTAAATGTAAATGAGAAGATAAAATTTGAAAAATAACGTACGCGATAATAAATTCAAAAAAAAAAAAGAAATAAAAAACACGAAAAATAATGTAGAAATATTACAGACGCTATAAAATAGTACAGTATCATAAGTCACCTGGGCATATTTTTCTGCACAGGAGAATGGAGCCTCGAGAAGTGTGTGCAAAATGGAAATGTCGGAGTGCTTCTAATTTTAAATTAACTTTGCCAGCGAAATGCGAGTCCTATTTATTATTTTTATTACTTGTTCTTCTTATTTCGAGTGCTGGGTGGAACAAAAATGAAAATAAATGAGCGATTTGGCGCCTAATTTAGGATAAAACCTTTTCTTTCTTTGGATTACACAATTTTAGCAACTATATTGATTTTTTTTTCTTTAATTTGGTTGTTTTTGCTTTATTCTTTGTTTTTTTTTGTTTCGAATTTTTCTTGTCGTTAAGAGATTTTCGGTTTTTACGCCTGTTCGGAGCGACGCCTTCTTCCTGGTCCACCAGCATAATTAGCCGCCGCCAATCCCATCAAATGTTTTGCTGCTAGAGAACCGCTTAAACCTCTGCTCAGCCCCAAATCCAGACCTCGTTTGCTGTTGAAAAAATTATTGCAGTATTTTCTTCCCATTATGTGAAAGATTTTTAACAAAAACAAACGAATTCGTATTGAGATTGTAAAAAAACAAACAAAAAAAAAACATTCGAAGTCTTTTAATGTTCTTTTTATTCGTTTGCAGTATTTTCATCGAAATGCCCGTTTTTCAATTCACAAGGTTTTTTTTTTTTATGTAGATGCCTTTTTTCAATTTACTTTGTACTTTTCATTTTAACGTATACGTATATTTTTAGTGTAGGCACTCACTTTTCTGGGTCACGACCACGTATCAAACCGATTTTTGTGAACCAGTCCATTAATTCTGCCGGATCCACATCCTCGAATTGTTGGTCCCAGTACGATGAACGCCTTTGAAATAAAAATGATTTTTTTTAACCGTCTACTTTTTTTTTTAATTGAAAATTAAGACGAAGAATAAATTTTAAAAAAATATGAAACAAAAACGCGTTTAGTTTTTTTCGTATAAATGAATAATCGTTTTCCAACTAAAAATTCGAATGGAAACAATTGTTGGAGATTTATTAACGCCTTACATACGTCCAGCAGCGCCTAAAACGCGCTAAAAGAAAAACTGTTTTTAGAAGAGATAGCAATAGAAATTAATAAAAATAATTTTTACACATTGTTTATTAGTATTTAAACTTTATAAAAAAATTTATTTCATTTTTTTTTTTCAAAAATTACAACATAAAAAATCACGTTTCCCGAAGCACTATGAAAAAAAAGTTACTCCACGGTCTGCATCATTTCTTCTTGAAATGCTGATGGATCTGCAAAACGTAAAAAAATTCTTGTAAAATAAAGTTGTAGTTATAGTCTGTCGAGCCGGATTTTTGAAATTCGAAAAATTTTGACAATTTACGGCAGTTTAAAAAAAAGTGTGCATTTTGTGTCATAAATGTCACACTTTAATTATGTTTATAAAATTTTTTAATCACAACATCAAAAATCCGACTCGACAGACTATAGAGAAAACAATTTCGAATATTTAAAAAAAAAAGCATCAAAAAATATTAAAAACTGTATGAATTATCATGCAGACCGTGCCAGAAAAAGTAGTTTTGAGAAAAATGCATTTAAAGTTTCAAGTGCGTTTCGCTCGAGACATCTACCTGCGCGCATCAGACTCTCGTTGGGCAGTCATGTTTTCTATAATAACTTTCGATCTATGGGGAATTTGTACAATCGACTTACACAGAAATACGCCTAAAACTATAGAGAATAATAATCTGTAAAAAAAAAAATCGATTTTTTGAAAATTCTGGACGTATGTAAGGCCTTAAAATGTAACTAAATTAAAATATAAACGAAAGAAATGAAAAATTGAAAAATAATAATATTACTAAGAATGTATGAAAAAAAAGAATCTTCATATCGTAGAAGAATCTTGAAATGAGTTTATTTCCGGGCTTATTCACTCGTACATAATCTCTCAACGTATTATTGATGAACGCCTATGGGGACGTGCATACCCTTTTCCAACTGGGCGTTTCGTTATCGTTTCCATTAGTCGAATTAATTTTCACCAAGTTTCACAACGCACCAATCAAAACCACAATTCGTTCGAACGTTTATTTCTCTGTGCATAAAATTGCTACGAATAATCGTCCCGCGTAGCGTTCGTTCGTTTTCCATAAAAATGCGGACAAAAATTGGCGAAGCAGATACAGCATTTCCATTGGGAGAAAAAAAAAATAAATAATGATTTTATTATCTCCGTTGACGTTCGTCCAGAACACTTTTCGAAATGAATTTCAATCGAATGGAATTGTCGAATATCGATGCAAAAAATAAGAGGAATAAATAAATAAATAAAATAGATCGATGTAAAAATTTTGTTCGAAAACTATCCATTTCGAATGCGCCAACTCTGTTTTGGTGATAATCAAATTAATTACGTCTTAGCTATTTTCAGAGACAGATTAATTAATTTCGTATTTGTTTTTAATTATTTTAAAATGGAGTGAAAGAAAAAACTTACTCATACGGTAGAGCCTCAACCGTTGCCATGCCAGTGACAATGGCCACAGTTGCCAGTGTCAGCCATGCGATGATTCCCTTCTGCATTTTCTTATTAATCAACGGTCCTTTCTCCCGAATATCTAAAACAAATGAACAATCAAACAAGAAGTTCATTATTATTATATATTTTTATAAATTTTTATTCATTTATTTATTTATGGATAATGAGCTGAATTCGAAAAAAATCGTCGCTGCAATTTGTCTCATTTTAATTGTTCATATTCTGCAGAATCAAACAAATTAACCATGGAGAATTTCTATCATATTCCTGTACCCTTTTCACGTGTGTCAATCAATCCAATTTGTATCAATTTCTCGGCTTTTGATACATCGACCAGTAATATTACGTGTTTATATATCACCGAGCTCGATAATTGCTGTCCATGAAATTCTGAATCTTGTAATCCATAATCCATCCATCGACAATTATTTAATTGTGGATTTTCAATGTGGAATTTGTCAACCCTGAGGGATTGAATTTTCATCATTTCCCAGTCGAGTGAAATAAAAACAATTTTAAAAAATTGTTTAATATGAAGAAATTTTTTTTTCTAATTCATTCACTCCATTCAATGATTATTATTATTTTTTTTAAATTTATTGTTTATTTTGTGATATTCTTGTACATAATTGTTTTGTATGAAAAATATGAGGATATTGCCCTCGTAAAAATGAAGCCATTGAAGTGAACGCAAAATGACAAACGTAATGAGATTTAAGAGATAAAGTGACATTTTTTTGTTTGTTTTTTTTTTATTCAAACATAATTCCATGTTTTTTGCAATAAAAATTGACATTAATTTGAGTTTATGCTTATTTCATTAAGAATTAGAGTTACGACAAGAGTGGGCGCTTGGAACTCCCTCGACAAAATTAAATGGTGGATATAAATGAGAGGGAAAGGAAATGGTCGAAGTAGTTTAAGTAGTAACGGTCGGAAACGTTCAGACAGCGAGTACGAACGATATTGTTACAAGCGATAAAGCAGAGGCATATTATTTAATTTCAGTCTCTCGATGCACCTCGGTCTCTTCCCTCGATAAATTAATCAACTTTGTAATCACGTTATTTTAGAAATTTTCTTTTTTATCTCCTCGGCGATCTTGGAATTTTTATTACATTTTTCTTTTAACAGCTGCATGCAAATGAAAAATACGAAAAATTCATTATTTTAATTACAAAAAATTATAAATATTAACATAAACACAAAAATTAAGTATAAAAACGAAAACAGTTTTGTAAAAGTTAATAAAAATAAATAAAAAAAAACAGTTGAGTAATGAGAAGAAATCAATTTTATTCAATTACCAATCTAAAGACTTATTAAATATCGTGTAAATGTAAACGAGTCGATAGATGTACAACTTTATATGGAATAAAAATAAGTAAGAGAGAAGAAAAAAAATAAGAATCTATTTCGGGATTGTTCCGAAGCTTCGAGTCCTGAGGGATACATTTCCGGTTTGCGACCGTGAGAAACTTCAACGTTTGATAAATACCTGGAGAGTTCTCACGCGAAGCTTTCCACATTTATGTCTGTGTAGATGTAATTATAGTCACGAAGGAAAGGAGAAAGAGAGAGAGAGAGAGAGAGAGAGAGAGAGAGAGAGAGAGTCAAACGAGAGTGAAAGAGAGAGGAGGAGTTTATGTTTATATACATAACGTTATAACAAGAAACCTTGAATCGAGGCATGAGACAATTTATACTGTAAAGCACGTTCTGTGTCTCGACTGTGGTTTCAGGTAATTAAGCTATGAAGTAAGCAATGGAAATGGTCTTGCTATTCGTTTTTGTATACTACATTAGTCCAACGTCAAATTCTCTTAAGGAGTTTCGGTACAATTCTATTGTTTTCAAGCAAAGCAAAAACTTCACATACCAATATTTCGTCGAAAACAAACAAAAAAGCCTGTTCGTTCAATCGATGGGGGAAAAACTCATCATTTTCGTTGATGAATAAGTGAATAATTAATAAACCATGTAGATAAATTATTTAACTTTTGGACACCGGAATTGCAATAGTATACTTAGTGATTCGGCAGTTTTTCAATTAGATTTTAACATTTTTTCTTAGTATTTCATTCATAAAACTGTCGTTCACCAATGACCATAGGCATCTCAATATGTTAAAAAGTGTTTTTTTGATATTTAATTTCACAAAAACGGTGTAGACGATCGATTGAAAATTTGGACGGCACATCCAGTATGTGTCAAAGAATATACTGTGTAAATTTGAAGTAAATGGCAACATTTTGCCACTTGTTCCAAAACTCCTTAATTGTTTTCATTCCCAATTTACATTTTTCAATATTGATTGCGGTATCGGAATAATAATAGAATTCCCAGCAAATATATTATCAATAAATCTTTTCGTTAACGAGCTGGAACAAACGGTAACAGCAGGAGGCGAATCGAACACATCGGAAGAGGGATTGAAAGCAAAAGAAAAACAAAAAAGAGGAGAGGCAAATCGCTCGGTTCCAAAAACAAACCTAAACGTAAGTCACCGGAAAGGAAGAAAACGAAAATGGAAGACTACGTCGATATATTTAGAGGCGGGGGTAAATTGAGGAAATCACCGACTGCAAAAAAAAAAAAAGATGCAAGTGGAGATACACTAGAAAAAAGGGAAAACTGAATATATCGAGGTAGGGCTAAGGAAATGAAAAAGGAGTGGACCGAGGATCATCGGTGACGAGATTCTGATGGTATTCACGACTGAGATATGCCACAATTACAAAGAGACGAAGGGGAAAATCAAAATGAAATAGTCAGAGAAATCGATAAAGTAGTGGGAGAGAAATTTGATATTGTTCAAAGAAGCATGATCAACAACTTCTTGGATATAAAACGAGAAACGAGGAAAGTTATTGAGACGGAATGCAGCATAAGCCCATAAATCTTACCATTAAAAATTACAAGGTTCACGTACTAAATCATTTTCGAATAAATTTTTCAGGTTTTTTTTTATATGATCAATAATCTCTTTACTAAAATGCACTCAAATGTGTAGGTTCAAAGTCCTTATAAACGAGAAGTGAAATATTGTCAACAAATTATAACTTATTTGCGTCACGTGGTCGTTTCGAAGCAGTTTGTCGAAATGTTGCGCAGTTTTGATTAGTTCTCATCGATTGACATTCCCGAGAGAAATTTATATAAGCATCGAGAAATCATCGACTCGGAGTCGTAGTTTAATGCTGTAATATATGGTCTGTAGGTAAACATTGTGAATATTTTTATTCATACCAACGGATATATAATTGTTCATTTATTTACTTGCATAATAATTTATTTATGATTTAAATATCATAAAACTATCGCAGTAAATTTGATTAATGTCCTCATCAGTCAGCAATCCCAATGGAGGAATGATTCGGGCATAAACGATCAATAATATGGAAAATTCAATAATTCGACCAAATTTCACCAGTTTCTCGATAACTCGTACTTCAATTCCCCATAGAATTTAGTCAAGTGGTCGAATATAACGAACTGCTAAAATTTATCGAGTCTCAAATTAATATTCCCTTATGCCCAATATAAACTCATGAATTCAGTTTTCCTTCCGTATCTAAATTCAATGATTGTTTTTCCTCTCTTCAGGCTTTTGGGATATTCGAAATCTCTGCGGATTGTAGAGGAACGAAATAGAAAAAAAATACAAATAAAAAAGTAAAACTTTACATCCTACATCACAGTTTTATTTTCTTTAGATTTCACACTCAAACGTATTTGACTGTCAAACGGAATGTTAACATTATAGAAATAACGAGCTGTGGTTAAAGGTTTCCGTGTTATGCGATATTTCATTCTTGTCTCTGAACACTCTTTTTAAAAAATGTTCTACGCATGAAAGTCGATGAAAATGTTAAAACGAAGGGCGACACGCTATGTTGCCACTAGAATGTATGAAAAGGTAGGATAATCCGTGTCAGAAGCTCAGAGGGATAAAGAAAAAGAAATACGATACAAACAAACGCAGAAGTTTATAGTGTGGGAGTTTTTGTTTACACGGATGAAGATGAAAATAATAGGGCTGCGAGAACGTGCATAATTTAGGGCAACCCGAGGACATTTCTCTCTTTCTTTTAGCTGGAATATAGAAAGCTCGAGTTCGGAAGTGTTCATACACGTGACGTTGAAACTTTAATCAAGGAGGATCCCAACCCCGTGATACAAACCATCCCCTTATATGAAAGTGAACCTTTTTGTCGATACATTCGCTTCAAAGAAATCTTTTCCACCCTCTCCCCAGCCCTTGCCCTGATTTTTCCCAAACTATTGAAAATTTCAAAAATTCAGAACATTCATCGCCATTCTGATTGTTTGAAAATAATAATTCGATTAAATACGCAAATATTCTAACTTTATATTTACTTGTGTTCGATTAATGAATTAATTAGTTCAATAATATTATTTTTATATTATTAGTTATTGTTGCCAGTTTGATGTTTATTACCATTAATTATGTAAAGTAAGGTTAAAAAATAAGACTCGCTGTTTTCAAGACTCACACTGAAAACCGAATTTTGTTGAAATATTGAAATATTTTGTTGGACGTATTCAACAAAATTATTTCGTCCAGGCAATAAAATTTTTGTCATTTCAACAAAGTTTCGTTTCAGTGTTATGAAGTTTTGTTGTAACATTCGAAATTTTGTTGCCTGGACGAAATAATTTTGTTGAATACGTCCAACAAAATATTTCAATATTTCAACAAAATTCGGTTTTCAGTGCAACAAAATTGGGGCGAAAAGTGTGAGACTCGTAATCTTTTATTTTAACGGAAACAAGCTTTATTTTCTTCTATTTCCTGCATCAATCTTAGAGATCCGATGCTGTTCACGATCGGGAGATTTTCTTACAGGCTGTCTGTGCGATTTTTGTACGGTTGTAACGTCTCGGAACGTCATACACAAAAGCGGGGAAACGCAAGTTCGATTTTGATCGATCTTTTTCAAGGTGATGATGAGAATTTAGACGGTGTAAAGTGTTAGCCTCTTTTTTCTTTTTATTTTGATTTTTTATGAGGTATTTTTCTCGCTCGTCAGCGAATATTCCTTTTGCGAAGTTGCTACGCAGTGAATTCGCTGACATTTTTCGTATTATGATCAATGGTCCTGTTCGGTGAACAACATTGGATGGGAAAACCGGTAGATGCACTCAGCTGTTTTTATTCCGCACTCCCATCCTTTTTTTACCTTCCTTTATTTATTTTATTCTATAATATCAATTGGACGAAAAGATATGAATAAAATAGTACAAAATGGCGGATATAAATTTGACTGAGAACAATTTATCAAAATATATTCAAGATCCCTTGTGCATTCATTGCTCGACCCCTCAGATTTTGAGGGTCGCGAGAGTATACATCAGGGATACAACAATCCCGGAGATAAATAACTGGGTGTAAACGTTCTTTTGTAAATTCCTTTTGCGTTCGGGCAATTTGGGAAACTGGGTCGAAAGTTATTTCATAAGATTCCGTAAACTTTAAGCTTCCTTTGAGTTAAGGATTAGAAAGCGGTGATAAAGGAAAGGAAACTTCACACGCGAATTTAATTTGATATATTTTCGCAACAGAATCGTTGCGATTTTAATCGCTGTTTGTTTTTCTTACTTATTGGAAAATTTGACCAATCAAATTGAGAGTATTTACTCCGTTTGTTAAACAAACATTTTAATTGCATCCAAAATTTGTTTTTTCCTCGTATGTGGTCCGGACTGTCCCTTATGTGTAATCTCGTGTTGATAAAGCACAGCGGTCGAGAAACAATGCGTTGGGGATTTCCCCTCACTGGGATGAGTCACGAGAACTTTGTATGTATAAATGTATAGAGAACTCTAAGGGACAAAAAAGGCTTGACAAGACATTATGTCCCAAGTCCTAGAGCTTTTACACCCTTTTGTTTCATACAAATACATACACATACATATTTATACCATAGATTTATAGCTGGGGTAGAATGGGACACCTACGACGAATCACAGGCTACCCTCATTAATGAGATTAATTATTTTGAGTTTTCTGGTATCTTTAATCGGAAAAATCTCATATTCGAGTATATAAAAGTGCGCCAGCGCTCCAGCCAGCTTTTTTTTAAATTCTTGACGTCGAGACGCTACCGCGTCTCTTGATTAGTTATAATTTTGGCTAAATACTTAATACGTGAACCAAAAGAAGTAATAAAATTACAAAAATCCTTTTATTTCAATAGGAAAAAAATCTATTCTTTGAAAAGTCGTGTCTCATCTCACCCCTTTGTTCCATTTTACCCCAGCCGCCCTTATATATCTATATTTCTTTATATATATAGATAAAAGGTCGTCCCTATATGTAGACATGATTTGTATGTGTCTGGGCCTATTTCCTTTACTCAGTAGTCGGCTTGATACGCTACTAACAAACTATTCATACTCGGTCACACACACAAAACGAAGCTTTCTCGTATACATGCTTTTCGAGACGGCGCTCCCCCATTCGCCTTTTGTGTTTTCTCTTCTCCGCACCTTTTTCTCTGTTGCGAACCTTCGTCTCTTTTCTAAGCAATGCCTGAACGTCCATATATATGTATATTTAGAAATATATATGTATACTACCTGTTCTTGCGCCTTTGTACGAATTCCATCACATATATAATTTTAACAATGGCAAAATTGATTGCAGTTTTAGTAAAAACTTAGTTAGTGTCGATTGAAATATCGCGATGTAGCCAAAAGCATCTTCAAATTCTACCAAATACTCTCGGAACCCGAAAGGTTCTCTTGGTCCAAAAGGGCAGTGTAAAATTGGTGATTTCAGGGTTTTTTTAATCAAAATATATCGAAATAAGCTTCTCAAACTCAAGGAAATATTAAATATGGACATTTTTTCTCTAATTTGGATTATCAGTTTTTCCAACTTTTTTCCTCACATTAAAGTCAATTTCCAACATGATATTAAGTTTTTTTTATGTATTTTTACTTAGTTGACTGTAATGAAATGCAAATGGAAAATATAAAATACAAAAAATGTTTTCTTACTGACGTCCGTGTGTAAAAAAAATAATATTTCTACATACACGTGTCCTCTCACGAAAATAATAAAAAAATAACGATATTTATATCCGCAGACACTGCACTATTTGTCGTGTCAGCTATACAATACTGTGTTCCTTTATGAAACTCTCGTTTCAACATTTTTTTAATGAATATTTTCCTAAACCCCTCTTTAACCCCTCTCACGATCATATACGTATAAAAATTCATGCCTTCTGCGAAATTCCATTTTTTTAACTCATTAACGTTTGCATCATCATTCATATTTGATAATGCGAGAAAAGCGAAAACACGTGGATGGACCAAAGGCAACGAGAATCGAGGCTCGTTTCAGAAAATAAAATTGTCGTTCGTATTTTGTAAATAATATTTTTTGTATTTTTAACTGGACCGATTTTTGCAACGTTTTTCGCTCTATCGGTAAATCTTCAAAGTAAATGGACATAATTTCACTACTGATTTAATCAAACTTCATTACTTAAGATAAAATAGCTGATGCAGACTAGTCAAATGAGTGCTGAATTTTCAAAATACCTTTATGCAAAGTTGAATCCACTAATTAAATGAATTGATGGTTGACTTCTATTACAGCATGTCTTATTAACCTAAAAAAATATGTATAACAATAGATCTGCAAAACCTTCAACCGATAAATGCAAAATTCCATGGTGTCATATTTTCATCGAGATGTTTCAAAGAATAATCCGTATTTTTCAACCGATTTTAATGCACCACGTCTTATTTTGTTCCTCAAGAGATCCTCTACGAATTCATCGTGTGGATTTTTTTCTGTGTTTCATCGTTTTACTGTTGCAGTCGATTATTTAATTGGTTAAAAAAATGTTCATAAAGTAGTTGCTGTAATTTTTATATTAACAAGTTTACAAAAAAATCTACACAATGAATTCGTAGAGGATCTCTTAAGGAACCAAATAAGACTTGGTGCATTAAAATCGGTTGAAAAATATGGATTATTCTTTGAAAAATCCCGATGAAAATAGGAAATTATGGAATTTTGCAGTTATCAGTTAATGATTTCGTAAATTCATCGTTATTAATTTTTTTTTAGGTTAATAAGACATGCTGTAATACACACCAACCTTAAATTAATTTAATTAGTGCATTGTACTTTGCATATGTGTATTTTGAAAATTTAGCACTCATTTTGCTAGTGTGGAGCAGCCATATTAGCTTAATTTCAAAACTGAATTTTTTGATTTATCATTAATTTTTGAATATTCTAAGACTTTATGTACGAAGTGCCGTGTTCAATATATTGATAAACGAGCTATTAAAAAGAAATGTATTTATCGCTATGCTGTCGATATAGAACGTCGGTCGAGTGAGGCAGAAAGCGATTGATCAGAATTTTATTGCTTTGCAATCGCGAAACGTTTTGAGGGGTCTACGATAGCTGAAGTGGCTGAGAGTCTTTCATTCTATATACATATAATTCTGGGATAGAACCACCACGAGGATAATTGGATTCGTCGTTCTCGTTTCCACGACAAGTTTCCATGTTTATGTTATTACATCGTATTTCAAAATAATAATGGCGCACGTACCATCAATAAAAAAATGTTTTCAAATATTTTCGAGAAAACCCAGCAGTGTATGAATATATATTTATAACTTTGGTGTGTATGTATATACAAAAATGTAATTTTTATAAAATATGAATGTATGTTTTTAATATTTTTTCTATATATTTATAAATATTTAAGTTTGACACGTAAATTTGTGTACCCAGTAAATGCATTCGAAATTTTCGACCGCAAGCACGTAACAAAGTTATCAAAATTCATTGCTATCTTCTTGGGAATTCTCATACCGATAACCCACACGTACGATGAGATTTTGTGGATACAAAGTCAATCCTCATAAACATAAATTAGTTTGGCAAATTTATGATATTTTGAGATAAATCGAAAATTTCAAAACGATATTTATTATTTTCGAAATTTTGGAAACGACGATATTTCAAACAAACATCACATAAAGTCGATCAATTAACGAATTTATTAATTTAACAAATACATTAAGTGCTGACATAAAAAAAATGGATATTAAAAAATAAAATAGATTTGCGTTTCTCTGAACACGAAAAAAATGTTGTAAATATAATTTTTGCAAAGTTTTAATTTTTTTAAACCGGTATTCATAAATAAATGACTGAAAAAGTAATGAAACTATAGAATTTCATTGCAATTGTAACAGATATGAATTTGGTTTTAAAAAACATTTGAATAATCGACCTAAAAATACACATAGAAATAACGAAAATTAAATACAATAAGGCTCGATGTTTTTGCACGAAAAAAAAACAAACATTTAAATAAAATGTCCATTAGACAACTTTTCGTGACACGTGATAAAGAGGTAACGAATATTGAGTGGTATAGGCGACATCAGTACGGAAATACGTGGCCCTCGTGTCGAGAGTTCGAATGTACAGTAGTACGAATCAGGGAATGTTCAGACAAGGGTGTAAATGAAATCTCGTTTGAGTGAGCCACTGAAAATCGTACTGAAAAAATAGTGGCAATGTGATAATGGTCCATGACGAATGTGGTACGTGCACCATAACATCTGTTAACAATATTTTTATTGTTAACAGGGGGGGGAGGGTAAACAAATGTTTATATCTTGTTTTCCAAACTTCTTAAAAAAATATTTATTCTGTATTGTTTATTCTTATACTCATCATTTTGAGGCAGGACTGTATTGTTAATTTGTAATATTTTATTTATTTTTTTCATTTTTATTATTTATTTTATGATTATGATTTGTTTGAAAATTGAAGTATTTCTAATTTTTACATGAAAAGAATTTTTTTTAA
The DNA here is from genome assembly GCA_963989365.1 of Rhimphoctona megacephalus. Lineage (NCBI taxonomy): Eukaryota > Metazoa > Arthropoda > Insecta > Hymenoptera > Ichneumonidae > Rhimphoctona > Rhimphoctona megacephalus. The sequence continues at coordinate 22,596,066 of OZ022420.1, forward strand.
ACGGTGCCGAACTCAAGAATGGCTATAAAGCCTGATAAAGATACAAAGTAAGATAGTGAAAAAAGGAGGTAAAGTAAACTGGAGCGGAGAAGCAGCTTATCCAATTTTCGCAACATCCGGTCTGCTTCATTTTTATTTTCTTCTTACACACTCGAGACACTGAATTAAGAATAACCCTAGCCCTGTCCTCCAAGGACAAAATGTTTTATATATCCTCAACAGCAGACCCTTTTTCTCTCTCGCTCTATCACTCTCACTCTCGTTGTAGCCAAGTAGTAAAAGATTGACGAGTTTGGTATAAGGTATTTCAAAGGGTCTGATGAGACGACACGAAGAAAAAAAAGATGATAAATATGGAGTCCCCCATGGAATAATATATATAAGTTACGACTAAAAAGGCCAATGATAAATTCGTGTTAACAGCTTCTGTCCACTGTGCTAAACAGCCTTCGTATCATTTTTTCATTATCCACGGATTAATCCTAATGAAAAATCTTGACGGAAAATCAGCTCGTTGGCTGAATTATCGGAGTAACTTTTATTAACAAGAATATGAAATAAAAATGTGTCACTATAAAATCGAGAGTGAAGAAAAATCGCAATGTATCGGATGTCTTCAAAATGCGGCCGAAAAATCAATCATTTTTAATGTCTTCCTTAAAAGCCTCACAAAAAGCGAATAAATAAATAAAGAACTTTATGTTTGTTTTACCTTGATCACGAGTGGGTGAAGAGATAAATAAATTTTCCTACAATTTGTTGACGCACGTAGAACGTTTAATTTTTTATTGACGATCGCGAGTGTAATTTATAGTCGCTCTATCGAAAGAGATCAAATTTTGTCAAAGCTTATCGTTTGCATTTGCAGAAAGCATGAAAAAAAAAAGAAAATTGAGCTTATATTGGAACTATTAAAAACGGTGGATCACTCGATGTTTCACGCGTCAATGGCAGATAATATTGTTTGAGGTTTCGCAATATTTCCATCAAACTCTCGATTCATTCCTGTTTTATATCCGTTATACTTTTTCAATGGAAAACGAGAATATATCCATCTAAAAATTTCTGAATCGAGTGAGATTAAATCATTTATGAAAATGTCGATTCAAAAAATTGATTGCCACTTTTAATTGTACTAATGAAACAATTGTTTTCACACTCCAATTAAAAACTCCTGGAAATTCCGAAAAGCCTACAATTCGTAATCAATAAAATTGCGATCAAATCCAATTCTCATTTATTTAATTTACACTTTCATTTGTTTTTTTCTACCTAAATTATTATTTTCTCTTACTTTGGCATTGTTAATACCGCAAAAAAGATTCATTGTTTAGCTCGAAATAATCTTGTAGTTTCGATTTTTTGTTTAACGACGCAGGAAAAAAGGTCAGTTGAGGCTCGAGTCGATTAAACGAATTCTTTTATCGCATATTAGTACGATCTCTGCGATTCATCTCGTTTCAATTATACTCGAGATACGAGGAGGGACCGAGAGACAAGCAATTTAAAATTCGTAATGGAGTACAAAACGAACGAGTGGGAAATAACGTGTACGTACATCAATATACACTATATATCAATATTATTTTTACTATAGATATACACGTGTAAATTGAACCACATATGCTGCAATTCAGGCAACCTTCTATCTAAAATAAATTTTCCGGCGATAAGTGGATTTTTCCTCGTTGAATATAAGCAACGTTTTTCCTACGGTGCATTATTTATTGCACAGGAAAAAAATGACTGCTCTACGTTCACGCCATAAACATCGTAGCGAAAAATTTGTCGTACTTTATTTTTACGGCTTAGCACAAGAGGCGAGCTAAAAATTGAGTCTTTTTATCAAATTTTTTTAGTACTTTTATTCTCGATTCTGAAATGTTTAATATTTCGTAGCAATTTTTAAAAATCGTCAACCGATTGAATATCTCGTAAACTTCTAAAAATTATTCAATTCGTTTAAAAAAAATAAACGGATATCTCAAAATTCAAATTATTGGGGTAATTATTTTAATGAGAATAATAAATAAAATAAAAACACATTTTTGAATGAAATTGATGGCCAATTGATTTTTTTTTTAGTGGATTAATCAATGAATTGTTACTCGTAGTTAAAATCAAAGAAAATAAATAACAGGGAAGAAGAATTCATGAGGATTAGAGTGAAGCACCTAGTTGAAAACACGGGGTTGTCGAGAGTTTTTTTGCGCCCTTCTATAATCGAATCGGACACGAGACCACGATATGGGAAAACAGGAAACCGAAAGAGGAAAATGGAAAAAAATACTTCAGCACGCTCGAGAGGGCCTCGAATTACAAGATCGGAGTTCGAGAAGTGTGGAATTTCAAAACCTTAACAAACAAAAAAATAAATAAATAAATAAATGTTCCACCGCAATCGGAAATGTTTGGGGGTACAAAAAACAAAAAAAATACATCAAAAAACAAATTTTAAGCCATTCGATCTGATAATTTTAAGGACTATTTTTGTATCAAAGAAAAGTAAATTCGGTGTTAAATCCGATTTTTCATTCCTCCGAGGATCCCTTCTATTTTATTCTCTATTTATCGAAATTTCAAATATTTTCTTTTTTATTAATCGCGCTATCAAATAAGTCGATCTTAATCGAAAACTTTCGGAATCCTGCGAGCGAAAATTGTCCCACAATTTTTTTATCGAAACAAATTTATCTTTTTGCCGTATTACTTACGGGATCGTGGAGCCAGTGCAAAGAAAATCCTAATTCGCGTATAAAAGGAAGGAAAAAAGTCAAATATGCTCGAATGAACATCAATCTCATTGGCCCACACTGTAAAAAATTTGGTGTTAAAAATAACACAAATTCAACACCACAAGTGGTACATGTAGGTCCCTTCATTTTGTGTTAACAAACGATGTTAATGAGCGGTGTCAATTATTTAGTGTAAAAAGAGAATTATTGGTTAACACTACCTCACTCAATACATTTTGGTGATTTTGTAGCGTTCCGTACGTCCAAATGAAAAAAACGGAACCCTCATAGGATCACTCGTGTGTCTGTCTGTCTGTCCATCTGTCACAGCCAAATTGCTCCGAATCTGCTGGACCGATTAAGTTGAAATTTGGTACACTTATAAATTTCTGTGACCCAAACACGGACGTGTAACGTAAATAAATGAATTTTGAATATGGGGGTCACTTTTGGGGGGCAAAATAGAAAATAAAAAAAACAAGTTTTCAAACTGTACCGTGTGACATATCAAATGAAAGGGCTTATTGTGAGGGTCTCAAATATATTTTTTTTATAATTTAAAAATAAATATTTTTAAAGTTATTTAAGAAAATAGATGAAAACTACGAAAATAGACGAAACTACTGAGCTTAAAATTTTGAAAAAAAATATAGAAAACAGTTCTTTACTTATAGATTACAAGAAAACCTATAAGAAGTTTATGGTCTTAAAATTTTTAGTTACCACAAACAAATTTGGGTCAGATTTAAAAAAAACATGGTAGATAATATATTCATCATACGGAACCCTCTTCACGCAAGTTCAACTCGCACTTGTCCGCTTTTTTTATAGACACCTTACATCGGTGTAAGTGGAAGAAAAAATCATCAATACGGGTGTTGTCGGATTGATGTTACATGAATAATGAAACTGGTATTAGAGTGTAAACGAATGTTACAGAATTGTGTTAATAATACACCCCAGAATTTTTTTGTTTTTAACAAATAACATTTTTTTCTTGTAATTGTAAATTAGTTTTTCATCATCGTTGATCATATTTCACAGTTCGCATCACTGACGACATTGATTTGTTATAAAACATTTTCTTACCTACACGGGGGGGATTCGATTCGACCTACCTACCTATCTACGACCTAACATGCATGGACTCCACCTATTACACCATTGTCTACTTGACTATGCTATAATGCTATGGTGAAAAATGATACATACTTCACCAATCCAGTATATAATAAGCAGCTAAAGCATGTTTCATCAAATAACACTTTGAGCAGAAGAATAATTTGAAATGAAAAAAAAAAATGGAATAAAAAAAATGGGGTGAAAAAAAAATCCCAAAAATGAAAACTTGGAAATTCGGAATACAAAATGGTGGATGATACACTGTAAAAAATTACATGGTATTTGCTTATCGTTCTTTAAGTGTTATTTTTACACCATGTCATTGTTGCTTTTTCCAACATTGGAAGTTGAAATAACACCGAATCTTTGTTACAGATGGTTTTAAGGTGTTAATTTTACACGATTTTATGCCAACTGTTTTATCTTTACCGTTATGTACGATCAAATAAACACATAATTTATTAATTGACTTTGTACGAAGTATTTTATTACGATGTTAAGCAATCAAATTTGTGTAAAAATCTTGATAAAAAATGTTTATTCTCAGTTTCGATGCAGCTAATTGCGGACAGCCTCTTCTGCATACATGCGATATATTGCCTTATACCGTGGTAAAAAAAAAATACGTGAGTATACACTCACGTAATTTTTGACATTCAAATATGTTCAGAATTGGAAATACGAAAAAATAATTGAATAATAATCGTCAGATTTGACTTGACACAACGGAATATTGAAGATATCAAGTGTGTATTCAGATCAATCGTTTCGTTTCGTTTGTATAATTTATTATTTGACACAACGAACAATGTATAAAGATCTCAGTATTTGAAAAATTTATGAATATTATTTTGAGAATATTATCGGTTTTTAATAAATCGTTTGACATTTTCCACATAATTAATTTTATTTTAGATCTCTAACGTATTGAGCAGTATTCAAAATTCTCAGTTAATCTCACTGTGCAAAATAAAATGCTCCGAATTTCGAAAACAGGTTATTGATCTCGAGATTCTAACTGAGACGACGATGTTTACGCATGTGTTTTAATTTTTTTTCACCACGATATAAGGCAACATATCGCATGTGTGCCGAAGAGGCCTTTTGCAAATATCTCTATTGAAATTGAGAATATATATTTTTTGTCAAGATCTTTACACAAGTTACAAATTAAAATAATTCGTCTACGATTGGCGACTTTGAAGAAATTCTGCTATGCAAAGTCAATTAATAAATTATGTGTCTTTTTGATCGTACGTAATGGTGAACATAAAACAGTTGGCACAAAATCGTGTAAAATTAACACTTTAAAAGCGTCTGTGACAAATATTCGGTGTTATTTCAATTTCCAAAATTGGAAAAAGCAACAACGAGATGATATAAAAATAACATCTAAAAAACGATAGGCAAGTACCATGTAATTTTATACCGTAAATTTTACCAATTTACCCGGAAAAGTGTTATCTCATTATTTTGACACTACATGGTGTCGAATCGGGAAATAACACCAGGTCAGTTTTTTACCAAACGACCGGTGCTATTTTTACATCAGTAATTAACACCGCTCTTTTAACCACTCACACCATTTTAATTCGCACCGCAAATTTTTTATAGTGCAACTTTTCATGAATAAAATATATTTTTCGCTTTTTTCCTCAATTTTCTTTCTCGTTTCCGACCTGTTGATTGAATCTCATCAAATATAATATCATTGCCCGTGCTTTCCAGCTATTAATCTCTAAAATAATAATGAAAATAAAAATAATAGTAATAATTCGTCATTACTATTTTTTACGAATGAAATTAGTTTTTAAATAATATTTAACAGAACGTATATGTTTATATTTTAAGTGTGCAGGAATTTGTGTGACCTCAAAGCTCTCTTTGAGTTTGGGGAAAACCGTTCAACGTGTTGTTCTATCTAAATTTCTCTCCTTCGTGAATTTTCTCGTGTAGTTGCCATTGTCAAGAGACCACACTCACAAATTCCTGGCACTCCATTGAGCGCCTTTGAGCTCGATAAATTGAACGTAGAAAATGCTTAAGATGCAATCTCATAGTCGAAAAGAGTTTCTACCACGAGCACTTTTTATTGTCCAAATGAACAAATCTTTTGTTTTATCGAAAGAGAAATTTTGATATTTGATGTTGTTTGATCGCTGATGTTAATTTTTCGATTATTTTCTTTCCAATTAAACAATTAATATGCGTATGAATTGGGTCAATTAATTAATTATACTTGCTTCCATCAAATTGACATTTTTCAAATGATTTACTTCGAGCGTACATTTATTATGCAAATAATTATTTTCAATCAAAACGATATATTCAAAATTGATCCCCCTAACGAAATTGCTCAAGAGTAATAAGCAGGCGATAAAAAATTCAATGTCTTTTCGATTTTCTCGTAAAGTTCCACGACTACAAATAAATCACTAATAATCAAGGGTGAAATTGGTTAATAATAAATAGCCTTCAGTTGGAGCTTTCGTTGCCTTGTTTCCGATCGTTACATTCATTTTTTGCCCCCGTCGTTACCCTTTTTTTTTTATTAGGATGCCTTTTTCCTACACTGCGAAAAAAATCAAAAGGGTGAGAACGTTCATGATGGCACTAAAGCTTATCTACTCTCTTATTCTTCCTCCCTGTACATTTTAGTATCGAGAAATTCTCGGTGTACGTCCATTTCAAAGACAATTTCATTCGGATGTAAAAAAAAGAAGAAAATTGCACGTAGAATAACATGGTCCACCGAGAAATCTCGAGGTCAACAGAAATGGAGTCTCGTATGTGTACACCTCGACGACTTAAAATTAATTGGGCCAAAAAATTTGTATGGATATGAGAAAACATTCACTTGTTAAATTGAAGTACTCAAAAATAAAAATAAAAAAATAAAAATAAAAATACAAAATTGATAGAAAAACAAATAAAATTATTTATTCATTCACTATGATAATATTATTCATGAAGAATAAGCTCAAATAATTCAATATCATTGAATTACTATTAAAAAAATATACAAAATATCATTACGCAATAATTATTAATTATATAGAAGGAGATAGAAATTTAATATTGATTTCTCACGAGTTTGTACCACAAATGGTCCATAATTGGCCCATCGATGTTCCAATTAATCTGAGGAATTCCCGGTGATTACGTTATTAGCTAAGGAATTGCGAAGTAGGCTGTCACTCAGTTTGGAGGAAGAAGGGACCTTTACCGGAAGTGAAAGCGAAGGGACGAGGCGCGTTAAATCCTTGGTAAATTCGACCTGACACTCCGGTGCTGCTTTATCATTTCCTCTTAACTCGTATAATTCTTGTTTGCTCCCACGAATTCGTGCAAGAGATCAAAACAATAAAATAGTTGCACAGGATTTTCATTTAAAGAGCATGAAGTCAATTTGAGTAATGTTTTTCTTGCAGTCTAACGAATTTTTCCATTACTCTTTGAAAAGACTTTTTTTAATGCGACGATAATAATTTAAAAAAATGTGGAATGAACATTTTTTTTTGCTTATTTTTGCAAAAATACTTATTGTTTTATTTTTTGACCGATTTTTTTGTAGAGAATATTTTCACCTACCATTTAACAATCAGCATAAACTACTTTCTACGCCAATTCCGCGATAAATATTTATTCAATACCATAATTTATTCAATATCGAAAGCAGGGAGCACATAGGAGTAAAAAACGTGTTCAATGAACCATATCAGCCGGAAATGACTATGAAATTGCGTTGAATCAAGAGAAGATTTATTTTCCCAGCCAATGATTTATGATAAAACGACCACATGTGCCCTATATCCCAGTTAGTCGACTATCGTCACTTTTTTTTACGATCTCCATGACCGAAAACTCAATCGACTTTGGTATTTTATTCATAAATCTATAATACAACATTTTTATTATTCACACGAAAATTTAACTTTTTACACAAAATCGAGTATTTATTTTTCAAAACAATATTTTTTCTCTCCTTGATACAAATCCATGGATATTTAGAAAAAAAATCTCATTCACACACGTGCAAGGGACTCACTATAGTAACTAATTCGCCATTTAACCTGATGCAATATAAACAACAATTTTGCACAATTTTCATTACCCTAACGCTCCTTTTTCACCTTCTTAAACCTTCTTTTTTCTCCGTGCTCCTGTAATTCGATAATATTTAAGGATCAGCTTGGAGTTCGTGGTCCATTGTATACATGCATATATATTGTTCGAAATTACGTGTGAAGCAATAAATGCTAGGGGTTTTATATCCCGGAATAACTACGCGAAAAAAAAACAATGAGTCATCCCAAATTTGTCTATTCATTTCGAATGGGTCAGAAGTAAAAATACCCTTAAAAAAATCAGATTTACTAATTGATATTTGATTAATTATATCAAAAATATATAAAAAAATAATCTCATATTATTTTTCACGAGTTAAAACACAAAATCGTTAATTAATCAGTCTATTTCGTACACACTTCAGTTCTGCTCGTGTACTTTTTCATTAAACGATTTTGACGACGAAAAAAATAATACCATATGTGATTTTCACGAATTAAAACACAAAATGGTTAATTAATCAGTCTATTTCATACACACTTCAATTCTACTCGTGTACTTTTCATTAAACAATTTTTACAATTTGAATAAAATGATGTATTCAACAAGAGGTTGGAAGACGAACAGAAAAAGAAAAAATTGGAGAAAAAAAAATCTTTAAACGAGTTATTTCTGCGCGTGAACCTTCACTTCATGAAAATTTATTACCGGGAACGACAACACTTCAATAAAGTTTCGTACGAGTCTCGAGCATCTGGTCTATGAAGAGAAGGAAAAAGAATAAAATTGTTTCTGACTGCAAAAGAGCTTCTTTCTTACGATCTTTCCTCTCTTCTCTACAATAACTGAATTTCTTTACAAAAGTACATGCACTCATAATGTTACGAATTTTTAACAGTCGTTATTATTCGAAAAGTGCAAAAAACTGTTCGATTTATTATTTCGTGATTTGATAAAGCGTGAGAAATATTACCCCGTTTATATAAGGGCTTACATACATCTAGATATGCCAAAAAAAGGGATCAATTTCAATAATTCTTTTATACTGAAAAAATGTATCTGATGAAACAACTTTTTGTTTATTTGAAAAGATATTGTTGTCAATGAAATTGGATAATTTCATTGGAAAAAAAAAATAGATGAGTCATGGTTGTAATTTCTGTAAAACATTTTTTTCAAAGAAGCCATTTGTGGTAATCAAAATTCCGACTGCACGCTTCAACCCAAAAATAAAACAAAATTTTTTTCTTATAGATGAGAAAAAACTAGTCTTTGTCGAGACCAATTTTTTTTTAAATCCATTTTTCGCAGAATGGCAGAGGTTTGAATAGTAAAATCGAGATTTTATCCAACTTATCTTTCCTTCTTTTAATTACAAAAAAAACCAAGATGTTAAAAAAAAAATCCCTCGACAAAGATTAGATATTTGTGTAAAGATCCTCTGCACCAATTTTCAGCCAAATCGGTCGTTTAGTTCAAGAGATAGAATGGTTATCGTTTTCAAAAACATAATTTTGAGAAAAAGGCTTTTTAAGGTTTAAGCACCTTTCAAATTGACATTAAATTTTTGTCTCATACGTGCAAGATGTGAGCGATTCCTGGATTATTTTTATAATTCACGTATCAAGGATAATACTATGGAATAAAAATATTTTTGAAAAATCAATTTTTTTGACCTCTCTAAATAAAGCAAAAATCTTATTTATTCAATACGAATATTATTGGTTTGATAAAACCAGTTTTTTGTTTCAGACTTTTCTTGGGGGTTGGAGAATATATTTTTGCTAGCATTTTGACATTGAGACGTGCCCTGTTTTCATTTCGAACACGTTGCTTCTTTTAGGAGGCTCACATCAGCCTAAAGATGTATTATCCCAATTTCCCTTGTAATAAAAAAAAAAAAAAAATAGTATAATATAAAATGATGGAAACGTGTTCTGTTGTGAAAATTCGAATCGTGTTTCGTATTATTTCAAGCAGGACAATATAACGCAGTTTCCAAAAAAAATCATTTTCTTGTCTTTACGATATTTTATATCATGAAAGTCACTTTTTTCGGGATTATTAAAAAAAGACAGAACAAAGGGCGATTGAAAAAAGTTATAAAGACCGATATATTATCAAAAAAGAAGAGAGAATAAACATTCAATTTAATAAATGGAAATAAGTGATCACTTTTCTTCGCCCCTTCGTTATTATTCCATTCTCATTAATGTTTTTTTTTGAATAAAGCTTTTTTCGTAAGTCAAAAACGGTAACTTCCGGTGTGGGCCAATTACGCGATTCTTTTCATCAATATGCAAATGTCATGCACCTCCTTAAATCACCCACAATAAAAAAACATCGAATGATATATGTAGCAAGCGAAATCGAGATAATATTGAATCAATTAGCGTCAACGACTAGAACTTTAACCCTGTTTCGTGTTGATCAAACTTTGAGGGGTGTTTACCGTTATTTACGATGCCACCGGTTGATCGTGTCAGCCCCAAACGACACTTTTGTATTCATGAAGTCTCCAATTTCACGACTCGTGATCGCAGATTGGAAAAACAGTCCGAATATTTCTTAATAATAAAATAATTTTTGTTTTTCTAATAATACTAATTTAAAAAATCCAATCAAAATTATAGAAGGTTTTCAATACATAACAGAAAACCTTCGGCAGATGAAATAAAATGTAATATATCGCAAGTACAAAAAAACAAATGAATAAATAAACAATAATAAAATTACAAATAGAATTATAAAATAAATGTATACGATCAAATTTGTTCATTAATTACTAATTTTTTATATTACAGAAATATCATATCGATATTTTTCCGTGTTTTTCTATGTGCGACAACTTCACAAACCCACAAGTAACTTGTCAACACTGATTTCTTTTATAATAAAAAAAACCTGTCCATTTTCCAATTCTATATAGCAAGTGCAAGAAAGTGCAGCAAACCACGTAATTTAATCTGTCACCTTTGGGAAATCCTTGCTTATAGATAAATGTGTATAGATATAAATGATATAAATGCTGGAAACTCTTCGCTTTACGACGTAACGATTTTCGATACAAAAAGCGCAACACGTGCTGCAAATAAATACGTAGAAGTAAACCGGGCACAGGAATTATTTATAACTGTTTACACGTCGTCTATGTAAATATAAAAAAACTATCCATCACTATTCCATCACTGTTTGAATGATTTTATTGTTATGCAAACACTTCAAAACGAATATTTATGAATTTCAATTAGAAATTTCACGAATAACTAGGCAAAAAAAATGTAGAAGTTGTAAAAAAAGTCACCCTTCGAAAAACACACTCGGGACTATGAAAATTTTAGTAAATAAATTCAAATTGAATCAATTTATTAAAAAATATTCATTCATTTATATAAATATCTATTTTAAATAAATAAAATACAGAAACAATTGTTCGAATAACCCAAAACCCAAGGATATGCAATGAGAACCAAAAACTCGGTTTAAAAATTCGTATTAATCATTTAATTAATAAATAAATAAGCTACCAGAGACTTTCAAACAGGGAGTTAAAAATATGTAAATAAAGAAAGTAGAAGTTGTAAAAAAGTCACCCTTCGAAAAACACACGCGGGAGTATGAAAATTGTAGAAAATAAATTCAAATTGAATCAATTTATTAAAAAATATTCATTAATTTATATAAATATCTATTTTAAATAAATAAAATACAGAAACAATTGTTCGAATAACCCAAAACCCAAGGATCTGCAATGAGAACTAAAAACTCGGTTTAAAAATTCGTATTAATAATTTAATTAATAAATTAAGAAGCTACCAGAGACTTTCAAACAGGGAGATAAAAATATGTACATATATTTTTCAAAACGCATACATAAATATATATTTATACGAAAATATATGAGAAATGTAGATAAATGAAACAAATGGACAAAACTCACCGAGCAGCGATGAAAATTGGTTGCAAAACACGATTTTTCGTCTTGTTCTCTCGGCAAAGGACGAGGGTAGTTCTGAGAGAAGCTCGGACTTGCCGATGCTTTTATACAAGCCCGCGACTTGGCGATCCTCGAAAGCGCGAGATATGACTCTCTCCCCCTCCTCCCCCTGTCGTACAACGCCCACCCTCGTCCAATCGTGCAATTCCGCGCCCCACACGCTGCTATCCCAAACGAGAGTCACTGCGACCGCGACCCCCCTTCGATCCCCTCTTTTCTCTAACCCTTAGGACACAACACGTTCACCCTCTCTGTAACCCTCTTAACAGTAACACTCGACTTTTTCGATACCGATGTTTGCCACACTCGTCTTACAGCTACAGGTGCCTCGTCACGATATATACATTTATTTATCTTCCAATTCTTCTTCCCACTCTTCTTCTTAGTCTGTTATCTTTGTATTATTTCCTTTACTACTCATCGAGCGGCGTTTCATTTTTTTCTATTTTTGTTGTTGTTTTTTAGTTCGATCCTTGATAGTTTTTTTTCGAGTGATTGAAAAGTTGATGAGTTTTTTATTGACAAGTGCTTTTTTTGTTGATTTTTAATACGAGTTATCGGAGATAAGAAGTTTTTCAAATTTGCACTAAATTTTGGAGTTATTTATTTAATTATTATTCGTGGTTTTTGATAGTTGAAGAGTCGAAAAGTTTTTAGGAAATATTGCGTGTTAAGGAAGATGGAGCGGTTCAGTTGAGTCAAATGACAGTTTACGAAATTTTTTTTTTATTTAGCCTCGAAAAAATGGATATGAGGCACAGATGTATTCTTTAGATGATATTGTTTCATAAAATATACAGTTTGAGTGCAAAATTATTCATTTTTATATAGTTATTACCTGAAAAATAAATGCGTTTGCGTTACTACCAATTTAAAAAAGTACAACATCGACGATTAATAAAATCAAAGAACTGCGTCTGTGAATTTTTTACGAGTCATAGAATGAAACTTCGAGTTCAACTATTATTTTTGTTTATGTTCACATAAACCACGAGATAATTTATTGCTGCCAATAATTAAAGTTAAGGCAACTAGGCAGCGAAAATAGGCCGAAAATGGGATAAAATTCAAATGGCATTTTTGAAGAATCGAAACAACGTACATACATTTTCTTTTTTGCAACGTTTTTATTGGAGTTTTGGCTATTAAATTCAGTGGTTGAGGTTTCAAAAATATAAATATTTTTCTCGAAACAGCATTTTGTACTAGTTTTGCCGCGATAACTCAAGAACGATGGAAGATATCGCCTTGATTTTTTTTTTAAATGAAGATATCAATTTTCTCTACAAAATGAACTGACGTCTATGTAAAACATGAAAATTAAAAAAATGACGGCTAAAATTTGAAAAACATCGAAAAACGGATGACATTTGTTGTAATAACAATAATAATAAATTGATTTTTTTACATAGACGTCGGTTCATTTTGTAGAGAAAGTTGATATCTTCATTTAAAAAAAAAATCAAGGCGATATCTTCAATAGTTCTTGAGTGAGAATAGTTCTTGAGTAAAAACAAAGAATAAGGTTGCATTAGTTGTATGGGGTAAGGCCACTACCTTCCTACTTTTTTGCAAATATCGTCCGTAAAAATAAAGAAAATTACTCAGAAAACGAGTACCGTATCGAGTAAAGCATATAGATCAATGTTACCGAAAAAAACAGATAGGTAACCGAATTAATTAACGAGAAATCATCAAAAATAAACAACAACTTTCCGAAAATATGAGGCTAATTGAGAAATCTCTATTGGAATGTGGCAACGTCGCAGTTACGGCTATAGCACAAACAGTCAAAAAATCACCACGGTGATTTGAATTTTGTTACAATCAAATTCACGTAATGACAACTTATTTCATTTCATTTTATTTTTCTCAACGTTGGTGCGATACTTGTAGCAATGAGCACGGACGAATCGTTCTTTCTATCGACAATTTAGTGACGTACTAATATTTTTTTTGCAATTTATCGTCATTTTCCGTTGACGCCAATATAACCTATAAAAACACGCGCCAGTACACATAAAACAGCTGTCAAAGGCTTCGCTGAATCCAACCTAACGACCGCGTATAACCAAAGAACGCGCGATATTAAATGACCAAAATTTAATTTTCTAATAATCCTAACTAATTAAAATGAACATATATGTAAATAACAATTAAGATTATTAACTATATAGTTGGAAATTTTTGCATTATTCGTTCGTACATATCGTTAATATTCAACTTTTATAAGTTGGCATTGCTGACGCCACCCAATGCATAAGCATAGGAGCTTCGTCTCTTCCCCTCACCCTCCAAAAAGATTTAGGGCCAGTTGTTCCACCTTCTGGTAAATTTTACCTGACGGTCGTAGCATTGAGTAGCAGACCTTTAACTATCAGATAAAATTTACCTGGAGGTGGAACAACCGGCCCTTAGCAACAATCTTAAACGTTGTCAGATCGCTGCGTAACGTCAAGCATTCAGGTTGGCAGCAACGCTCGCTTCACGCCATGCAACGCGTAGCAAACGACGTGCGCTCAGCGTAAACATTGCTGAGAGTGTGTGCGTGCAGCGTTGCCAAAACAATTCACTCGCTAGTAAGAATTCGTGATTTTCGTTAAAATCTTGATTATTTAATATGAAGTATATCTGGTATTCTATGAGCAACTTATGTTTTTTTTTGTATCTTCACAAAGATCCAATTTACGTATATTCGCCATTTGCATACATTTAGCTTGGTGTTATATTATCAAAAAATAACATTACTCGTATATGTCGACACTTTTCTAACTCCATGCAAAATCACACATGAAATTATTTTATATCTTGAATTGTGAGCAAGGCTCCAACCTCCTTAAACTTTATGATTATCCTAAGTTGATTGGATTGATACATATTTAATGCTTCTCTATATTTCGAAATATCAACAAGGAAAACGAGAACTAGATTGAAAAATGGAAAAATCAACGTCTATTCAGCAGACGTTAATTTTCCGATCGAAGTTGACTTTGGGGAAGAATTCGAGCAAACGGACGAGACAATTGTGGCAAATTTTAGTCAAAAGAAAAAAATGTCTATAGGGCATTTCACGTCACTTTTTCATTCTCAAACTCCTTCTCTTCTTTTCTTTTCCTTTTCATTCGTGTAAACTTTTATATATGCTTTTCTATACAAGAAACATTTCAAAGAAATACAAGAAATTCGTTTCTTTCACTTTCTGTTTTCAGGCTACAATAATTCGGAAAGTTCGAGTCCTGTAAAAAAAATGATTAATGACAACATTAGGCAGTTTTCGACATACTTTCAGATTAAAAATACATCGAGTTTCAAGAAAAAATATTTCTATTTTTCTTCTTTTTCAATTATTTGAAAAAAGATGAGTGTTTTCTAAAAAAGAGATTTATTTTTGAATGCCATGTCTTTTTTTTCCAAAAACTAGATGAATTCACCAAATTTTTGAGCTTAAGTTCAGTGTTGGCGAATTTTTGTTGTAGAAGTTACAACTATTTGAATATTTTGAAATTCATTAACAATATTATGATTTTACCTCGTTGTTTATAAAAATGAAAATGAAAAAAGTAAATAGACTTTTTCAAGATTTGTTTTTCTACGAATGAAAAACATAAAAAAAGTTAGGAATTGAGTAAAAATACTGATAGTCATTTTTCTCGTAATATATAGCATAAATTCTTGTAATTCATAATATTATATATAAAAATGCTGCCAGGCATTTAATTTGTAACGTATTACAGGAAAAATAAGTTCAAAATAATAAGGAAACATTTTTCAAATATATTTACAAATTCTGTTTTTAATGCTCGGTGTCAAACCCCTGCTGCGTTTACATGATAACGAGAAGTGACAGCTGTACTGTATTTCAAAAATTCTAACAGCTGTAAATTCTATGTAAATCAAAATTCGAAAAAGCTCTTCATAAAAGACAATTTTTTGGACAAAAAATTGAAAAAACAAACAATGAATATTTTTATTCGAGACTTGATCTCTTTTTTATCTGATAGTAGGTCAACATTTGAGTGAACTTTTAATCAATCATTTTTGTTGTAGAAACCATAGTTTTCAGGTCATCGCAGTCTATTAAAGACAATTCATTGGATCCAAAAGATCTAATTTATTTGAGCCATATTTATAGTGAAGATAAAACATTGCGCTCACTGAATCATTTTCTTCGTGGCATTCATTTAGTCCAAATAATCTAATTCATTTATACTTAACAACATTTTTTGGTGTGCAATACATCGAATCGATGCTTGAAACAGAAAAACAGTTTTCGAACGTGTATATTTAGCTTAGGTTTTGTTTTTTATTGAAAAGTAACATGAAATATCCCATAGATAGTAGAGAAAATCGAAGAAGAATATCATGTGCTTATTATTTTCATTTTCGATGAAAGTCAATGAACTTTTCAGCCAAAACTAATTAGTATCCTCCTCAAAATCAACCCGTCAGAATAAAACCGTTTAAGCTAAAAATATTTATCAGTGACGTTTAAGAAAACATTCAAAGTTAAAAAAAAAATAATTACATTTTCTTTAGTTTAAAAAACTGCATTGAAGTTTTCATTTAATTTATTCATTTTTCATGAAAAATCGTCGCGATACGAACACTACGTTACTATTATTTTTCCATTATCACGTTACTCTGTCTTCTACTTTCTTGTCTCTTCAACTTTCGATCGAATTTTCGTATAACAATATCAGTAATATATTTTATCATATTATTCATACGTGTCTGGTAAAAAATACTAAAAAAACAGTTCTGTGCACAGGCATAATTCAAATGAACCGACGAATGTAAGAAAATCATTCGATAAAATTAATTAATTTTGTAATATCCATTATTCCCATGGTTTTTATGATAATTATAATACGCTCATCGATTGAGTGATTAATATTTTGTGAGAGATGTGAAAAACAATAGAGATACAAAATACTGATCCAAGTTTTTTAAAATAGTTTCGAAACTTTTGTTATTTAAGGAAGAATCGACAGTGAAAAATGAAACAAAAAAAGGACGTTTTGCCTTAACCATTGGGACGTTTCGTGAAGTCGTCGCCATGCAAATTATTCCAGAGACCATTGTAGTAATATCGGGAGGAGAAATGATGAGAATTGTACTGCGACTGGCCGCAAAAAGCAACCCCGTTCGAGTCAATGACACGGGATAATTTTGTACATTGATAAAAACAAAAAAAATACAACAAAACGCTTCTGGTCTTTGGTGCAGGAATATAAGATAAAATTATGATCAACAATAATTGGCCATTTGTGAAATTTGCCATAATACTTTTTTTCTCTATTTAAAGACTATTATCGAGGCGAATGGGTGCTGGAGAAACTAAATAAACTGTTCGTGAGCATGGTCGTCGTGAGCATAATGTCGACTGGAAGCAGATATTTATATACATGGACAATGAGTATGGACAATGTGCCTACATCTGGGACGAGTATGTGCCAGTAAATACCTCCTTCTATGTAACGCAAAGCTGAGAATTTTGTTCGCACTCAATTGTTCGTGTATTACGTACAGTTATACACAGGCTGTAACGAAAAATGAGTTAGAAATGGATAGGATAGATAAAAACTGCAATTCTGAACAGAAAAGTTATTAGGCATGTTTCTCTACGATGGGGCGATGCATAAAATTGTCCAAAGACTGTTGGCTTTAGAATTTCGCGATCTGTAGCTACCCTATAAATTTGACAAGCAGTTTTTGCTACACAAATGTGTAGAATAAAGTACTACTTCCGTGGTTTGCGTTCTTCCGTGCATCTGACCACTCATTGGGTGTACAACTCGCCTCCATTCTCAACACAAAACTATGTAGTCTGACCACCGGAAGTGAGGACTTTCTGGGCACATGGAATAGAAACGTTGAACAAAGTTTCTCACTGTGCCAGAGGTTATCGGTCGTACACACCGGTTCTCCAATTCCACGTGCTCCCGTTCTTTAGTCTATGGATTGATGCCATTAAGGGGGTAGATACGAGACTGTACATTAGGGTGATTAAAAAAAATCGACTTTTCTTTTCTCAAAGTCGGAAATGTTTGCGTTAATACTTCATGAAAAAGTAGTTTTGCCAAAATTTGGGCGTTCTAAAAAATTTTTTAGAGGTCGCGCCAACAACTTAAATTTTTTTTTTCAATTTTAGTGAAAAATTATGATATAAAAACATCGATTTTTCGGTGTCGGAACAAAAATAGTTAGCACTTAGTACAGAGTTAATTCCCTCAAAATTTGAGCTTCCAAGAAAAAATTTTAGAGGTCGCCCCAGCAGCTTTTCTAAATTTATTTTTTTAATTTCTTGTAAACATCTACACTGTAAACCCAATTTTGTTGAAATATTCAAATATTTTGTTGGACGTATTCAACAAAATTATTTTGTCCAAGCAATCAAATTTTCAATGTTTCAACAAAACTTCGTTCAACTGAAACGAAACTTCGTTGAAACAATAAAATATTTTGTTGCCTAGACGAAATAGTTTTGTTGATCGTATCCAACAAAATATTTTAATGCTTCAACAAAATTGGCTTTTCAGTGTTGATATAAAAAAATAATTCTCTTTGTATCGCAGGTTAATATGTTAGCTTTTCATGGGAAAGTAATTCTCCCAAAATTTGAATCTTCTAAAAAAATGTTTAGAGATGCCTTCAATGACATTCAGATATTTTTGTTATAATTTCGGGTAAAAATCGAGATATTAAAAAGTAAATTTTTGTTTTATGTTGGATTTCATGAAAAACAAATTCTCCCAAATTTTCAGCCTAATAAAAAAATTATTAGAGGCCGCACCCAGCGATTATGATTTTTTTTTCTAAAAAAACGCAACCTCTAAAAAATTATTTAGAAGGTCCAAATTTTGGCAGAATTACTTTTTCATGAAGTATTAACATAATCACTTACAACTTTGAGAAAAAAAGTGAGAATTTTAACGTTGAGTTTAGCCGAATTTAGAAAAAAAAAATCATAATCGCTGGGTGTGGTCTCTAATAATTTTTTTATTAGGCTGATAATTTGGGAGAATTAGTTTTTCATGAAATCCTAGAATATAATCTTCGATACACAAAAATTTACTTTTTAATATCTCGATTTTTACCCGACATTATAACAAAAATATCTGAATGTCATTGGAGGCATCTCTAAACATTTTTTTTGAAGATTCAAATTTTGGGAAAATTACTTTCCCATGAAAAGCTAACATATTAACCTGCGATACAAAGAGAATTATTTTTTTATATCAAGATGTTTACAAGAAATTCAAAAAATAAATTTAGAAAAGCTGCTGAGGCGACCTCTAAAATTTTTTCTTCGAAGCTCAAATTTTGAGGGAATCAACTCTGTACTGAGTGCCAACTATTTTTGTTGCGACACCGGAAAATCGATATTTTTATATCATAATTTTGGACTAAAATTGAAAAAAAAATTTTAAGTTGTTGGCGCGACCTCTAAAAAATTTTTTAGAAGGCCCAAATTTTGGCAGAATTACTTTTTCATGAAGTATTAACACAATCATTAGCGACTTTGAGAAAAAAAAGTCGATTTTTTTTTAATCACCCTACTGTACATACACTGAGAAAAAAAAAATTGTTCATCAAACTAAATCCTATTTTGTTGAACGAGAAATGGTGGATACAACAATTTTTTTTGTTGAATGGCAAATGGTTTCGTTTATTCAACTGAATCATGAAAATTTCTTGTAGATAAATCAACTAAATCACCGGAGCCAAATGATTTTGTTCGAACGACTGGTACCATTTATTTGCTTACGCATACTTTGTAGCTGCTTCAATGAAATATTTGTTTCAATCTCAATTATCAAATTGACTAAACGATAATCCTTAGGATGAATAAATGAATTAATTTATTTGAATGATTTTTTGTTGTACTAAGATTAATTCGTTGGCTGCGTCGAAGTTTTGTTGGTTCGGCCAATAACTTGTTTCAGCATTCACAAATTATTTTGTTTTATCTCAAAAATATTTTGTTACCCGTATCGAGCTAAATCCTTTGATTGAAAGAAACGAAATTTGCCTCGGTCAACAAATTTTTTTTTCTCAGTGTAAAAACAATAGCGCTGAAAGCGTGCTAACATTTTTTTCGACGAACGGTTTCATCGCAGTAGAAACAAATCTACTATTCAAAATGATTTTTGCAAAAAAATAACAGCATTTTTTCGGTTTTGTCGATGTTATTTTGGCGTTTTTCCCGTTTTGTCGCCAAAAATTGAGAATGCATTTCAAAAAAAGAAAGTATTGAATAGTGGGAAGAACGAGAAACTGCGATGCAGTATTCGTCGGTCACAGTGGCTTTAACGGGCGTTACTGGCAACTTCCGGTATTGAAAATTCATTTAACCAACCGCTACGGTCACGGGCAATCATTTTTATCCTCTGAGTTCCCGCATAAAAAAGAGTGTGAGAGAAAAATAGAGGGGAACGAATCAATCGATTTATCACCTTATGAAATTATTTCTTGTCAGCTGTTTTATACAGATATAAAATATTCCATTCGTAGTGAAACAATTTTTGGCTCTAAAAATTTTACCCAACCGTTCGTTACTTATAAAAACAAAAAAAGAAAAAAAAAACAAAAAAATAGATTTTTTTTCAGGATTTTCATCGTTGAAAAATCCAAAACATTTCGAAAATATTTCATAAAATATACAACATCAAAAAAATGCTGTTCCTCGGAGTTAAGAAATCGATAATAAATAAAATAATAAACATTATGCAAAATCTAATCTTTTGTTTCTCAAAAGTTTAGCACGAAAATATTTCAAATGAATTGAGACATTATCTGGATAAATATTGGTTATATGTCTTTGGGATTAGAGAGTAAAATGCAACAAAACGTTTCCTTGATGTGAATAAGAAAAAAATGGAGAAAATTGCTTTCAGCAAGTCCTCAAGTCACGTATTGCATGTAAAAGGCAGCGGAATCAATAACGTCGCTGATGATTCATCACAGCTCATTTATACGTATGTATATAATACAAGAAAAAGCTTTATACATCTTTGCACAATATTGATACAACGTCAATACCGACAAACTTTCTTCCAATGTCTTCCATTACCCTTTTCATCTACTTTCCACTCTGTTTTCTCCCACCTTCAATAAATTTAACCCAAAAAATTTCTAGAATAATACTTTCATTAATCCATAAAAATAATGAAAAAAAACACACACAAATCAATAAAATAAGAATCAATGAACATGAAAAATTCTGTGCAATTGAATAAGTTTTTTTTTGTTCTAACGAAAGATCCGACAAATTATTTTCGTTTTCGAAATATATTTTTTGAAACAACAATGCAAGAGCAATATTTATCAACTCTTCGATATTTGTTGAACTAAAAATGAAGAAATCACCAAAACAATTTTTTTTACCAAATGAATTATGAAGTTTTTTTTTATTAATTAATAAATTAAATAAATTAAATGAAAATTAATATTCCTATTTTCCAAAACTGCTGATTTTCTTATTTTGTTTTTATGTTTTATTCGAAAATATCAAAATTGTATATGAAACTTTTTGCTGCGATTGTACCTATACGAGAAAGATGTTTAAACGACTGGTTTTAATTACCAAGCGATTGTTCTCGGAGTCGATTTTTTAGTGGCTCACCCTTTTTCCTTTCCATTCTCACCCTGTTTCACTATTTCTTTGTAAGGGATGAGGGTAAAGCAGACGCGAACTTGGCGCCCTGAAGACTTGGATCGTTAAGTCTTGTCTGGCGCTTCAGAGCAACGAGTCTTCGCTTCATTTCGTCCTCGTAACATATATGTACACATTTATATATATATATGACTCCTGTAAAATTCACGAGATTCATGGCAAATCATCAGTAGCAAAAGGAAAGAAAATACAGATAAAAACTTGTCTCGGTTAGAAGCATTTTCGAGTTATGATCTTTTTCCGCCTCGAAAAAATTGTCGATTAATATAAAAACTAAAAAAAAAGACTCCTAAATGTTCTGAAACAATTAATTTATTGGAAGAATTCATTTTTTTAATTTTTTTCCCCCCTGTAAATATACGAGGCCAATAAGACGAGATCTAATTTTGACAGTGATGCCTGATCACATCAAGATCGTTTCTACTTGAAAAACAAAAAAAATAAGAAAGTGTCGCAAATGTTTCGAGAAACGTTGTTTCCATATTGAATGTTTTTGCTTCTTTTTTTTGGGTAAATATACAATGCCAATGAGAAGAGATGTAACAGTTTGACAGCAATGTCTGACCACATCAAGGTCGTATCTACTTGGAAGATTATATCTCAGAAATGAAATTCATTACTCAGTTTTATGCCCCGGCAAACAGATCATAAAATTTCTATCCTTCACCCTTTCGGTATTTCTCTTTTCACATATTATTGTTCGAGGTGTTTTTAAGAATTATTATTTTTTGAAATACTGATTATTCTTGCAGTAATAAAATTTGAGTTCAGAAAGAATAGGAAAAAAAAATTATTGTCGAAGCACTTTGGAGACTAGATTGAAGATGTACAAATATGTGAAATGAATCACTAGAATTTATATACATTTATAAATATGAAATGCAGGAAATGTCCATTGGTCAATCGTTTTTTTTCCGGAAGGGAAGAAAACGGGGTTATTGTTGTGCTTTCCTGCCATTTACGAGCGATAGAACTTCTGCGTACTTTCGTGTCAAATTTAAAACCCATTTCACATCAATCTTTTCGCCTCTTTTTAAATATAGATATATATAAACGTATATTTATATGGTGAAGCTGTAAAGATACGTACAAGAGAAAACTATTTTTCGAAAAATCGAGTGAATAAAGAAACGTGGATACGAGTATCGAAATTGTTATACATATCAAAAGGAGAATGAGAGTGAGAAAGGAAAAGATGGAATAATGTCGTGGAATAGTCGCGATTGCTTTTTCCACAGAAATTTTATATTCAAACAAACATATTTTATAAAGTTAAAAAAAATCAATTAGGTAATTTGAATGTATTTAATTATTCAATTAATTATAAGCATAAATAGCTAAAAAAAATTACGTTTAATGATTGGTGATATATGTATTTAAATATTTTTTATTACGGACAATAAATGTTTTGTTCCAAACAATAAGTCTGACATTTTTGGCATGCAGAGTTTTACTGCGAGGTGGAAAATGGATAAACGCATAGAGGTCATTTTCTGCCGATATCATTTCTATTCATACCTACGCAGCCTCGTATTCCTTCTGGACTTTTGTTTACACATATACCAACACATTGAAGATCAACGTCACTGAGAAATATGAATACCTATCCCGGTATTTGATCCTTCAATTGTATACGAGCGTGAAAATCCGCCAAAACGCGAAATGTCTGCTCTCATATATCCCTCATATGTCTATTTGAATCTTGCTTCCCCCCAAACGAAAATACAAAAATCAACAAATTTCGAACTTTTCGGTTTCACATACGATTTCTATAAAAAAAAAAAAAAAACTATAACAAATGCAGGTGAAAGAAAGGCTGCAAAATATTTCCGATCCTGCATGATTGATTATTGATAATAATTTATCAAATTAATAATCATAGATGTCACCTTTATTTATAATTCTTCAATATTTAATTTAACCCGTCAGCAGGCGCGCTATGAGACTTTTTCTCACACTTATATTAAAACGATGATTACTCGAAAATTTCAAATGGCATAAGCATTTGAAATTTTTTCTATCTTTATCAAAATTATTCTTCTGTATGATAGAAGAGTTGAAAAAATTTTTGAATTCTTGTTTTTGAATTTTTTTAATTATTATTTTTTGGTTTTTAGTGTTAATTATCGTTATATTTATGGTTTTTTTTAAATAAAAATGTTTAATAGCCACAATCACTGTAGCGAAATTGTTTTCAAGTTCTTATTTATCAAATTAAGCACTTGAAGTTATACATGTGAGAAAATCTGTCATCGCGCGCCCAATGTTTAAAGTGTACGTAGCGCGCCTGCTGACGGGTTAACGAGAAAAAGAATAATGATAAAATTTTGTTTCTTTTTTTTTTGCAAATAATTTCATAATTTCAAATTAATTTTTTCCCATTTTTAAACACTTACAAAAATGAGTATCTGAGAAATATGAATTTATTCCGATTTTAAATTCAACGATTCGTTCAGAGCACCGTGCAGAATTTTGGACAAAATTGAACGATGAATTTTCGATACCTGTTTAGCATAACGTGGGAATCAAAAGTTTGTTTCAAAGATGGAGCGAAAATTCGGCTACAGTAATACTTTTTAACATATACAAAATGAATATAAATATATATATTACTTGCCGAATATATATATGATATAACCCGAATATATACATGATATATAATGAATATATGATATAACTTGCCGAATAATCTGGTAGTTGTTGCATCTTACAGGAATCTAAAAACATACATTTTCGGGAAAAATGTTTAATATAAACTTTAGAGTTTCCGAAATAACCACGTTTCCCTGTACCCAGAAAAAAACATCTACTCGATTCAACCAGGATCTGGTTAATTCAAATAAATTTGTTTCCTTGTCTCACGACCAAATAGAGGTCTATTTAACTTTAAGAAATTATTTTTTTTTATCACAATGTTTTTATATTCTTGATTAATGAAAAATTTAATATATGTATTAAAATCAGACATATTTTTATCTTAAAAATTGAACGATTATGAAGTTGAAATAAAAATAATATTTATAATATTTATAATATTAATTATAGCATATTCAATTGTAATATTTGGTTTTAAATCTAATTCCCATTGTTTTTCAATAAAAAAAAATATATATTTATAGTTTACGGTACATTCTATTTTATTCGAAGTATTGTCCTTCAGAAGCTACGACATTTTCCCATCTTTGACGCAACAAATGGATTCCACGCCAATAGAAATCGTTGCTTTTTGAGGCGATCGATTCATCGATATATTTTTTCATATCTTCAAAAGACTTGAAATGCTGTGATGACAAATCATTTTGAATCGCTCATTTTGAATCGAAGTAAGATTTCCCAGTTCACGTCTCTTATATATTTTTTTGCGGTTTCTGCTACATGTGGCCGAGCATTGTCATGGAGCAAAATTAGTTTGCTATGACGTTTGGCGTATTTAGGTCGCTTTTTTTCAACTCCTGGTTTAGTTTCATTAATTGTTGTTTATAGCGAATAGCTGTGATCGTTTCACGCAGTTTCAGCAACTCGTGGTACATCATACCTTCTTGATCCCACCAAACACACGGCATCACCTTTTGAGCATGAATATTGCGTTTTGGCGTTGATGGACCTGGTTCACCTGGCAGTACCCATGCTTTTTTTCATTTGGGATTTTCATAATAAACCTATTTCTCATCGCCAGTCATGATTCGATGTAAAAATGACTTTCTTTCTAATCGTTCAAGCAGCAATTCACAAATCTTTTTTCGCTTTTCGAGTTGTCTCTCGTTTAATTGATGTGGTAACCAATTTCCTGCTTTTTGAACCAGTTCAAGATTATGTAAACGTTTGCTAACGGCCATTTCAGTAACGTTTAATGTATCAGACAATTCTCTAAGGGTCTGACATCGATATTCATTGAGTAAGGCCTTCGATTCATCATCTTTAATTTTTTTCGGCTGTCCTGGACGTTCTTTGTCTTCGAGGTCCAAATCGCCACTTTTTAATCGTCTAAACCAATCTTTGCACGTTGTCTCAGATAGAGCATGTTCACCATAAGCTTCTTGAAGCAAGCGATGACTTTCAACAGCACTTTTTCTTAAATTAAAGCAAAAAAGCAAAGCTTCCCCCGCATATGCTGTTTCGTTCGTTCAAAATCTGACATTTTCGATATTATAATAAAAATAGTGTGTACAAGCGAATTCACTATCGAATACTGAATATTGTAGGTTATGTCCAATACTTCAACACAGTTTAGTTATAGTGTTACTTCTATGAAAATAATACTAGTTACCCCATCTCATATAAAACAGCGGGAACCAAGTTTAAAACCCAATATTATTTAAGGTAGTTCCCCCACAGGATCGTTGAATTAAGAAATGGTTGAAATTTGGCATACGTATTATTTAATACGTTATTCAAAAATCTGTGCAATTTTAACAAGTTTTACCATCCCGAACTCGAGATATTTATACTTGAAGTTGGCTCGATTAACACGTAACACATGGGCCATGCATGGGCAAACAGTACGTTATTAATTCTACCGTCAGAACTAAAATCAAGAAGTTGATGAAAAACGAGGAGGAGCAAGAGCAGAATGTCACGAATATTGTGAAAAAACATCAAAAACAAACGAGCGCGAGCGCGAGAGATGTAACCTTTTTTGTGTATTGAGGCTTAGCCCGAACAGTTCCGGCAAAAAGTTTACTCGCAATGTCAGATCAAAAACACTTATAGAATAAATTTTACGACAGTAGATGATATCTGTCGTATTATCTATTAGTACCGAGTCAATATTGTGTGCTTTTTAACTTTATTTACTACGAATTATCAACCCTTTACACACATATGTAACGCACATACGGTATGTAACTTTTGGTTGAGGTTGTCGCAGGAGAACTACCTTAATAACATTGTCACGAGTCTACGACCCTGAATAGGTCCAAAAATTCACGTTCATCTTCCTAGACATAGCCAGTCAGAATAATAATACCACTTTGGTTTTCGCAATTTATGTTCATCTGGAGCACAATTCGTATGAGAGAAATACCTCGACGCTGTGCGCCACGTGGTGGCGGGAGCAAGAAGCTTTAACATGGGTATTCGAATAAACGGACCCAAATAGCATTATCTATTTGATTTAAATACAGTTTTCTAGCTGAAATGAATAGACATTTTGTTGATTTAAGGCGATGAGTCATATCGACTGAGCTGCCATGAGTACGAGAGAGATAGCTGCTAATTTCGAAGCGAAAACTTTTCCACACCGTTCGTCCGATCGGAATAAAAAAGTATGAACCCATTTTTGCCATTTTTCTGCGCGGGCTGATACTTTTTTTATTCCGATCGGATAAATGACGTGGAAAAATTTCACTTTCGATAATTCGAAGCTGGCAGGGTGACTGATTCATACCCTTAAATTTAAAAAATTCGAATAAACGATCCTAGTGGATCTAAATAGAACTTTTTTCTAGGTGTATCTAATACACATAAAATATTTTTGTTATCGCTATATCTCCGAAACTAAACTAAGTAAAAATATTGTAATTTTTTGACAAACTTCGTCATATATACTTCTGTAAATAACAATTAAAAAAAAAAATCTGTAGAAAATTTTCGGCGTTACTACGTAAAATGTGAAATTTTCTATCGCTTCCCATAAGAACACATGTAAAACTGTACAATCTTTGATTTTCAATATCTCCAATGTGGAACGGTGAATCCTTTTACAATTATGCACGTAATTGCATAATAGTGTCCTGAATAAGTCCTCGAAATTTAAGAAAAAATCTGTTGAAAAACGCTTTGGCGAGACTACTACATTAACCCTAGAACCCCACAATGGGGTAATTAGTTATCCCATGAAAATATCAAATTTTCTTCCCGAACCAATTTTTTAAAACCATTCCTCCCGTTTTATAGAGTTTTCACCATTAAATATTTACAAAATGCGACTTTATCACACCCCATTCTCTTCATTATCAAAAAACATAGAGAATGGTATACAATTAAACCTTATGATCACATACGGGGAACATTTTATGCTAAAGAGAAGATTGGGGTAATTATTTACCCCAGTGCAGGGTTTACATTGGAAAAAATAGATTGTGTGGATTTCTAGGGTTAAGATGAAACGCCACTGTGATGGATCAAAAAACTCTATATTTTTTTTGCTTTTTCTTGCAATATATACATGTTCAAAAGTATGTAAACAAAATTTTCAAGTGAAAAGTAAGTATCAATATTCAAGTTAACACCTTACTTTGTGTCAAGAAAAAAGCAGGGAAAAATTTAAACGTGTTTTCCTTGAAACAACTGTTTTAGACTTTGTCCCAGCGAAAAATCGAAGACTAATGAATCGATTTGATTTTTTTTTCTCAACTATTCGTTATCGCAGTGACTAAGGTTATACTTGGCCGATTTTTTAAATTTTGATAATTACTATTTTTTTAAAACCGCAGTCTAGCGTAGGCGTTTTTCCCCAATATTTTCGAAAATATAACTCGACAAAGGCAAAAAAATGTCTTTTCGAGTTCCCGATGACGGCATTTTGGGTTGAAATATTTTTAAACGATGAATTTATCTTCGTTCACGTCTAAGTTTTGAAACGAATTTTTTGCGGAATCTTGACAATAATGATATTTTTTTAAGAAATTTTTCTATTCGGCAAAATAATTTTATTTCTTTATGAATATATATAAAACAATA
Organism: Rhimphoctona megacephalus; assembly: GCA_963989365.1. NCBI lineage: Eukaryota > Metazoa > Arthropoda > Insecta > Hymenoptera > Ichneumonidae > Rhimphoctona > Rhimphoctona megacephalus. The sequence continues at coordinate 22,624,345 of OZ022420.1, forward strand.
TTTTCACGAGAAAATGAATTTCTTGAGAGATACATATATGTAAAATTGTTCGTGTGTAGATTTGTTTTAGTTTTTTCGAATTTTCGTACAAATGAGAAAACGATACGTAGGTGGAACAAAGTCATCAGGTAAGGTATTTATCGTGACACAGATCGGAAGAGTCAAAGATAATAGGGGTTTTGGAGCTGTATCGCTCATTCTCAGAAAGTGCTTATCGTTAGAACACAGCCGAGGGCTAGACAATCAAGAGAACGATCGTCATCCTAATGGCGTTACATTATTCGTGCACGAGAGAAAGGTTGGATCACACTTCACGGCTTTGATTGCCCGCAGTAACAAATGTATAATAAACGTATTTTCCAGGCGCCAAACAGACTCCGTTCTTTTCATCGCAAATAAAAATTAACATGTTTGAATTTCAATAAATAATTATTTTAAATGAGATATGAGAAATTTTAAACAACTAAATCATTATAGTTTGGAGCATTTTTCGATAATACGTCAGAAAACAATATATTTCAATTTGAACATTACGCACGAAATAAATAATACTAATTTTTTAAATCGAAAAAAATTCTTTTTCGACTCACGAAAAATGCAGTAAATTTTGTATCATTCGTCAGACTCTTGCTGAATGGCATTGAAGGGGACTAACTAAAAAAAAAGCACGATGCAGTTATTCTGTCACCGTTTGTTCTCGAATAAATGACATAAAGTTTTCTACAGCATAAAATCCACCGATGGCAATCTGAGCATGTTGAAGAAAAATTTCTCTTTTGGGCGGCAAATATTCTGCGACAGAATGCGACAAATTACACGCGATGACGCGATTTGTAGTGACGAAACGGTAGTTCGTGATTCTGGCCACTTGAGGCAGGAGTGCGCGTGAGTCGTAGCGTTTTTGCGGGGAGTAGCGGCAAGTGGAAAAATGGGCAAAGAGGGTGAGAGACGTGAGAGTGAGAGAGTCAGTGCGAGCCTGACGTTCGCTGCGACAGTATTGGAGTATATTTCTTTCGATCAAAATTTGATAGTAAAGAAGTCAATTGCACGTGTTAATAAGTGTGAAAACTTGCGTCATTAGAAGAAGAAACTTTCGAAAAATCCACAATGGTTTTAGACCTCGATCTTTTCCGCGAAGATAAGGGTAACAACCCGGAAAAAGTGCGTGAAAACCAACGAAAACGTTTCAAAGATGTTGGCCTGGTAGAGGCGGTAATCGAGAAGGACAAGTTTTGGAGACAGCTGCGACACCGTGCCGATAATTTAAATAAATTGAAAAATGTTTGTAGCAAAGAAATTGGCGAAAGAATGAAGAAGAAAGAATCTCTAGGTGACGACGATACAATTTCTAAGGACATCTCCGAAAATCTCGATGCTCTCACTGTCGATAACCTCAAACCTTTGACTGTCGTGCAAATAAAGAAAATTCGTGCTCTCATCGATGAAGCAATTGTTGCTAATGGTGAAGAACTTTTAAAAACGGAATCGTTGAGGAATTCGGCTCTGCGTGAAGTTGGAAATCATTTGGATGCTTCGGTGCCTGTCAGCAATGATGAGGACGAAAATAAGGTCTTAATTAATTCATTGAAATTAAAATAGATTTTGATCAAAGGACGTAGGAACAACAATTTTTTTTATTCATCATTTCTGTTTTTTTTCACTCTCTGCAGGTTGAAAGAACATTTGGTGACTGCGAACAACGTCAAAAATATTCTCACGTCGATCTAATTCACATGATCGATGGAATGGATGGGGAAAGAGGAGCGGCTGTTGCCGGTGGAAGAGGATATTTCCTTACCGGACCTGCCGTATTTCTTGAACACGCTCTCATCCAATATGCTTTGAGAAAACTTTTTGACAAGGATTACAAGCCTCTCTATACTCCTTTCTTCATGCGCAAGGATGCCATGCAAGAAGTTGCCCAATTGGCCCAATTCGATGAGGAATTGTACAAAGTAAGAATAATATAAAAGGATTTGTTTTTCTCATAAAACATAATTTCTTATTAATTATATCAGGTCACTGGCAAAACGAGTGAAAAAGGAGACGAAAAAGACACGGAGGAAAAATATCTGATTGCAACGTCAGAACAACCCATTGCTGCCTTCCATAGAAACGAATGGATTCCCGAAGCTAGTCTGCCCATAAAATACGCTGGACTTTCCACGTGTTTCAGACAAGAGGTTGGATCTCATGGACGCGATACAAGAGGAATTTTTAGGGTTCATCAATTCGAAAAGGTATGAAAGATTTTATTTTTTATTAAAAACAAATTTTTGTCATTGTAAGTTTTAAATAATTGTAGAGCCTCTCTTGAATAACAGATAAAAACGGAATACGAACGAGTGAAAAAAGATTTGCGTGAATAAAACTGAATAAAATATTAAAAATTGTGAAACTCTGTTTAATATTGTTGACGCAGGTGGAACAATTTTGTCTGACATCACCCCACGACAACAGGTCTTGGGAAATGATGGAAGAGATGATCAGCAATGCAGAGGAGTTTTATCAGGATCTTAATATTCCTTATCGTATCGTAAATATCGTCTCAGGTGCACTAAATCACGCTGCATCAAAGAAACTTGATTTGGAAGCTTGGTTCCCGGGCTCGGGAGCTTTTCGCGAATTGGTCTCGTGTAGCAATTGTCTTGATTATCAAGCTCGACGATTGTTGGTCAGGTAAACAATGAATGAAATATAATAAGGAATTTAAATGAGTTATTAATTGTTAATTATTTTTCTTAATGAATACAAATATCGAATTTCGTCGTTGAAATCCGCAATTACAATCAATTACTCCAGATTATTTTAATTTTAATAAAATTTCTGATTTTATCTGATTTAAATTCATTTAATTTAATTATAATTAACTAAATAATAGTAAATAATTTTTATTTTTAGCAATTAAATTCACTTTGAATTAATAACTGTGAATTATTTGCAGATATGGACAAACGAAAAAGATGAATGCAGCTGTGGATTACGTACACATGTTAAACGCGACGATGTGCGCTGTGACTCGCGTTATTTGCGCGATTCTCGAAGTTCATCAAACGGAAACGGGGATTAAAGTTCCAAAAGCAATTTCGTCATTCATGCCGACGAAATATGCGGAAGAAATTCCTTTCGTCAAGCCTGCGCCGATCGAAGAGGCTGAGACGAAGAAGCAGAAAAAGCAAAAGGAAAATATGGCCAAATAAACGCCAATATCCGTAACAAAAAAAACGAAAAAAAAAAACATTGAAAAATATCAAATTTTCCATATAAACTTCTTATTGGAATTTCTTTTTTCATTGCATTTGAATAAGCATTTTTAGTCATCGGACTACAAATAAAACGCTTTGTTATTAAAGACGGTGATACTCTTTTCTTTTTAATCTCAACTGAACCATTCCAAAATGGATCGCTAATAAACATTTTTTATACCACATTTTATTTCATTAAAAAAATACATCGATAATACAGTTACGATGTTAACATTTTTTTTTAATCGAAATTAACGATTCGTCAACTCGTTTCTTCGGCCTCAAGTTTCTCAATCAATCTTTTACGTTCTTCAGCTCGTCTCATATTTTGTAGAACCGTATTTTCGAATTGGGCGTCAGATACTCTATTTTGGGTTGCCTGAAAAAATATATTTCGTTGTTTTTTTAATTTATAATCAAATGCGAAGTTTTACATTTTATTTTTCATACTCTTTTTAGCGCGGCGAATGTATTTTTTGTCATTTTACGATAGCTTGTTCGAATTTTGAGTTTTGAGACTCACAAAAATGTTTGGCGCTGATGAGCACCCTGGAAAAGTTGCGGTTCGCGGATTTTGCATTGTTTTCATCGAGGGAAACAATCCTGCACCGCGAGGTGCGTCTGAAAAATTGATTTTTGATTTCGACGATGTATTTTCAGATTCCCATAATCCCTGGAGGGTCAGAGGATTGTGCGAAAGTCCCAGTTCAATCTTTGCCGCCGTTTCCTAGAATAAAGAATAAAAAACATTTTAGTAAATTGGAAAACCCTTGAATTATTGTTTTATTTTGTCAACATTTTTGTTTTTTGCTCATTCAAAACAACAATTACCGCTGAATCCGAGTGTTTGTACTCGACGAGAGCGCTGCCTTTTTTTGTAGCCGAAATCACGAGTACAGCGATGTCACCGTGCTGAAAAAAAAAAGGAATTGTGATTAAGAGATGCAATTTTTTTCAAAATTCTTTGAATAAAATGTTAGATGAATGTAAATATAAATACTTTTGAGAGTATTCGGTGCAGAGTATCATAATCATAACCACCATTTGCCGGATCATCTTTTGCAGCCTTCCACTTGATTTTTATTCTCGTATTTCCGGCAGAATTTTTGTTTCCACGTATTTTCGAGCCGTATAACTGTTCGTAAATTTGTTGGCGAACGAAGGCAACTTCCTCTTCTACTTGCTTTGAACCCTCCTTTTGCAGCCTTTCGATTTCAGCCTAAAAAATAAAAGCATGAATTTTTTTTTTAACGAAAATCATTAAATTTTGTGGGTTTATCGAGATTTATTTGAGCAAAAAAAAATTATATTTGTCACTGCGATTCAACTGAAATGAATTCAATAGAAAAATCCTAAAAATCAAAGTTTTGTTAATTATTTTGTTTTTTAAATGGGCAAACAATTTTTGGTATTTGACAAGCTCAATGAACTTTGATGTACTTTGAGCTTTCAGTTTTTTTATAAATTATGCTTATTTTGATAAAAAAAAGTTCAAGAACTGTCAGCATTTTTTTAAATTGAGAGGCTTGATTGATGCATACCTTGAGTTTCTGTTCGTCACTTTTTGAACTGAAATGAGGATTTTGAGATTGCCTATAAGCTTCTTCACGTGCTTCCAAATCGTCCTTGAGCTTTTTGCGCTTGGTATCGTACTGCGTAGCTCTGAGTTTTGCTTGGTGACGAGCTTTGAGAACTTTGTCATACGCTGCCTGAACAAAGGATGTTTAAATAAAAAAAAGAAAAAACAGGAATGAATATTTTTTCCTGTCTCATTCGAGCGAGAGAACGTTTTTTTATTAATTTAAGTTCACTCACCCTGGCAGAATCATCAGTCAAAATTTCCAAAGCCTTTGATAATTGATGAAACAATTCAGCCGCCCTTGGATTATTTGGATTTTTGTCGGGATGGCATGAAAGAGCTTTTTTTCTGTATGCAGTTTTGATCTAATAGGAAAGATAGGAAAAAAACATGATAATCAATTTTCGAAACACGAAAAAAATCAATTTTTGCGACGAACGTTATTCGAACGTTTTGACGAAGCGATTTAAATGACAGTTTTTTGTTTATACCTCTTTCGTCGACGCTTCCGCAACTGTTCCGATTAAAGCGTAGAGATCGATTTGCATAAGATCCTCCATGTTTTCCTTTTGATTATAAATTAACTGATAAACAATTTCAAACTCGGATATAAACCTGTTTATTTTTTTTTTCAAACAGCAATGTTTACGTTCGCAAAACGCCGTATAACCCCACTTTTTCATTCGAGCCACGATCAGCTGTTGAAACTGCCGCCGCGAAAAGCCCCACCTACCGGCGTTTAAATGCCCTAATAAAAATGGTGTCTCACGATCACCTCTGTGAATTTGGCCGACTGATTTTGGATTTCTGAATTTTTGTTTATGTCAATCGTTTGTCGGGTTCTTGTCGGTGATTGTCGGATTAAAATCGACGTTTGTCGGAAATTAGTTAAATAGAAAAATTAAAAACAAAAATCCGTGTGAAGTTAGCCGATTTTTTTCAATTTTGAGATATCATAAATTTTCAAACGCCTAATCAAAGCGCAATCGTTTGTCGGATACGAGTTTCATAATTAAAAAGTTTGTCGGATGTTTGTTCATTAGAAAAATATTAAAAAAACATTTTATGTGAAGCAGCCGATTTTTCTCAAATTGTAAGATATTACACATTTTCCAAAGCCTAATCGAAGCGCGATTGATTGTCGGTTACTAATTTGATAATTAAAAAGTTTGTCGGATGTTTGTTCATTAGAAAAATATTTAAAAAAACATTTTATGTGAAGTCAGCCGATTTTTCTCAAATTTTAAGATATTACACATTTTCCAAAGCCTAATCGAAGCATGATCGTTTGTCGGATACTAATTTTATAATTAAAAAGTTTGTCGGATGTTTGTTTATTATAAAAATATTTAAAAAAACATTTTATGTGAAGTCAGCGCATTTTTTTCACATTGTAAGATATTACACATTTTCCAAAGCCTAATCGAAGCGTGATAGTTTGTCGGATACTAATTTTATAATTAAAAAGTTTGTCGGATGTTTGTTTATTATAAAAATATTTAAAAAAACATTTTATGTGAAGTCAACGCATTTTTTTCAAATTGTAAGATATTACACATTTTCCAAAGCCTAATCGAAGCGTGATCGTTTGTTGGATACTAATTTTATAATTAAAAAGTTTGTCGGATGTTTGTTCATTATGTGAAGTCAGCCGATTTTTCTCAAATTATTTTTTGCTTACCTTAAATTTTGGTTTCACAACGGCTTTGACATAGATATATCTATAGATATATCTATATATTGGCATATATATATATTATATATATTATATAATAAACCGGATATATATTATATATATTATATAATAAACCGGATTTTGGTTTAAAGCGAAAAACTATTTTTTTCTTGAAAATACAAGATTAAAGAAGAGAAATGTCGCTCCATTCGAGTCTTTAAGCTTCGTAGAGCTTATATATGGACAGATCCATTACATTTCGACCGCAGCCTGCGCGCTTGGGTCAGCGATTTGGTTGCCGATTTTTTTCAAGAAAGTAGGTTCTAAAAAAAAGACGATCCTCCAAATTTGAACTCAATATAAGAAATTTGATGGCTGTAGAAATATTTGAAATTTTGAAAAAGTGATTTTTTATCTGAAAAAAATATAAAAATATAAAAAAAGACGAACCTTCAAATTTGAACTCAACGTAAAGAAATTTGATAGCTGTAGAAATTTTTAAAAAGTGATTTTTTATGTGAAGCTCTACGAAGCTTAAAAACTCGAATGCAGCGACATTTCTCTTCTTTAATCTTGTATTTTCAAGAAAAAAATAGTTTTTCACTTTAAACCTAAATCCGGTTTATTATATAATATATATAATATATCCGGTTTATTATATAATATATGTATAATATATTTATATATGCAAATATATAGATATATCTATAGATATATCTATGCCAAAGCCTTCGTGAAACTAAAATTTAAGGTTAGAAAAAATAATATGAGAAAAATCGGCTGACTTCACATAAAATGTTTTTTTAATATTTTTATAATGAACAAACATCCGATAAACTTTTTAATTATAAAATTATTATTCGACAAACGATCACGCTTCGATTAGGCTTTAGAAAATGTGTAATATCTTACAATTTGAGAAAAATCGGCTGACTTCACATAAAATATTTTTTAAATATTTTTCTAATGTATAAACATCCGACAAACTTTTTAATTATAAAATTAGTAACCGACAAACGATCGCGCTTCGATTAGGCTTTATGGAAATGTGTAATATTTTACAATTTGAGAAAAATCGGCTGACTTCACATAAAATATCTTTTTTATATTTTTCTAATGAACAAACATCCGACAAACTTTTTAATTACGAAACTCGTGTCCGACAAACGATTGCGCTTTGATTAGGCGTTTGAAAATTTATGATATCTCAAAATTGAAAAAAAATCGGCTAACTTCACATGGATTTTTGTTTTTAATTTTTCTATTTAACTAATTTCCGACAAACGTCGATTTTGATCCGACAATCACCGACAAGAACCCGACAAACGATTGACATAAACAAAAATTCAGAAATCCAAAATCAGTCGGCCAAATTCACAGAGGTCTCACGATCACGTTTTATGGGTTCTGTATACTTGGCAAATGGAGTCTAGAGTACAGGAGGGTTCACTCCAGGGAAACTATAGGGAAGGAGTGTCATCTCTATGGGCTATGTGCAACTGTCCTTGTGGCGCCGCCAGGTGGCCATGTTTGAAAACGGCTGCCGGTTTCTTTGTACCGTGCCTCATGGTGTAAATAATATATTATTTAATTGCCCAGTGCATTATTGGTAAATGATGCTTTTTATATATGCAAGGTAAGTTCCCATTATTTTTTAATGTCAATTTTAAACAGGCGTTACTTAATCTAGATTGTTGCAAATTTAAATTTTAACATGTAACAGACTAAAGCCCGCTGCACACGACGCTTGTTTTGCTGATGGATTTCGTGCGTGATATACTTTTGTATATCTATATACATATATATATATATAGATATACAAAAGTATATCACGCACGAAATCCATCAGCAAAACAAGCGTCGTGTGCAGCGGGCTTAACCTTTCATTTTCCTCATACGTCAAGTTTTGTATATTTACAGAACGCTCCGATTTGATGCACTTTTTGGTAATGGCATGCACTAGTTGCGTTGCGATTCTGATCGTTTGCCTGTATGCCAGAATTTTTCCGTAAACAAAGTACTTGTATAATAAAAATGTTAATAATCGGTGAACCTCGTTGATGTCAATAATAATATTTTTTACCACGATTATATGTGATATTTACAACTGATATTTAGGAAATGAGTTTAAACATACGGAACAGAACTGCAGCCATTTCCTCATTTCGCCACCGCGAGCGTTTCAGTCGAAAAATATTTAGCCCCACCCACACGCACATAGCCCATAAGGGGAAAGGCAGAAAAAACGTCCGTGAAAATGTGAAAAATAGGTAGTTCAACATTTCACCACGGCGATGCCTTCGCTGAAAGTGCTTGATAAATATAGTAACAGTCAGTGAACAAAATGTACCGGCCATTATGGCGCCTTACGTATTTTAACAGACATGTATAATAAACACATCGAATTGTGCATATAAATCATTCGCGATTTCAAGCCAAATTGTTTGCGACAAAGGCAGTTTTATTAAATAAACACTCGTATCTATTCATCGTTTCCTCGTTTCTTTACTTTCATTTTCATAAAAAAATTTAGCGTGGGACTAACTTGTTCATAATTATTATTATTATTATCATTATTATTGAATTTGCCTACTAATTGCGAAGTGTTCTGTATAAAAAAAAAAGAGAAAAAAAACTCGGTCGTGGAGAATTTGTTCTTAGCACCATGCATGTGCGAGATACACACTGTAACCTGCTAGACTACTGAGTGATTCTGAAGCATAATTTACTTTAAGTATTTAAAGTTGTGATTGCATTGTTTTCAAAACTGGTTGGTTAATGTACGCTACGAGTAGAATGTCTAGCAAGATTTTATGGCACTTCTAAAACCTCACAGGGATTCCTCCGCATCTTCGTTGCACAGACTTTACTCGCCTCCTTGTTAAATTTTTCGAAAAATAATGTAAGGTTAGGAACATACTTTTCGATCAGCTGTATATACACCGCGCATCGTATATGCGCATTTATATATATAGTATCACGAGCACATGCGACAGCAGCGCCGCTTATTTCAGCCTTTTTTACAGTTCTGTATAGTTAGCAGATGAATTTCATAATACTAATTTTTTATTGTTGCTATATCTTGGGAATTATTTATGCCATTTATTGACACTAATATCATAATTTTCGAAATAATAGATCATTGATAATAAATAAAAATGTATTGGCCGTATAGTTAGCAGAACCTTATGCAAAGTTCTTTCTTTTTTCGCAATCAACTAGAAATCATTTGGGAAACACATTAGCAATGCTAGAATAATTTGCGAAGTAATTATTTTATCACGATCACGAAACCTAAATCAATCAATTATTTCAAGAGAAATCCGCTTTCCTAGGTATTTTCTGGTATACCCTGGCTCTCATCTCTCATTGGCTACCGCTGCTGAGTGCGAGTAGAAGTGTATAACCCGTCAATTAATTGTAGTTATATCAACCATATCAACAATAAACAATATCAATTAGGTGCAAAAACGTCATGTATTATTCAACCTCTTGAAAAGTAAGTATGGATGAGTGGAAAACGTACAGTGGAAACGTATACGGGTAACGTAAAACTCGATAAACAAATCGAACACGTAATATTTAATCTGATTGACGAAGCTGCTTTCCTTCAACCTTACCTAATCATTAATTATAGTTAATATATATGTAAGAGATGTATATATATTATATGTAAGAGAATCGAATAATTTGATAACTGTAAAAATAGTAGGGTGGGTTTGGGTCATCTTGCGGTTGTTTTTTGATTAGTTGGACATTTGGAAATAGTATTTTTACATGTCCAACTAATCAAAAAACAACCGCAATATGACCCAAACCCACCCTACTATTTTTACAGTCATCAAACTACTCGAATAACTCTTAAAAACTTTTATGACCGTCATCAAAATGAGCAAAAGTCATCAAAGTACACGAATAACTTAGAAAAGTCATTAAACTACTCGATTGTCTTACATGGTAGCATGTCTAAATATCATAGTCAAAATATCACACGACAAAATATCACGGACAAAATATAACATGACAAAAAAACACACGAACAAAATATCACCGCGACAAAATATCACATAACAAAAAATCACCTCTACAAAATATCACATGACAAAAAATCACTGCAACAAAATATCACGTCGACAGTATATCACAGCCAGGCATGAATTTATTGATGCTCAATGTTGTGTGTGTATGCTGTGAGTGTTGTACATGGCAGAATGGATAACGGTTCGCAGTTACGCCAGAGCGGGGGTGATTCCTGATATATACAGACTATTGTATGTAGATAATCGTAATGATAATTTAGTATCAATTCGCCTTGAGTCTTGATTAATTGTATTGAATTTGAGATTGGTGATGTTGCCGGATATGAAACATTGATAGAAAGCGAATATTTTAATAAACATCCCGAGGTATTGAAGAACTAAGTTGTGTATTTTGAAGAAAATTATATCGGTAATGCATTGACTCAAACCCACCCTACTATTTTCACATGTCCAACTATTCAAACAACAACCCAAAGATGACCCGAACCCACCCTAGTATTTCCACATGTCCAACTATTCAAACAATAACCCAAATATGACCCGAACCCACCCTACTATTTCCACATGCCCAACTATTCAAACAACAACCCAAAGATGACCCAAACCCGTCCTACTATTTCCACATGTCCAGCTATTCAAACAACAACCCAAAGATGACCCGAACCCACCCGACTATTTCCATATGTCCAACTATTCAAACGACAACCCAAAGATGACCTGAACCCACCCTACTATTTTCACATGTCCAACTATTCATACAATAACCCAAAGATGACCCGAACCCACCCTACTATTTTCACATGTTCAACTATTCACACACAACCCAAAGATGACCCGAACCCACCCTACTATTTCCACACGTCCAAGTATTCAAACAACAATCCAAATATGACTCGAACCCACCCTACTATTTCCACATATTCAACTATTCAAACAACAACCCAAAGATGACCCGAACCCACCCTACTATTTCCACAATGCATATTTATGTCAATAAATGGCATAAATAATTCCCAAAATATAGCAATAATAAAAAATTAATATTGTCAAATTCGTCTGCTAACTATACAGAACTCTTTTTTACGGACGTTTTCAAAGCACGGAGATGACACCTCCCTGGCTCCAAGCGACGTTTTCGCAAACTAAAAATCTTGCTTTAACGATAACACAGGACTTGTTCTTCTACGTACGTCTGAGTTCCTTGTTTATTATGTTTATTGCATTTGACTTTTCGTTTCACGACTCCGTACAAAAAAAATTTCTATTCTAATTGATTAACGCTTCATAAATAGTGAGTAGTTATTGTAAAAATGATCGAAGAACTGGCCAAAGATTATGGATCGTATATGAGAACCGATATAACGGATCAAGTAAGATTTTTATAACCCTGTCCCTTTTTTTCTTACAATTTTGGTGTAATTTTTTTGGTTTCGAGTTTATTATTATTCGAACTAAAATTTAGATGTGACGGTTTTTTAATAATTGCAATAATTTTATAGAATTCAAAGTTTTAAATTGAGTTGCTCCGATTTTTCGCAGATTAAAAATGTTCACGAGACCATAGAAGATATGATGGCCCGTTTAGAGGAGTTTGAGTCGATCATTGGCATGGTAAGTCATTTTATTTTTCCACTAATTATTTCGTTAAAATGAAAGTAAGGCTGCCATTTATTTTTATTATTAATCATGAATAAAACTAAACAGAATCCAAAGTGTAAAAAAATCGTCAAAGTATTTTTGATATAAGGTTCAGACTGTTGGAGCAGAATGTACTAGTGAACATCGACCTCGTTTGCAATCGGTTCGTCCAGAATTGTCAAGTTTGTGCAAACGTATAGATGCGCTTGAACATGTAGTTGCAAGAGCGAATGTAGATTTGACAGCTCTTGAAACAGCGGTCGAAACGGCTGAGGCTGAACTTGGGGGAGTTGGAGTTTCGGATCGTATTCTTGGAATGCTGAATCCAATTTCTCATCTTTTCGTAAGTTTTCAAACAGTTAATGAAAAAAAGAAAAAAAAATAAATAATTCAATAAATTTACGATTAAAAATGTTTTTTTTTCTCCAAATGTGCAGAAAATTAAAAATACAGAATCTCCAACAACTGCACGACCACTTACGAATTTCGAGCCACCTGCAATGTATCGTACCAAAGATTTTTTCACAAATGAGTAAAAATATCAATAATTTATATAATTAATTTGAGGAAGAAGAAAGAATAATTAATTACTACTAAATAGTTGTTTTAAAAAAAATAATATCAATTAAAATTTATGTACAGAAAAAATATCAAAATATAGGACAAAATAATTTAAGTAGAAAAAGGAATTATTCAATGAATTGAATTTCATATTGAATTCGTTACATCTTTATTTTTTTAATTTGTCATTGAATTAAGATTGTACCAGTTTACAATTCTTTGCCAATAAAATTGAAAAAAAGAAAGAAAAGAATTAAGACAGGATTAAGAAAATTTTATTCAGAATTTGATTTTTATGGACAATCATCAAGGCAGCAAGCTTTCAATTGTGCTTCTTTTTCTCCGGAATAACATCCACCGGCCAAGCAGTGTCGCCATCTTGTCATTTTTCCTTTACCGCCCGTTTTACTGCATTTGGACCATTTGCCCCATTGATCCCAGACCTTCGGTTCGTTCGGACCTGCCAATTATCATCAGGAGTAAAATATATGTAATTTTTCTTGTTTCAACGACAGGCCGGCAATGTGCAGGTCTTGAATTGCGCTTCTTTCTCGCCGATCGAACAACCACCCGTGATGCAATAACGCCAACGTTTCAATTTTCCAATACCGCAACTCACCGTACAACTCGACCATTTACCCCATTGATCCCACATTTTTGGTCCCTCACTTAAATCCCGATCAGCCAATGACCATAACTTTTTATCACTCTTATTACCCGCTTTACGTTTCTCGTCTTTATCCAACCATTTTTGCTCATCCGTTGATTTTACATCCGACTGTTTTTTATCTTCTGAATTTACCTTCTCCCGAATTTCATTTTCGTTAGCGAATCTTTTGTTCTTTCTACTCAACGATTCCAATAAATTCAAGTTCCTGCAATTTTTGTCGATTTCTTTATTACATTTTTTTTAATTTTCTTATTCATATATTGTTCCATAATAAATTTATGTATTTTTTAATTTTTTTTATGCCATAAATACAAAGAACTCAAATAATACGAGATTATGATGATTGTCCAAATTTGTTTGGGTTCTGCACAAAAATTTTGACATTTTGACATCGAAAATTGTTTATTTGAATTTCCATTTATGCGAAAAAAATTTTCTCGGCTAAAAATGAGAGATTACAATGAATTTTGGGATTTTCTACGAACCTTGACGTTTCAATTTTCGCTGGCATTGTTTCTGGGATTTTTCCAATCTCAGAATTGTCGAAAGATTCATAAATTTTCGAAACTCCTTCGGATTTACGAAAGCAAACGAGCAAGATGATAAAAATACTCGAAAACAGCATTGTCAATGAAATTCTTGATTGAAGTATTCTTCGAGGGTAGAAAAATAGTTATTTTTGCAAATTAGAAACATTGCAATTAATTACCGTCATGCATACTGTCAAAAAAAAGACTGTTTTGGGAATTTCGAAACGTTGCTAAATTCAGCATCCAAAAAAGCTTTGGGGCACTGTAACCAGTGCTCTCTTTTTTTATCACGAATTTTTATTGAAAAATTCGAAAAAAAAACGACACTGGTAAAAGAACGGTGTAAATAAAAAGAGATGAGAATGAGGATTTTATTTATTTTTCGATTTAATTCCAAGCCAAGAAAGTATGCCTTTCGGACATGTTTGACGATGACAAGGCTTCATTTGTGCTTGTTTCATCCCCTTCCTTGGACAACTGTTCTCTCTGCAATGACGCCAACGAACTCGTCGTCCAGTGCCACAAGTTACGCTGCAGGTTGTCCAACTTCCCCATGGGTCCCAATCAGGCGGTTCCTCGTCTTTAATCACCAAAAAATGCATGATTAATTACAAAATACAATTATCAGTTAATTTATCATGAAAAAATGATTCAATTTAATTCGTTTTTCATTTATTTTTACGTAAATTATTATTTTTTGCTCAAAAATTTGAAAAACACCTTTATCTTTATCACGATCTTCGTCCTCTTCATAATCCTCTTTGGTGTCTTGAATTTTTCGCCTCAAATTCGGCGATTCTCTATCTCGCAACGTTTTTTTCTCAAATTTTGAAAAAGGCCTATTTGGCATTCGCTTACGATGTCGACGACGACGTCGTCGATTTCTCCACAAGCCTGTACGAAATTTATCGCGTGATTTACGACGAGCCACGTGACGTCGCGATCGATTGGCAGATCGGAAATCGATCAAACACGGATCTATCGTTTCGTTGCTGATCTAGTTTACAGAAAAATACAAAACTTGGAAAAATTAACTGGAAAATGAGTAATTTTCTCACTCTCATGGATTTATTGATTTTTCACCTTAATTTCATCAAGTCGATGCTCATCCTCTTGACCCTTCACCGAAATTCCAACCTCGTCAATTTCATTTTGAACATTTATCGCAAATATCCATTCGAGATAATAAATAATTCCTAGGGCCAATAAAATTCGCATACCATTCTACGTTCTCTGTCGTTATTGCTCCTTCGAGCCCGATATAAAAAACTTTATTTTTATTATTGATTTATATTATACACTCATATACGCGAGAAAATAAATAAATCAAAATTCACTGTTTGACGTTTCGACGTCAAAATCTGACGTTTTCAACACTATGCATTATATATGAAAAAAAAAAAAAAAATTGCAGTTGAGAAGTTTTCATTTCATCGTCACGTTATCTCAAAAAATGTCTCAATACTTTAATTGTTAAGTTAATTGGAGATTGAATAAATTGGTAAGACGAAAAACGAAATGTCGTTCGGTAGGGAAATATCAGAGTCGGAAAAAAGATTTGTGGGCACGTCCTTTGGGCATTTGTCCTTGTAATCTGAGCCTTCGAACTGCTTCTCTCAAATGTTTAGGCTGAAGAGGGCCTGACTCATTATTTGCCTCCATAACGTCCAAAGCTTCTTCGACTATTTCGCCAACAAAAACTTTCGCGATTCCCGACATCGCGATCACGACATTCTGAGACACTGAACATCCGGTTGTTGTTTGCATTATCTATAAATAATAAATAATGCTGTTCGAATGAATAATTTATTTCAAGCATTATTCGAGTACTATACATTTTATGATTTGAAAGTAAAATTTAAATACTCGAATATTAAGCTAAATATTTTCATATTAAAATTTATTAATCTCTGTAAAAATAATTACTCTTTTTATGGCTGCTTTTGGAAACGCTGCTCTCCTGTACATTTCGTATCTGTCCAATTGGTCTTCAGTGAAATTCGAGACTAGAACTCTGTAAAAAAAATAAAAATACAAGAAAATAAAAAAAATGTCCATTCAACAAGGAAATTCGAGATTGTTTTTAAAATATAAGAAATACCAATAAAAATTAATCCAATATTGAATAACGTAGAATATTATGAAAAAATCGATACAGATTAAAAATAATAAAAAATGTGTTTAACCCTAGCTACACACTATAACTTTTAGTACCTTACTTACACACTATTGGTCTATTGGACCGACGACTTTTATTGCTCTATTTGTTTTATTTTATTGCTCTACCTTGTAAAAAACGTGTCTATTGAGGTTTAATTGTAGTGAAATTGAAACGCCAGACTCCGACCAATCCGGACAAGGAATCAGTAAAGTCAAAAAGTCATTTGATAAAAAGTTATAACATTTATGAAAAGGCATGTGTTGAAAAAAAGATGAAAATGTAGTGTTGCTGTCAGTCCATTGGACCCCGTAGTGTATAGCTAGGGTTAAAATGGGTTTTTTATATAAATTACTGCATTTTTTCTCTCTCTTCTTCCTCCAATTCTCGTTTAGATTTTTCTTTGCTTTCCCGTCTGTCCTTCAAAGTCATTGGACTGGAATGTGGCAAAACTATGACGTTGTTGAAAATACGATCTTTGTCGGAATGTTCCATTTCGTCACTGCCGTCAACTTCGACTTCATGCTTAACTATGTCAAGATTGTTTTCCTGCTCTTGCGATTTATTACCAACTTCAAAGCCTGTGTTTTCATGGTCCAAATTTGATTTTGTACTCGATGCATCAAACTCTGCCTAAAACGATTTATTTTTTGTTTGTTTTCAATGGTATTTTATTTTTTTTTATCAGTAATTTATTTATAATTTAGTTCAACTTACAACTTTGTTTATTATTATTGTTTAACAATTTATTCAATATTTTTGGATTTGAATTTGAATATTATTTTTAATAACGATTTTTTTTTTTTTTTTTTTTTTTTTTTTTAATGAAATTATGAAAATAAAGGCAACAACTGACTTTTACAGCCTGTGAAGAAATATCCATATCCACCCCATCGCCAGAATCTTTTGGCTCCGATTGTTTACTCTCGAAGGAATTGAAATGTTCATCTTTGTCGTCAATGTCAACCGGATCGCTGTCATTGCCCGAATCGTCTTTTCCGAACAGGTTATCCATCGCAAAATGATTAATTTTTACTTTATTTTATAACTCGAACACTCAAAAACGGTTGAAAGATAGCAAAATTCTTCGAAAGATATGTTCACAAATTTTTGTTAAAATGAAAGAAACACGGAAATGAAAAAAAAATGGTATATATATGGCAACCACAGTTCTCGTCACACGGTACAGTGCACACGGACAACGAACCACCACCGATTTTTACCTAAGTGAACTTAGTTCCTCGACTCTGACTTTTTGAATTTCTTCTGATTCTAATCGTCTGTGAGTCGTTAGTAAGTTATTGTTAGTGATTAGAACAAATTAAACGTTCTTTAGATGAGTCTATCGTTGGAAAATGAAAAATTAAAATGACCGTTGAGTTAGCTTCCCCGATTTGTATTTCAAATGCTTGATGAGTTCAATTGTAGGTTAATCGATGAGAAATCGTCTATAGAAACGAATATCATAATTAAAACGTTTGTCAGATGCTAATTTATGAAAAAAAAATCAAAAACAAAATTTGGATAAATTTCTCCCTACCGGTTATATTACCCGCGAAAGTTACCGAAAAAAAATTGAAACATGATTTTTCTAACGACGGGGGGATTAGTAGACAAAGCGCAATCACTACGGAATATCGTCTTTTATTTTTTTCACGTAAACTATGGTGAAACAAACGTTTTAAGGAGGTGCCGCTATTAGAGCGATTATTAGATAAAAATCTAGAAATGAAATATGCTATTGTTTAGGTAACAAACTATATTCCCTTTAAGATTCAGCCTAAGTCAACGTAGTTTTAAGAAATATTTTCGAAGCCAAAAGTCACCTTATTTAGCATTGGCTTTATGGAAATTTCTTACCTTTATGGATTTGGAAAAATATTAAAAATACTTACCCATTAGATGAACCGCGTTTTAAAAGCTCAATTTATAAAAAAAACTCCAAGGATTCCGAATGAATCATAAAAAAGTGGGGTCAACGAATGTTTGGAGGAGATATTAATAGTTAAAATCGGCAGAATGGTCGGAAAATCGAATTTCTCGCAGTTGTCAGGAAGTTTGGCAACGGATCGCTTGTTTCTCGAATTGTAGGTTAGGTATGGAACTAGCAGTCGGTAATGAAGAGTGTTTTGGTGCCGAAACTGTTACGAGGTACTATTTTGTCCTGAATTGCATACGTCAGAACAAGTGTCGTATTTGCATTGTATATTTAATTAAGCGCAATATTACTAGAAGTTTATACAAAAATTCATGCGAAAGGAAGGCAGTGATGAAAAAACTGGTTTTGCAGTCTGAGTGTGATAAATTTTTTTACGCGTGATATACTTTCCTTTTTGAAATCCGTGGCTCGCATATGCACATTGTAAAGTGACATTGTCACTCGTGAAAATTGACAATAATAACCGGAGTCGACTAAAACATAAACCTTTGACAGTCAGTCTACCATACCGACAACTGGAATAAATTACATGTTCAATTGTCGATATCGACCGCGACATTGCCAAACGATCCAAATGAAAAGTCGATCGCTACTTTTTCGTGGGGATTGTACCGCATTTCATAGACTGTACCCTGCGCCGTAGCGGAACCTCCTTAATTGATATATGCGTCACTTTCAAACGATTCCGCGTCGACTGGACTAAAATTGAACCTTGCTGATATGAAAATTAAAAATTTTGGGGCTAACTCAGAGGTGTTTTTCAATTTTTATTTTTTAACGTTAATCTTATCAAACAAACCTTTTAATTGCCCTGACTGATCTTGATACCGTATTTTTTTCGGTATCGCGACTATGGCAAAATGGCTTTTTTTAACTGTAACTGTGTTGGTATCGATACCCGAAAGCAAGTCCCAGCGGGCCCAATTGAGGGTATCGATACCGAAAATTATGCGGCATTGTAACTGAAAGTGGGACCCCACATGTACGGTATCGGTACCGTAAATTATGCGGTTCGCTATCCAAAGGATGAAAACTTCCATGAGAAAAGCTATCAAGTGACAATGAATTGTACTCCACCATTTGATTGCAACGGATATATTTAAAACAATTGTAAATCGATAATCATGACCATTGAAAAAAAGAGATAGATGCAAAGCGCCCCTTCTCCCAAACACGTGTTCCAGGAGCAAAAAAAATAAAATAAAATTGCTCCTGGATTCATCGAACCTTCCCTACCCGCCAACTACGTTCCACTGGTGTAAATTTATTTATCCATCCATTTGTCTATCCTGCTATGAAACACCACCAGACTCGCGAAGAAAGAAATGCCAGTGAACACGGTATCGGACCTGCGAAAATGCGGTATCGAGACCGGATCGGTGGATTGGAAAAAAATTTGACAGGTAGGCATCGGACCTGCAAAATGACGGCATCGATACTGGATTGGTGGAGTTAATTGAAAAAGCAAAATTCGACAGGTAGTTAGCGACCCAACAAATTATGGTATCGATACCGGGCCAGTTGGACTTGAGCAAAAAGCGAAAATTCGGCACATTCGGTATCGGTGGAATTAAAATTAGGTATCGATACCGATATTAGGTCCGTTGGACTTAGTCGAAAAAGCAAAAGTCGACACGGCATCGATACCGAAAACGATTTCGGTTAAAAAACGCCCAGTTGAGACGGTATCGGGAACAGTCAGGGTGATCAAGCAATCACCGTCAAAAGAATGTCAAACGATTAGCGCTGGAGAAAAGTAATAAAGTCAAAGTCGAGGAGCCAAGTTCACTGAGCTCTGATTATCTGACCCTATGCGGTGACGACGCCCTCACTCCAACAGCTCTCTACTCTCTACTTGGCCGCAAGATAAAACGGCTATCGCTTCGTGAGCACGCGATGCTCAAAAAAATTAAGACGTTTCTCGTATTTTTTTTTAATAAACCGTCAGAAATTTTTGATAATTGTGAAATGCGGTCGTTCCTTCCTAAAATGTTGCAGTCAATGAGCACATATTTTTTCTACTCGGTTGAGTCATTATGGAGAAAACCCAAAAAATATTTTCGAAGCGAACGTAAGATTTAGGATGGATGTAACCTTAAAAAAATTCAAACGATTTTTCAAAATTTCTAACCTAAGCATGAAAAAACGTGTAAATATAGCACCGCGACAACTCTATCAGGCAAATTTCTACTTGACCAAACTTTACAAAGGAAATTTCAACCAAGAGAGAGACGAGAGACTATCATTCCTCAACTCTTCCAAAATTGTTCTCCTCTACCATTGGCATTCTCTACCAATAAATAATCTCTACCGTATAGATATCTCTACCAAACCCATTTATACTACATCCTACTCTACCGACAAAAACTCTCCCAGGGAAATCACCATGGTCAACGAGCAAATAACGAGAACCACTCTGTTCGTTTTTCAACTGAATGGGAGGTGGTTTTCGTTATTTGCTCAAAATAGGTTTGTTCGTGCTAGCTGCACTTTCTGCACTTTCTACACTTTTTTTTGGAATTTACATTACTATATATTACAAATGTGTAGAAAGTTCAGCTAGCACGAACAAACCTAATATCATCTGCGTAGGAGAAAAGTTGGTTACAGGATTTTTACCGACCAAGCGTTTTTCATATCTTTTTGAAACCTCCACTGAGTTAGCACCCCCCATATGGATTAAATTAATTTTCAATTTCACAAATCTCTTGGTGGTCGTACAGTGGTGTACGGTGTCGCATTTGAAACGTTGAGTGGTTTATCATTTTTTCAAAAAATTAATTTCTTTTGAACATCTTTCACATTGCCTTAAGGCTATCAGTCATACCGACTGAGCCGGCATGAGTGCGAGAGAGATAGCTGCAAATTTCGAAAGTGAAATTCTTCGACACGGTTTGACCGATTACAAAAAGCCCTGTCAGCCTATTTTTGCTATCGTCCTGCGTGGGCTGACAGAGTTTTTTTGTAATCGATCAAATCGTATCGAAGAATTTCAACTTCGAAAATTCGAGGTGAGGTCATCAGCTGATTGACCCATCCCCTTAAGGATTATGCGTTTCGTCTCGGGTACAGCGGCAGACTCATCAGTGAGGCTGAAGCCAGCTGTACCCTACCCCAGACGCTGTTTAAGGATGTGAGATTTTAGGGTGACGATTATTATATTGAAATCCTAGCCTGATGACCGATAACGCGAACTCTTTATGATTTTAGCCGCGTCGCGGCAGTAGCGTGAACTACTGGACGCTACAGTGATTAGTGTATTTTTCAATTCAATATTATAAAAAAAGTGTGATATTTTTCTTGACATGTAAGAAAAGTTTATTGATTTAGTGACAGGTATATTCATTATTATATTATGGTGTTTATACAATAAAAATTATCTAAATTGATATTATAAACACCATAACATAATAATGAATACACCTGTCACTAATATTAATAAACTTTTCTTACATGCCAAAAAAATATCACACTTTTTTACAATATTGAATTGAAAACTACACTAATCACACTTATTGGTACCGTCATCTGTGGGGTTTACAGAAAGCTTTTCAAGTTTTTCTATACCGACCGTAAAGATGAATCTTCATCAATGGTAGACAATACCCTTGGTAGAGATGTGTTTTCGGTAGAGATTGACCATGGTGGAGATTTCTCTAAGAGAGTTTTTGTCGGTAGAGTAGGATGTGGTAGAGATGGGTTTGGTAGAGAAAAATCTTGGGAGAGTTGAGGAATGAGGGAGAGTTTCTCTCTTGGTTGAAATTTCCTTGGTAGAGTTTGGTCAGGTAGAGATTTGCCTGATAGTGTTAATTTTTGATAGAGTTGTCGCGGTGCCGTAAATATTAATTTTATTTTGTTCCAGCTTCTGGTAAATTTTATCTGACAGTTGTAGCATTGGAAAGCAGACCTCTAACCGTCAGATAAAATTTACCAGGAGATGGAAAAACCGGGCCTTAATCAAAGATTAACTCTACGGTTTAAAATAGTAATAACAATTTCTTATTTTGTTTTTTATGGACAAAAACAAAAGAAAAAACATTGCATAAGTGGTGAAGTTTCCGTTAACCCTTTTCGTCAAATTTTTGATAGTTTAAAATGTGAATTTATCAACAACATTATGAATATCTTCCTTGGTTCAAGAAAATTACGGAAAATCGTTTGGAAAAAATTGATTGCACGAGTTTCAAATGCATGATGTCTCATCGAATGTGGGGAAAATTTTTCCCTGACAAATTCGCCGATCTTTCGAACGTCAAAGTGTGCCCAATAATTTTTTAATCCAAACACGAATCTACATTTGGTTAGTTTTGATAATAATATTAAGTTATGGACTCGTTTATGGATTTTCCCCCATTTTTGTACGATACTATTGGACAGGAGTCCACGTACAGAGATTTTGATTTTATTTATGGAGATCCTGTCGGAAATGGGCGAATCGATGATGAAATTGGTAAGAGCGCAAAAATCGTCGAATTGGCGGATATCGGTTGCGATGCATTTCCCCTGGAAGTGAATGAAAAAAGTAAAGTTTTTGGAAGAATTAAGAAAAGTCCAGAGAAAGTATTTACAAAGGAAAAAATTCAAGCCCAAAGAAGAGTCAAACCGGAAGTAAACATAACCTACAACTTGAGCGATCGTGTCGATCACGTGGGCTGTAATTTATCGGGCAAATGTTCTCTGAGTCACGTAGTATCGAACGAAAGATTTGAGCCCGAAAATTTCGAAGATTTCCAAAATATTTTCGATATTTTGAGAAACCGTGAAAAACTCGTCGATCCTCAAAAGATAAGCGATGAAGAAAAATCGGAAGTGATCAAAATACAGGACAAAAAAAAGTTTACCGATCGAGCTGTGCACGGTGATCATGTTTCCGATTATTCCAAATGTTCCGTCCAAAATGACATTTCGAAAAGTTCGATTCATCCAAGAGTACAAACAAAAACTGCCAAAATTGCAAACGACACGGAAAAAAAGTCTCCGATAAACGAGAATGATAAATTGCCCAATAAATTGCGAAGTAGAACGAAACGAATCTCAGAATTCGACAGAGAATTTAGTCCTCCGGTAAAACAGAATAATCGCTCAAAAACGCCGTCTCTAAATTTTCGAAATGTTGAGTTCCATTCGGACAAATACAGGGAATCCAGAAAAGCGGAAAGAAGTGATAACAATTCGACTATTCCTCGTTCTATTGAAACGGAAAAACTGAAGAATTTTCCTACTGAAAAAAATCGTAATTTCGCGGGTTCGAAATTGCCGGTATGGCAGGGATTTAAACGAAAAAAGTTACACGTAAAAATCGAAATGAACCAGCAGTCGAGCGAAATGGCTAAAAAAGATTTGGAAGGTAATGAAATTCAGAAAAAATTCGAAAACTCCGAAAAAGAGTTTGGGGAAATGGAGAAAACTGACGAATTCGAAAAAATACAAAGAGACAGCGATAAAAAATTTGAAAGAATCCTCGAAACTACGATAAAACCAAAAAAAAATTACTCCAACACAAAAATGGCCACTGAAGAAATTAAAATTCTAGAAACAATCGATTCGAGTTCAGAAAATGTTGAAGAGAAATTGAAAAACAAAGGTGATCAGTCCCAATCCGATATGTGGAGTAAAAATTATGAAAAGGCTTTCGCGAAAGGTCACTCGATCGGTACGAAGATTTTTCAAATGGCCAAAGCAACGAGGGACGAGCGAAAGAGACTATTTCGCGAATATGGTTTTGAAAATTATAACCAGAACCCCCGAAAAATGCCACAAGAAATTCTCGACATTGGACTTTCCCTGGTAGAAAAATTTCTCGAAAAAGATCAAATTAATCCCAAAGTCAATGATACGGAAATCGTTGACAGATCGGATATTTTTTTGCCAACATTTTTATTGTCTCAACTGATCCGCCAATAAATGAACTCTCATTTTACCTGGTTGTTTTTATTATATCTAGACATGCGGCAGCATCTTAGCGTCAAGTATCAAAACGATACACTCAGAGAAATTTATGGTGCAGGCGACCATATACTGAGAAAAGAGTTTGGTTGAATTTACTAAGGCTTCGTAAAATACGTCGAATATAATATTTCGTTCATTCAATAAGCCGTTCAGTTGCACGGATCATTTATTTTATTATACTGAATAAAGATATGTATTCAATCAACTAAATAAATTTTGTTGTCTTAGATTTTGTTGAATCAACGCAGGATATATGTTTCATCTAATAAGATAAAGACTTGGTATAACTAAATATTACATTCGACGTATTTCACGAAGCCATTTAGTTGATGAATCAACTAAACCAATCTCTTTTCTCAGTGTATTTTAACCATATTAGATGTTTCCCTGGAGTGATAGAAATATTTTATGGTGACGATAATTCGAAAATATGTGGTTCTATTTACTATATTTTATTCGTCGATTGCATTATGTGCGTATATTGGCTGCAACAATGATCTTCGCAAATATATGTTGCGTATTTATTACCAGAGGATAGTGATACATTTAGGAAAATGTATAGAACCTTTTACGATCGAAATAGTTCACTCGATTATACTCATCGTAGAAGGTACCGATGTGTATATCGATATAACTTTTTTTCACGTGCATGCCAACCATGTTTATGTTACATTATGTTAATAGTCACTACTATGAGATATTCTAATGAGGCCTACCCATTGAAAGTTATTAACGACCATATAAATCGTGAAAAAATGGTTAAGTTCACAAAAGTTCGGTCCAACAATAAATATGCTACAACATATCATATTTTTTATATCAATAGCAACTTACTTATAGTGTTGCTTGGATTATTTGCTCATTGTTAGGAGTTTTACTATGGCCCATAGCACTTTTTAAGGGAAGGTTCCCATTAAGCGACCGAAAAATAAGGTGAATTTCAAGAATTTTTTTTCCATAGACCAAAGTAAATAAACAACTCAAGTTTTTTGACATTTATTTATTAAGTCTTAAGGTACAGAAAAAATTTTTTTTTAGTAAAAAATAGAGTCATATAAATTGTTTATACGTGCTGTAACATGACCGTCTGAAAAAAAGGAGGCTAATCGGTCTCCATCGTAGCACTTTCAAAAATTATCTGCAATCAAAAAACCAAATTATTTTATTAATTATATAATATTTGCTGGAGTCTGAACTTATAATATCAATAAAAAGTCAAAAATAAAAAAAATGGCGGACATTTGAATTGTCGGTAGCGTTTTTTCACGTTTTTGTCGCTCTTAAAACTACTATAAAAAAACAACAAATATCACTTGCATTTAGGTTCAGGCTCCAATAAATTTAATCTACTTTAAAATAAAAAAAAAGTCGATCCATCAAGTAGTTTTTGAAATATTGTGGAGACCGATTTGAAAAACATGATTTTTCGGGAAACGAGTTTAAAGATTAGAGTATATAGAGGCACGCCTCCCAATATTTCACAGTCATAGCATATCTTCCGACATCTGGTAGCTATACTTACCATAGTATGGTCATACAGGTGCAAATTTCAAAGAATTTCAGACACGCTACCGCGCGAACTCAATTTTCGCGTAAAAAGGTGGGTCCCCTTCTGATGCTATATCTTTTTTATAAAATTGTTTTCGGCCAAACCGTTTTGGGAATCATTTTCCTGAAAATTTTCTTTAGTAAATTTTACCATACGACGTCCAATCATACGTGTTTGTTGTAGATATCATTGACTTTTCTCTCAGTGATAGTTTTTAATGGGTTATATCTAGTTGTGCTCGGGAAAATTAAAGGATTTTCATGATTTTAAGGGGTTTAGCGAAATTTTGATTTTTTAAAAAATATCGATTTTTCCGAAAAGTTCGATTTTTAAGGTTGTAAAAATTAGTTTTTTTGACCCAAAAAAATATAAATTTTGGTCCAAATGAAAATTCCTTCGTTCACAAGCGAGCCATTATAATTAGAAACAAGCTCGTGAAAGATTCAAATCGATCGGTTAAATTGCTTTCGAGAAATCGTGCTCACCGCAACAGCACTTTTTAAAAAACATGATTCCGAGGTAACCGCGTTTAAGGAGGTTGTATCGTTTCTCATGTAAAAATTATTTTCCAACTTTACACAATAAAATTTTGTAAATAGAAAGCTTAAGACAGTATTAAACTTCTGGCGGAATATGCCGATGATTCATCGTCTCAAAATTGAGATATTTATTGTTGAAGTTCGCAATTTTTTGAAAACTTCCATAAGAGCCCATGTTAAACTTATCATTTTCAACAATGAATATCTCGATCACCAAGCGGTGAAACCTCTCCAAATTTTTCACACATAATTAAATACTGTTCAAGAAGATTCATGCCAAATTTCAATACATTAACTTGGAATAATCAAATATAATGTATTTTTCATATGATGTCATATAAATATCGATACAACCTCCTTAAAGTCGTCGATCGCTATACTCGGAGACTCGCACTCTCAGGTAGTGGGCGTAAATATATTCGTTCTAGTGCTCAGATCCTTATAATATTTTGAGAAAACGTTCTTAACGGACAACACCACTGTGACGGCTTCAAAAAATCGATTTTTTGAAAACCATTTAAAAAAATCTAAAATACTTTTAAGATTGAAATGCCGTTGGACCCAGGTCGAAAAAATAATTATTTTCGTAGATATTGAATATTTTGTGGAGCGGTGCAGCGGTCCGCGACGCTCGGGATCCCAACTTTGAACGCGTTTTTTTCAAAACCACTTTTTTGAGTGCGGCACGCAGCAGAACTCGAGCAATTTTTATCCGATTGACTTCAAATTTTTACTGTATCAATAAAAGTAGATTATCTAGAGAAGTACATAAGATTTTTTCGATATCTCAATAATTATAAAAGTTATAGCCTATTTTCGACGAGAAATTTTGCTCAAAAATCATTCTTTAATTTCAAAGGCGTGCCTATTTTTTAAAAATCAATATTTTTCCAAATCCCTATGTACTTCTCTTCAAAATATCATATTATTAACGAAAACACTCGGTATTTTTTTTCAGATCGACGTTGAAGAGAGTTCTGCTGCGTGCCGCGAACCACTGCGGAGATGACGCGAGAGCTTCTCCAGCGCCACCATGCGGCGTGAAAAATGTGAAAAAAATGTTTCTTGATACATTAATAAACAAGGAACAAAACCCAAAAAATTTTTTTCGAATATCTCTTTTTTTTCCCACAAAAAAAAATTCTTGAAAAATGTGAAAAAAATAGGGGGTCACAGTGATGTTGTCCGTTAAGATGATGTACTTTGAGAAAATGGAAAAAAATTTTTATTTTTTTATTTTTTCAACGCAAACAACTTGATATAAGCCCTTAAACGACGAAGACAAGTCGCTCTGCGTATCTATACTCGAGAATTGGGCGACTTTCCATTATTTTTGAACTTGTTGACGCCATGCAAAGACCCTTCGACTTATGGAAAAAATACAACTTACTCAAAATAATGCGGTCAATGCGCTTCCAATGGTATATATTTTTATTTAAATTATAACTCGATCAATTCACGCAAATCGATGCTAATTAATACAAGTTGACTCTAGATGAAAAGAAAAATAAACAAATAGTATTTTTGCAATGAAATGATAATACAATTAAATAAACTAACTTTCTAAATAATTAATTTTCATTTGATTATACAATTGGAGCGATTCATCGACAATATTAATTGATGCCATATTAAACGCGCAATGATGCTAATTAGATTTAAAAATCTGCAATAATTATTAATTCAAAATGAAAACGAGTCTTTAAAAACAATGATAATGATTTTTCTCTACTTACCGGATTTTTTAATAACTGAAATTTCATGATTGTTCGAAAAACCCTCGTAAAAAGGCTGGAATTGGCGATTGGAGGGTTTCCTCGTTTTACGTGAATCCCAGAGGGATGAAAAATAAACGTGCCATTTGTGTTGGTCTCCTTTTACACCGACATGAGAACAATTCATATGGAACAAATGTACGACGAGCTGTGTACCGTTTATACACTACATGAACACACATACACGTATTTATATATGAAAGCATATTAGAAGGGGTGTTTTTGGGTCAGAGAAGGGGGAGTGGGTGAGTTTAGGAGGGAAAGAGAGCTCTTGCAACGCGGAAGCGTAAGTGAGAAAACGTGCTTCGAACGCGCGAACGTTCTTTGGTCTCGAGCTTTAAAGACCTCTGATGCTGACGAAAAAAAAAAGAAAACACAAAAAAGAATTAAAAGAAAGGATAAGAATAGAAGACGAGAAAACGAGAGGTTTGAATTTCCACATGGTTGAGTTCGCATTATGACGAGAGGTAGAGAAAAGGGCCGAAGAAATGTGCATCAACAGCAAAAATATCACATGTGCAAGGATCGAGAAAGAAAATATAAATAAAAGCTCGCTCTGTTTCGCGACACTTTGCCACGTATGACAAAACATCATCCCTTTTCACCTTTTTATCTTTCTTTCAACTTTGCACTCGTTTCATGCCCTTAATAACTCACACTTTTAATTGGAACGCTCGAAAAATAATTCGATCAAGAATCTTATAGTTTGAAAAGTTTTTCGGGTGTTCCGGTTTCGAAAAAAATTTTGGTTTTAGATAATAATTTTCAACTTACTAAAAACATCTTGGATCTGAGCGTTGTTTTTTTTTTTTAATTTTTTTCAATCATACCCTACCGGTGTTGAACATTTTTGAAAATACAGAAAATTTCTCAGAAAACGTATAAGAAAAAGAAAATAATAAATATTAATATAAAATAATAACGCAATAAACAGACATTTCCGGGTCACTTCCGGTTTAGCTTAGGTCTGATGATTAAGTTTGTGTATGTACGTGGCCTCGTCAGGCCTCGGTAGGCAAACTACCCCTTCGAGAATACGCAGGGTGAGCTTGATTTATGGGAGATCCTTTTCAGCCCCTAGGCGATGTTCACACACGCACCTCCTCGTGAATTAATGCCCCCTCTTGACATTCGTGTGAATTTCTCTTAATTTCGCCCATATAAACCACGTGACCTCTTAAAATATCGTCATATATATATTTTTTTTTCTACCCTAAAGATTCTCACTCAATTAATAAACGATCGAACGTTATAAATCACAAACACCCTACAATTACTTGCTCGTTAATTTTTCGAGCTGTCAGCGAATGAACATTCATAAAAATACGGGCTTATTCATTTAATTATTCAAACGATCATTTAATTTATTGATTCGAATTCCATTCACTTTTTTTATTAATAAGTCATTTTTTTCACAGATGAATTGTATTTTTTTTGTTGCAATTTGTTAGGGGATAAAAGAGGGTGAGATTGCGGATTTGGCCCACTTTGGTATCGTTGTGATCCTCCTTGAGCATCCTTCAACATACAGACGAGAAAATATATATAGATATGTCCATAGATGTACATATATAAGTGTTACCATATAAATGTATATAATAGAAATGAGAAAAGAGAAAAGGCAGCTGGAAAGTAGGTGGGCTATGCTCAGCACATACCGAGGAAAGGCCAGCAATGGAGAATCCTTTATACTTATTCCAACCGATTGAATGTTTGCAGTGTTCAATTGATTTCCGATTGGCTGGAGCTTGTTTGATATTTCTGGGTCAACGTTTTATGCACAATTTCGACAAACCTTTTTAACTCACCTCATGAATCCTCTCTTTTTACATCTCAATAAAAAAAAAGTGATGAGAAATTTTGTAATTTCTAAATATCTTTTCCTCTTATATAAAGTTCATGAGTAACGCATGAAATAGCAGTTTTGTCACCGCTTTTCTGCTATTCTGATTGATTCGCTATGACGTTACACGTAGCTCTTGTCTCGTGTTAAAATTCAAGTCAAATTATATGACTCTGAAGTTATTCTGTCTTCTCTAAAACGTCACAATGACAGCTGGTCCTTCAAAATATCTATGAGAGCTCAAATTCGTTTTTGACAAGTCGTGAACAGGAAAGGAAAATAGCGAATAAGAATTATTCTCAATACATCTCGAAAAAAAGACAGATTTTATTAACCTTAGCTACATACTATAACTTTTAGTACCTTATTTACATACTATCGGTCTATTGAACCGACGATTTTTATTGCTTTATAACATTGTAACAAACGCGTTTATTTAGGTTTAATTGTAGCGAAATCGAAACGCCAGATTCCGACCAATCCGAAAAAGCAATCTGTGAAGCCAAAAAGTCGTTTGATAAAAAGTTATAAAATTTATGAAATGGCGTGTCGTGAAAAAAAGGTAAAAATGTAGCGTTATTGTCGGTCCATTGGACCCCGTACTGTGTAGCTAGGGTTAGAACTTAAGTCAGTAAATAATAAGTATAAATCTTTTATGTATAAATCATATTTTTGAGTACATTCTGACGGTTTAATTAATGTTGAGGTTTATTTTATTATTAAAAATAACGCTGGGCAAGAAGTTGACGGGAGCGAAGCGCGCGTTTAAATCACCTAGTAATTAATATAAGGCACAGCAATAACTCTGTCAAAAATTAACTCTATCAGGCCAAACTCTACCTGACCAAATTCTACCAAGGAAATTTCAACCAAGAGAGAAACTCTATCATTCCTCAACTCTCCCAAAATTTTTCTCTACCATAGGCATTCTCTACCAATAAGCAATCTCTACCGTAGACATCTCTACCAAACCCATCTCTACCACATCCTACTCTACCGACAAAAACTCTCCCAGGGAAATCTCCACCATGGTCAATCTCTACCGGAAAGACATCTCTACCAAGGGTAATCTCTACCATTGTTTACATCTACATTACTGCAGTAATTAAGTAAGAAAGTACTAAGTAAGTAAAAAATCAGTAAACAAGTAATACTGCAGTAATAAGTAAGTAATAATTTACATTATTGCAGTAAAGATGAATCTTCGTAAATGATAGAGATTACCCTTGGTAGAGATGTCTTTCCGCTAGAGATTGACCATGGTGGAGATTTCCCTGGGAGAGTTTTCATCGGTAGAGTAGGATGTGGTAGAGATGGGTTGGTAGAAATGTCTATGGTAGAGATTGTTTATTGGTAGAGAATGCCTATGGTAGAGAAAAATTTTGGGAGAGTTGAGGAATGATAGAGTCTCTCTCTTGGTTGAAATTTCCTTGGTAGAATTTGGTCAGGTAGAGATTTGCCTGATAGAGTTAATTTTCGACATAGTTGTCGCTGTGGGCACCTTTACAAGCCTACCAAAAAAAAAGCCTACCCGTAAGAATCTCTACCGCTCGATCTCTATCAAAGAAATGTCAACCAACAAAGAAACACTATCAAAGCCTGAAACTACCAAGATTTGTTCACTACCATGGTCATACTCTACCAACGAAGAATTACTAACGTAATATAACTATATATTACACTGTATATAGATATATATGCTAGTAATTCTTCGTTGGTAGAGTATGACCATGGTAGTGAACAAATCTTGGTAGTTTTAGGCTTTGATAGTGTTTTTTTGTTGGTTGACATTTCTTTGATAGAGATCGAGCGGTAGAGATTCTTACGGGTAGGCTTTTTTTTTGGTAGGCTTGTAAAGGTGCCGTCGCTGTGCCTTAATATAATAGGGATGAATATTTTATTAGAAAATTGAAGCTTGTAAACTAAAAAAAAGAAATATTTATTGCGTTTTCATTTGTTTTATTTTTTGTTAATATAAAAACTTTTTGTTGCCGATCGTTCTTTCTGAAAATTCGGGGGCATATATTTTGATTTTAATGAAAAATTTTGATTAATGTTTTCTTATGATTATTTTCTTAACGATTTGTTATATTTTTATGAAGTTGGTATAACTGCAGAGGAAAAATATTAAATGAGCAATCTCGAGATCGGGGAATATTCATATTGGTCACGTACGAAGTTAATTTTTGGAACACGGAGAATTTAATCATGAAACGAGAGAAGGGCTGAAGCTACGAAACCCATACAGAGCTCTCGATCGAGGGGAATTGCATCGATAATTGGACGCGCCGAGGTTGGTTATGCAAAATAGTGCCAATTCGCGGATCGAAGCTATTCTCGCCGTGAGGCTGATATGGACGCGATAGTGTGTCCCAACCCGCGGCCTAACAACCATACGCGTAATTACGCGTAATTACGCGCAATTACGTTACACACGAACCTCGGATCAAGCCGAGGATTCTCTCTCGTAATATCACACCAGCGGGAAGAGAAAATATTGGGGCCTATGAAAATCAGTGATTTATCAAAAATGTCGATAGATCCTTAATTAATTATTTCAATTGATTTCTCATGAATATTGAATCATTTTTATTTTTTCTCATACAACCAGCTTTCCATATGATTTCAATTTGAAACAATTGAGATATCAGAATGAAAATTACATTAGCACATGAGTGGGCTTTTCGGAGAATTACAAAAAAGAATAGTTTTCCAAAAAGAGCACGGAAAAAAATAATCTGCAAAAACTAATGGTCGATATTTAAAAATTACTGAAACTAAAACAAAATATACAGTTGAAAATTGTTGAAAAAAACAAAATATAAAGTGAAAAATTGAAACTAAAACAAAATATACAGTTGAAAA
The DNA here is from genome assembly GCA_963989365.1 of Rhimphoctona megacephalus. Classification (NCBI taxonomy): domain Eukaryota; kingdom Metazoa; phylum Arthropoda; class Insecta; order Hymenoptera; family Ichneumonidae; genus Rhimphoctona; species Rhimphoctona megacephalus. Next base: position 22,656,900 of record OZ022420.1, read on the forward strand.
TTGTAAATTAGTCGTTTTACAGTGTGTTCCATGACAAAATAATGGATTTAATGTGTTTTTTACTTTCTGATCAATTATTAACGCTGATCTAAACTGTAAAAAACTCAATGTCCACAGCAAAAAAATTACATAGCATAAATTACAAATAAAAACGAGGAATCCTATTGTGTATGAAATGTAAAATTTTCAGTGTCCCCATCAGTAAAATATTCAGTACGCATAGGAAAATAAACAGTGAACCAATACTATTTACTGATATTGAAAATAGTAAAAAATGTTAAACAGCATACATGAAAAATAGTAATTAGAAAATATCAAAATTGTGTACTTCCAATAGAGAAAATTACCGTTGATATAAATTAGAAATTGCAATTAGTCTAGTAAAAAATCGAAAATGTACTGAAAAATTTACTATGTTAATTTCAATTTTTACAGTGTACATAGTAATTTCTCCAAGCACGTGAGCCACCAAATTTCAAGGTGAAACACTTATTAAAAACTGTTGCTGTATTTGCTTATTATAGCTCAAACAATGGGGGAAAAATTTTGAACTACACGGAAGCGTTAAATATATGGAAATTCGATATTTTCTATATTTTCAATTTTTCTTGCTTTCAAAAGATTTGTTTCATAGATTATTCATTGACGTTACTAATTATATTTCGGATTGGATATGTATTAGGTGTATAACTAAGTTTTTACCGTTCATCGATGAATTTATTGCCTCAAAACCTCCTCATTTCTTTCGAGATGGCATCCGTATGTTACCTGATAGATGGAGAAAGGTCATCGAAAACAGTGGACAATATTTCGAAGATTAATGTTGTTTTGTATATTTTATAATATTAAATAAATTTTATAAAAAAAACGGTAAAAATTAAGTTATACATCTAATACCTATCATTTTTTTTTTACCAATAATTATCAAATAGATAGTGGTGTAATAGGTAGTGTCCGTGCGCGTTAAGTCGTAGATAGGTAAGTAGGTCAGATCGAATCCCAGCGTAGGTAAGAAAAGTTTTCTGTAGACATTTATATCGGGAGTGATGGATGTAAGAAAGTATGATCAACGATAATTAAAAATGCATTTATAATTAAGGGGCCAGTCCACTTTGAAAATTTCAAAAAATCGATTTTTTTATACTGTTTTCGAAAGTACATACATTCAGAAATATTGTGTCAAAATTTTATGAAAATCCGAGCTCTCTAAGTATTTTTTTTTTACCTGAACGTCAGGACCTCATTTCGTCTACCTGAGCCTATAAACTTCAAACGCGTTTCTCTCGAAACAACATTTCAAAATCTAGCTCCATCGTATCTCTAAAACTAATAAACCGATTCTCTTGAAATTTGAACCACATATTGTAAACATGATTCGCAACAAGATGACCCTTGATGGTTTTAAAATTTTGATTTTTACTCTTTTTTTTTGTGAAAAACTCTAAAAAAAACGCGCTTTTTTTATTTTTTTCGTTTTTCATCTGCCATTTTTTTATTTTTTGATAAAACTTTATATCTGAGGGTCATTTTATAGCTGGTATCATACTGAATCTAATGGACTTTGATTTTTTTGTTTCAGACAAGCCGTTGCCGAGTTGTGATGGAGCTACCTAGCCCACCTATTTTTGAGGCGTTACGTTAAACTATCGTTTTTGTACTTAAAAATTAATAAAAATGAATTAAATTTTGTTTTTTTATGTATTTCAAGACTTTATTTATCAAGCCCAACAACTTTTATATTCATATCTGTAATAAAATCCTCAAAAAAAAATCGCGAAAATAGCCTTTTTTTCGTGGCTCCAAAGTGGGCTGGCCCTTTAAAGATTTTTTTTAAATTTTATTTGTTTTAAACAATTTTATGGTTATGTTTGGGTAATTCTGATGCGGATAAGTTCAGATTATTATTTCGTGTACTTTTTACGGTTCACATTGTAAAAACGGGATGAATGTAGTGTGTACTTTTTACTGGTCGACACTGTAAAAATTCGTTTAAAGTGCATGTGATACGTTATTTACGGTATTAGTATTTTCCACCAGAGGAACTTGCAGATTTTGTTTAAAGTTTCATGAATAATTAATGTTTTAAGCGTCCGGAAGGCACAACTAATGTGCAAAACTGTAAAGTTTCATGAAAATCTCAGTAAAAGCTGCAATTCTTTTTTTTCCGTAAGATAAAGATAAAAAAAGTATCGGAGCAAACTTACGATAGAACATCGTTAATAATTCTTTTTACCCCCTCCCCCTTGCTCGCCATTCTTGACACACGGGTACCAAAAAAAGAATGAAAAAAAGAAATAGGCACGAGAGGCACGAGTACTCCGCTGAGAAAGATTTAGCTCGTGATAAACGTCACGTGAGAGACAGGCAGCTCGGATTTTTCTCCAAGAACGAGAGGATTCTGGACGACAGGCTGGAATCCTTAACACACAGCTAACACCCGAAACATACGAGGACACGAATGTAGTATATACTTATTTCGTAAGGAAGGGAGAAACGGAAAAACAGAAAAAAAAGACGAAGAGGAAGAGAGAGAGAGAGAGAGAGAGAGAGAGAGAGAGAGAGAGAGACGAGAGAGCTAAGAGAAAATCTCTAGTATGGTGGATCTCACTTCTGTGGTGATTTTACGAGGCTGAGAGTCACAGAACACGCGTCTTTTTCCATATCCACGTGTGCCAACAAAACTTTTTTTTCTCATTTTTTTTAGCTCAGCAACGTCCACGAGAGCAGAGAGCCCGAAACGTCAGGAATACCTTATCGGCAAGGATATTCCTCTAGGTTAAGAGTACCTAGTGTACGTACTGAATACGTAAAATAAGAAGTCCTTCTTTTTCGAGGACCAACAGTTAAAATAACAAGCCTCTTGTACACGATTCCTCTCAACTCAAGAAAAAAAACGCGTATTTCAAACATTCCATTACAAATGAGACACTTTTTCGAATCGACGTGAAAGGTTTCCTCTTTTTTGTATTTCGGAACAAACATTCTTTCGATTTTGTTTCCGCATTTGATGAAAAACATTTGAATTCGCCGAATATCAATTAAAGAACATTAGAAAAACGAACGCTAAATAAACTTCGATGTTATTTGTATATTCAAATATACTTCATTTAAATTCAATCGATCAAGCATTGAATAATTAATCAATAAAAAATTGGTTCATTTAAATATTTATTTAGTGAAGAAAATCCGTTTCTTTTTCGCATCTCTCCTTTCTGCAAAATAAAATGAGAGTTTAATGAAAAATGTGGTAGGGTCTGAGCGTTGGTTCCACGTTGCTTTTCCCGGATGCTGTGCGGTCCATGAACAGGAAATAGAGACGGCGAAAGAGAAAAAAAATTCAAAGATCCAGGTTCGTGTGAAAAATTGAGATACGTGCTTGGGACAGCTCGTCGTCTCGTGTGATCGTCGTTTCGTTTCAGTAACGGACGAGATGGTGCAACGGGATCGTTCAATGATAGAGCCCGGAATGACAAGGAAGTGAATCCTATGAATTAAACATAAGGCTTCCTCCAATATGAACGTGAACAATGATGGAATGAACTGTGAGAGCAAACTTGTAGCAATAAAAAAAGGAAAGAAGGAAAAAACGTATTAAAAAAAACATTATTCGTAAAATGAAGATGGATAAATGTAAATCTTTGCCATTCATTTATTGTGGAAAATTTTCACACAAATTCAGATTTTAACCATTTTAATTCATATTAATAACAATAACAATGATAATAATACTAGAAAATAAAAAAAATAAAATTTTTTTGTTCATTGATCATTTGTTTTTAATCATTAAAATTTTTAAAGGCGAAATAATTCCAAAGCCGCTAGCTATTAATTTGTGTATTTCCTCCAACCAAAATCACGTGTTAATTAAATTTCTAAAATGTAAAATATGGATAACACGAGAGTGTAATGTAGCCACGAGAGCTAGAACATTGACGATGATGACGACGTGTATTAGTGGCACAAAGGAGCTTGTACGAAGCGCGGATTTCCGGTCTCGACTTAATTATCGTAGCGGCGCTATAGACAAGATTATTCTCTCGCGCGAACACAATCTCCCATCTTTTCTCTAACCCTTTCCTGCTGCTCTCTGCTGACAATTAATTTTCTAATTGGATCCTAAAGAATATGTTCGTTGCGAAATTTTTACACTATTTTTAGCAACCACCACTTTTTTTAACTTTACACCTAAAATTTGTTATTGTTCAAAAATTTATTGAATATTAGAAAAAACATATTTTTACTCTGATTAGTTTTTACTTTTGTTTTTCTCAAATAATGAATGTTTTATAAGAAACAGAATGGCGTAAGTGAAATCTTTACACATAGTAGAATATCGTGGATCACGTCACTTTGACTTTTATCACACGAAATATAACTATATTTTCTGCGAGATTCGTCGTGTTTTGTGGTTGACCGAACTCTCGCGTACGATTCACCGGTAACAATGAGGCTGTGCTACGATCCAATCTAACTTTCTCGCGATGTCGAAAATCCCGATGGACCAGCCAGCACTTTCGTATCGAGAGGGGTCAAAGTGCACGGTTTTCAGCTTATCTCCTCGATTCTCCTTCATCCCCTGAGGAATTTTAACTTCTAGAAAAAAGGGCAGGGAGACAATATTAACATACCATTTTCTGTATTAAGAAAAAAAACCATTTTTGTGTAATTAATTAAATTCGCCTATGGTAATTTATTCATATGAAATGCAGCCAATAGAAAAATAGTAAATAAATTAAAAAATACAATACTGAATAAATTTAAAAAACAGTGTGCAATTTTTTTAAAATATTTTTTAACCAAACTATGCTTCACTTTAAAACACATATTCAAATCAATTTTCTGTATAGTTTATACTTATATGTACCAAAAAATGTACCACCAAAATGTCCCGGTCAATATTGACGTATGAAAACATTTGCTCGTTACTTACCGTCAGTCGCATCACTCGTCCACTTCCAACCCTCTCAACTTTTCTGCTTGCGAACCAACCACTGGTAAATGTTTGCAGAGTTATTCAGAATGTTGTATATTATATATGTACTAAAGGGTGCTAGATTTGTGTCATTTGTTTGTGTGCCATCATCAAAAATATACGCTGAGAGAAAAGACAATGGTATTTTCCCACAAACTAGCATAGTAAAATATGTTATAGTAGAATTAACTATAATGTATGGACAGAAATATCATATTATAGTTAACTTAGCTATATAAGTGATATTTTCATTTGAACATACGATCTGAATGGTGTGTATAACAATGTCTTAGATAAAAAGTACTATTAGTCATGGTAAAAAGCTTAACAATACAAAATATGGTAAATACAAAACTATGAACAAGTTGCCATTTAGACAAAAATATGATCAACAGTAGCATATTTTCATTCCGATCGGACCATCGCAATTTTAATCACCTTTACACTATTTACATAGTAATTATTAATTTCTGGTGAGTAAAGCTCACTAAAATACTTTAACTATAACAGTATATATATACAGGGTGTCCAATAGGAAGTTGTTGAAACTAATCGGCTGTCATTTCAAAACACGTGCACAGAATCAGAAAAGCCAAATTGCTTTAAATAGAGGAAACTCTGCAGTTTTAAACGCACATAAATAAAACCCAGTCAAATATTTTTTATGTCAATTTATTACATCTTATAAAAATAACGAAAAAGTACAGTGATTAATGATAGATATTTCCGAAGTACGAACCGTTAGATTGTGCACAAAAATCAATTCTCTTTTGAAAACTGTGAAAAACTGTGTCCAACATATCGTTCGTAATGCCGTGAACCACTTCCTGGATGGCCGCGATCAGTTCTTCTACTGTGCTGGGGTTTTTAGCGTAACAATGATCTTTAATGTAACCCCACAAGAAAAAATCACAAGGGTTCAGGTCCGGTGAGTACGGAGGCCATTCTAGTCCGCCTTGAACAAATTTAGGGTACCCCAGACCGATTACTCGAGTCCCATATACGCGATGAACAGCTTCAAACACCTCATGAGTCCGGTGCGGCGTCGCTCCATCTTGCATGAAGTAAAAATTTTTAACGAGTCTCCTCTTTTTTGCATAAGGGAAGAATTTCATTTCCAAAAGCTGTTTGTAACTCTCTCCTGTTACCGTAGATTCCAGGAATTGCAAATAAATTCCTTTTACTGAAATCGCTGCCCGTGCCGTTACTTTCTGTGGATGAAGGGACTTCGTTAGCGATATGTTGGGATTTTCCGTTCCCCAAAACCGGTAATTTTGCTTGTTTCCGTACCCATTCATCCAAAAATGTGCTTCATCGGAATAAATAATCATTTTCTCATTAAGTTCTTCGGCTTCAAACATTCCCGTAATAGTGTTACAAAATTCGATGCGTTTCGTCATGGCATTTTCAGTTAACAATTGATGAGTGCTTATTTTATACGGATGAAACTTTAAAAAATATTTCAAAATGTTGTGTAATGATGATTTGGTTATTTTTAATGCTTGAGTAGCTTTCCGAATCGAATCATTTGGATTTTGTTTGAAATAATTCTCAACTTCGTTAATCTTCTCTGGTGTAGTCACCGTAACAGATGGACCTGGCAACTCGTGTCTACGGTCCTGGAGTGTACCATACTCCACGAATTTATCGATTATCCTACAAAAATTAACGTAAAATTACTTCATTGCAGTTCAATTGAATTGAAACACAAGTTGTGTGATAGATGAATATGAATAAATATTAAATTCTTACCTTTTCAGAGTGTTTTCGCTGGCAACTCTATGAGTTCTAAACTTAGTACGAAACCCTCTATACGCATTACTATAAATTTTTCCCCTCGAGAAGAAGCACTCAATAAGATATACTTTTTCTTCCGTAGTGAGCTCTGCGGGGCCTCAGGTATGCGCCTTAGAAAAAGGGACCCCTATTGAATTCATGGAGGGAAGAGACACTTATTTAGTTTTAGCAACTTCCTATTGGACACCCTGTATATATAATAGTATATAACAGTAACTATCAACGAAACATTACGACCAATTTTATTTTTTAGCTAGAATGATTATTTTTTACAGTTACAGTAACCATCATAGTTACTAGTGACCAGTAACCATACTAGTTACAGTAACAGTACGGTCCTGATAAGCATGTACCATTTTCTTTCATTAATTTACAAAATATCAGCTTAGCAGGTTGGATCAGTGCTACACTCGCAATACAATGATGTTGACTTTGATTCCACCCAACAGACTTATTTTTTTTTTTATAATTGCTCGCATTCATGAATCCGTTTCTCCTTCTAAATAGATATGTAGCAAAATAATTTTTGTAATAGTATCTGGAATTAATTATCCACGTGTCTATCCAAGAAAAGAAAAAAAATCATTTATGTATGCAATTAAAAAAAAAAATCCGCGAAGCGGGATTGAACTCAAAAACATTGAATTGCGAGTCCAGCACTTGATCGAGCCTTCTAAGTAGATATTTCATCAACCATCGAAAGAAAATGGTACATGCATATCAGGGCCGTATGGTTGTTGTAACTTGAATAGTTACTGGCCACTACCAACTATTGTGGTTACTGTAACTGGTATAGCTACTGACCACTAGCAACTACGATGGTCACTGTAACTGTAAAAAAAGCCATTCTTGCTAGCAATTCGATGACTTCGTCACCGAATTTTCGGAACTTTGGATTTTTTGTGACTCAAGTGATTATGGTTCCGCCAACGAATTAAAATTCTGACTGAAACGAATTAAAATTGGGATTCAGTGATCTTGAAAACGATGAGATACACGTTTCTACTGCAATCCACTTTTTTCAATCCGAGTGCACTAACATTTAGCTTATCGATGAAATTTTATTCCAAAGAATTTCGTAATAGTCGATAGTTTAGTGGTTAGGGTCCCGGGTTAGGTAGGTAGGCATTAGATAGGTAATCCGTAGGTAGGTAGTTCGATCCCGACCCATAGAAAAAATATGTAAATATACATAGTGTAAATATAAACGTTTTTCTTTTTTATCGCAAATCGCGTTTGGTCTTTTGGAATGATTAGACTTTTAAAACAGATGCAATTTTCCTTTAATAAAGTAAGGGAAAATTAAATTAATTAAGGAGGTTATATCGTTTCTCATGTAAAAATTATTTTCCAACTTTACACAATAAAATTTTGTAAATAGAAAGCTTAAGACAGTATTAAACTTCTGGCGGAATATGCCGATGATTCATCGTCTCAAAATTGAGATATTTATTGTTGAAGTTCGCAATTTTTTGAAAGCTTCCATAGGAACCCATGTTAAACTTGTCATTTTCAACAATGAATATCTCGATTACCAGACGGTGAAACCTCTCCAAATTTTTCACACATAATTAAATGCTGTTCAAGAAGATTCACGCCAAATTTCAATACATTAACTTGGAATAATCAAATATAATGTATTTTTCGTATGATGTCATATAAATATCGATACAACCTCCTTAAATTAAAACAATTTCGGCATAGGATGATTCCCGTCCCTATATGGTTTCTTATATTTCACTATATCGTCATTGGTATGCATAACATCAGGAAAGTTATTAATGGTATCTTGTATAGTACTTCTGACTATACCTATAATTGTATCCATTAGTAGCAGATACTTAACTTTATATGAAAAAATATCATTGATGCAATTAACATGTGCACTTAATATATTCGATTATTGAAATATAATAAATAAAACTATATTTTGGTGTATTACAGTAACCATAAAATATTTATCATCCCACGGAAACATGCTGCAGTTGAAATATAGTCAGAAATACCATATTTTTTTTCTCAATGTACATTGAAATTGATAACGTAAATAAAAATGATAATAATGTAGACTGCAATTAATAAAACGATAATAAATTTCCTCAATAAATTATTCATATGATTTGTAAAACCAATAAATGATCCAATGTAATGATAAAATTCATGCAAAAATTCAAGATTGTTCCCGGCGATAAAAAAATTCATGAACAATTTACATACTACATTTTCTGATTCGGAATGTCTTCTTTCGCTTTTTCAAAAATGTCGTTTTTGTCTTGTCTCTCATTGATGAATTTGCTTCACGCGCATATACGCAGAGAGAAAGAGAGAGAGGGTGAGGGACTTGCAAATATTTCTCGCACGATAATAAATATCGTAGTTTCGATATAACGGAAAACATCTGGTACGGTGGTTCGATTTATAATTACCAGAAACCCTGATTCATTTTTCCTCACAATGAAACGAGTGAACAGAGAGAAAAAGCCTTTTCTCCTCGTTCTGTTGTACATTTAGTATTCATATATATTTACCGCCATTTATATACATATTTTCGTCTTTATATATTCAATATATCTATATATTAGAGATGGAAATCACGACATAGCTGACCCGATTTACATTCTCTCTGCACACAAAACGAAGAGCCACAGAATACGAACCTTTCGAACGATTGGAAATTGGAATCGCAATTAAAATTTTATTGTGAAATAAATCACTGGATCTCTTTCTTTCTCGCTCACTCTCCCTGTATCTCTCGATTCTCGATGGTTTATTTGGCCAAAAGACAAAAAGCCCAAACGTGCGGCCTGTTCATCCCCTCCCCCTCCGCCCCGCCCAACCCTTCAACCCCTATCCGCAACAACAGAGTGTGGAAAAAATCTGGCACCGCGAAAAAAAGGAACAAGCACGGGCAAATACAAAAGGGACGTGGCCAACAAAAAAGGGATGAAAACATTTTTTCGCCACCCCGCAGGTTTGGCTCCGGTACGCGTTCCAACTCTCGCACATCCCCGGACTCGTTTCCATTGAACATTTTCTTTCGGTCGCTGATTTTCACGCATTCCTTCATTCGCGAATTTTTAAAATGATCATAATAATGATACAACGAAATGTGTAATCAACCAATATGGTGCCAACATCTAGACTGATTTATTTTTTCACCAACATGTTTAACTATCATTCGCTCATAATCATTTAAAAACCAGTGTAAAAATACAAAGAAATAATTTGAAATGTAAAAAAAAAATGACTGGTTAATGAGGAATTGAACGAATTTAGGGAATTGACTTAATTTAATATCGCCATTTTTTATTTTTTATCTCTATTTGACTATAAACTGTTTTTGAGTGAAAAGAATGGAGTAGAATATATCATTTTGGTTGAAAGGGAAGTTGCTTTGTCATTTACCTTTTGTGAATTTGTGTAATATATACGTATACGTATAAATGAAAACGAATGGGGTAATACGTCAAGTGTGCTGAGACGAGGCTTGGTAATACCACTTTGTCAAATTAATGCGAAATGTTAGCGATTGGAACGGTACCACGGGAAATTAAACGAGGTTGGTTGGATACATTGAGGTTGAAGTACGGGCAGGGGGTTTTGAAGGAATTGAGAGGTTAGTTGAGGGATTAGAATGACAAGAATGAGGACGTTGACGACGAACACGGAGAGAAATAAGAAAGGAGTTGCTTTTGTTTGTTTGTTCAAGGTGAGGGAGAATTCTCCAACTCTCACTCCACTTCGTTGAAAGTTGTCTTCGTCAGAGGTACACTTTTGTTTAACAGAATGTTTGACTAGTTGTTCAAACTTACCTTGACCCGAAGAAATACCTTAGCAGCCGCTCGGGATGATGCAAGAGAGTCTCTCAAGCTCTCTCTCTCTCTCTCTCTCTCACTCTTTATGTACAAGGTGAAGCAGAGGTCGTGTCAGTCAAGTTGGGAGTAAATAGAGCTCGGCATTCTCAAGAGAAAAGTCTTAGACATTTTTTTTCTAAGATGCACCGGTTATGAGATTTTAGATAATTAGTGGGAGCCAATCCAATGCGCTGGTGCCATGAAACGGCGGCGCGAGAACGTGCCCCGCCTGTTCAACCGCAGTGGATTGGTCATGATAGGCGGGGCGCGCTATCCCTAACCTCTTTCGCACAAGCCAGAGCTTCTCATCGGTTCTCACTAAATAATTAATATTTCAACAACGTCGCATCCTAGAGAAAAATTACTTCATACTTTTCTCTTCAGGATATCGCGCTCTATATATCTGAGGGAATTCCAACGATACATTGAGCACACCCTGAATATCCTCATATACATTTGCAGTTGAGGGGCAAAGCTATCCAACATTCGCTGCTTCCATAATAGCAAAGGGAATATATAAGTAATTTCTAATTCCATATACATATATGTACAATCGGTACATCTATTTATACAAATGTTTACACACCTGAAGACAAGAGTTCCTCTACTGCTCTTTCCTCCTCGTGTTCTTTTCGAGTCAACACGAATAGTATTTTACCGGGACTTTAAGAGCTTTTAAAAAACATTTCGTTCCAACAGCATACTTAATGTTTTTTATTATTATTTCTAAAGCTTTGCATATTGAAACGTAATATGTAGAAGAATTTATGAATTAAAAGAAGTTTGACCAACAAGATTATACTTTTCAATCGGATTTTATAGGATCGATATTTATCTCGTATCATTAAAATTCAGATTGCTGCATAAAAAATTAATAAATAATAAATAAAAATGTTGTGAGGATCCTTGGACTCATAAAAATGAAAAGAGATTTTTATTATCTTCATATTGCTGGGTTGAAATGCAGCAAGGAAAATGTTGGGAATAATCAGCATCAAGAAAGAGAACAGAATCGTATTTTGCTTCTTTAGCATTTCACTCGGTCTAGGCCGAGCAGGAACGACTCGTATTTCTTAATTATCAAGATTTATAACGGTAAATAAACACTTGGCAAACGTGTGAAAGTATCAGAAGTCATAAAAACGTGTATGTGTATGTGTGGGAGTTGCCTTCAAGGGTGTTTGTGTATTTTTACATATCTCGAAATGTGTTTATGTGAAATGTGTGTATTGTGTGTATTTGTATGTCTTATAGCGTGTTTCCGCGTATTTGTGTATCTTAAGGTGTGTTTGTGTGAATTTTCGTGTGTGTATATTTTCCGAGGTGTTCGCTCGAAATGGACCGTGTCTCTCGCGAATCTTTCTACTTTTTCCTTTGTCAAAGTATTTCATTACCCCGCGCGGCAAAATCCCCTTTGCTTTACCTTCCGGTGTTTCTTGGCCAGTAGGAGCTTTTAATTAAAATACGACAGCTCCGATATCTCTTGCTTCGTTCTATTTTTTTTCTTGAATAATTTTTCTTTTGCATTTTTTTTCGTAATGCGATAACGATAACGACCGTTAGATATGAAATGGACTAACCCAAAGTTCTCTTTTTTTTCCTTAAGCATCAAATGATTACGTACTTCGTCTAATGGCTCCTGACGAGTCGAGCTAACTCCGCATTTCGTGTTTTTTTTTGGTACTCCAAACATGTGATCTTGCAACTTGATTTTGTTTTAAGTGGCCGTAATTTCGTCTGTTTTGCGGAAATGATGACTTCATATTTGACGGTTTGGTAGGCTTATTAATCTTTTTAACGAATTTTCAATGGTCATTTTACAGCTTAAATTAATTTTTATTGTTGGGGTTGTTGTAATATTTCAACAACCCCAACAATAAAAATTAACTTAAGCTGTAAAATGACCATTGGAAATTTGTTAATTTTTTAAATTAATTTAATTGATTTTAATTAATATCAATTAATTAATTTAATTAATTTTAATTAATATCAATTAATTAATGAATTAAATTTAATTAATATTAATTAAATTGAATAAAACGCGAAAGTAGATAATTTAACGTCATTAGGTAAATTTATAAAGATATTTGAAGAAGATAGTGCACGTTTTTTAATTCTCCTCTTTGGAATTCCGAAAAATAATATTTCGATCGTGAAATGTCTATTATTAGAAAATTTGGTATAAGAGAGGGAGATAGAATCTCGTTGTAAAACTGAAAGCATCGGTTAATGGTGAAAAGCCACGAATACGGTGACGAAGTTTTTTTGCACGCACTTTGATCTCTAGCCCTGAGTTGAGGCGTGAAAATAACGACGTGATGCGATCGAGTTTACGGAGTAGTTTTCCAAGCAGGCCAGTTTTAGTGCCCTCCTAAAATTTCACTCGAACCTTCGAATATAACCTGGGCGCGAAATGTCGTCAAACGAGAGCCCTAAAGCAAAGAAAAAAAATATCGTTGAATAGAGAAAGATAAAACGTTTAAATTCAAGAGAATCGATTTACTATAAAGATTCAATGAGCAGCTCTGCTCTAGTTCTTTCTCTTTGAGCTGTTTCACGAAGTATATACCACGATATATCTTATTCAGCAATGAATACATTATTTTTATTTTTATAAAATTTTTATTTTCTTCGTTTTCAAACAGAAATCAATTTTGTTTTCGATTTTTTGAAACGAAATTGAAAACTTATCTTTTTTGTTACTATATTTATTATATCCCGAATTCTGAACTTACATCAAATCTAAATGGAACAATTAATTGAAATAGCAAATTGCTGGCTTTTCATCTCTTTAACTTATACATATAAATATAAATAGACATATGGAAATATGCATGTATATATGTACGTACGAGAAATCAATGTAAATTCTCAATGCACTGCACGCTTCGGGAATTCGTAGATGGACATGCACGCGATTCGTGAAACTAGTTACCGACTCATCAAGCTCGAATCATGAGTAATTCATTCTGACGCGAACGAACAAGAAAGAGAATTTCCCATAGGCTATTCAATACTCCAGAGTTTATAGATCCCCGATGTGTTTTTCGAAAAGAATTGAACTCTTTATAAAAATAAATTCTGAATAGGGATATAAAGCCATTTTTTCCATGAATATGAAATAATTGGAAAAATTGATTTTATATCAATATTAAATAAAAACAAATGATAATTAAATATTAATTTGTATAAATTTTTCTTTCAACTCACGTAATCAATTAACTAAATATTTTTTAATCCGATTAAAAAATCAAGGTAAATCCCCAATTTGTTAATTCTTAAAATAATGCATTAAAATAAAATAAACTGATTTTTTAGCCATACTAAATTCTCATCAAATGTCACAATGCACTGTGATTTACTTACAAAAACATTCTTGAATCTTCTCTCAAAACTTTCGTATCTGAGTTGCGGAAAAAGTTCTTATTTGCGAAGGTCGAATTGGTCCGAAGAATTTGCCACACTTACTGTCTTCAGGCAAGCAAATTTAACCTGTTGACCGCTTGAACCACGAGGGAAAATGTCACCCCAAGAAAGTGAGGGAGAAAAAAAAGGGAGAGGGATGAGTGAGAGGACATTTGAAAGAATGCTTTGGGCAAGGACCTGTTGATCATGATTGAGAAAAAGGGAAAACATATTTTATAAAAATTCCAAGAGTTATCGCATTTTTTATCATTATTTATTATTACACAACAATTATTACAATTTTGTATAATAATTACAGAAGGAATACAATAATCGCATATATGATTATCGTAAATTAACGATATTTTTGCTGCAAAACAATTTTTGTTTTTTAAATATAATTTTTTGCTTATCTATTAGCTCGTAATTCGAAACGAAACGATCAAGCATTTCGTATTCAAAGTTGCAGCGTCGAAGATTCGTGAGGATGGAAAAAGAAGATTGTCCCTGAGAGGTGATTTTGCACCCTTGACAGTAACTATAAGCTGCACCAGCGACAATTAGGATTCATAGCGTCCTCTCTGTCTTTCTCATTTTCATTGTTGTATAGATAGAAAAAATATCCTTAGGAACCTCATCGTAGCTGGTAAACCTGTTGGTCAAAACCATTGGTGCTGGTGAACGAGGTCGCATCCCCAGCATCGATAAACGTGTAGGCAACTAGGTTAATGGCGCTCTAATGGACATTTCGCATCTTCAACCCTTCCTTTTTCTCTTTCCGTTTTAACCTCGCTCTTCTCCTTGGAGATCTTTCCTGAACTTTCTTTACCCACTTCGTCTTCGCCATGAATAAAAAGCAGCAACAGACAGCGGGAGACAACCTTCTCTTGTACAATTGCCTCGCCTCCTACCTTCATAAATAACGAGCGATCTTAATTTTATTCTCTTCTTTTCGACCATCCTATCTCCCATTCCGTATAACTTTCTTTATCGTATTTCATTCGGCTACCCGACGTAGATCGTTTGTATCTTCATTTTCTGTAAAGATATACATATATTTAAGCCCCCTCTGCCCTGGGAAAGTAGAGAAAATAGTTAGGTCGAGCGATTCTGAAAGGACAAGTCTCCATCAGTCATTTGAAGAGATATTGTGAAAATTAGTGGCAGCCTATCCGCGAGGGTTCATAAAGCTTTCGTGGCGTTCTTTTCCCACTTCGCGATCTGCCACGCAGTGCATCGGTTTGGCCGTAACTGATCGAGAAATATCTCTTGAACTACGTATCAGAGAAAAAATTACTAAAGAATTTTCTTTTCAGAATTTCATTTATTTTTCAATCCTTACATAATTATTGTAGCTAATAAACCTATGTAAGATAGTGGAAATTCAACAGTAGACGAAACTGAATATCAGCATTGTTTTTTCTACGCTCAAATCGATATTCCAAGTGACTATCCAATCGATAATAATTAATGGGAATGTGTTCACCCGCGGTAAATGAGCATCGATCAGCTTTTTCTACACTTAATCGTATGCGCAATTCAATCAACGGTACCCAAATAAATTATGTATTCGTATCTAATTTTAACCCTGGTAGAGTTAAACCTTCAACGATAAAGCCTCAATTATTCAAGTGGGACTTTGGAAGTCCTCGAGACGTCTGATAAGTTTGGCTTCTTCTATTCGTACACATTGGAATACGACAAATAACTAAATTAACTGCGTCTTGGCTTACTCACTGAGCTAATTTGAATTTCGAAACAAAATTAACTTCTCCCTAGAGTTAAATTCGTCTGCGATCGATTTATGTATGTCTATACACACATAAACCTCATTATCTCAGCAAACTGGTGTTATTTTCAATCCTCTTCTAAAGCCTGAGAGAGGAAGGAATAAAGAGACAACTGTTTGTAGATATAAATGCAGTATTCGACGGTGGCAAACTAAATTAGTTGGTGAAAATTGGATGAAGGTGATAAGAATAATGGACGCAAATGCACAAATTAATCGAGCCAGGATGTCGAACTTTTTTGATGATCATTGCATTTCTTTTTCATTATTTTATTATTTTTATTTAATCTCTACAAAAAATGTTTGTTTATATATATTTATATATGGGGCATTCCACGTCACATCAACCATTTTTAAAATTTGCATTTTTTATTGCGTTGATTTTTTTTCTCTAATACAGCTCATTGAAAGGAACTCGTCTGTTTTTTTTCAAATTTTTATCTTAACACGTTCATTGGACACGAATTTTTGAAAAATTTTCCGATTTTTTTCTTCAAATATCAATAACTCTCTCAAAAATGCAGTAAACCGAATGGATGCGGGGTCAAAATTTTAGTTTTAAAATGTACTTTCGTATGAGAATATGTGAGAATTCATCAAAACATTACATACAACCATTTTTCAAATTCTAAGCGCGAAATGTTATTTTCCATAGTGTAGCCCCTTTCGATTTTGCTCTTGAATTTTTATCAAAAACTATCATTTTTTCAATGAGATTTAAGCCTAGTTTGATGATGGAGAAATCGTTTGTTGTATTTTTTATAATTAAATTGTGAATTTTATTACTATTAATTATGCACAAATCCGTTTTCACGGATTTGTGCATGATTAATAATAAAAAAAATCCACAATTTTCGGATACAATTTTAATTGATCTGGTTAATCACTTAAAATTTGACCTTAAATTTGAATATTTAATTTACGAATAATAATTAAATTTGAATATTTAATTAAATATTCAAATTTGAATATTTAATTAAATATTCAAATTTAGGGTCAAATTTTAAGTGATTAACCAGATCGATTAAAATCGTATCGAAAAATTGTGAATTTTTTTACTATTAATTAGTAAAATAAACTAAAATTAATAGTAAAAATTAAATTTTCAAATATTCATTTTAATTTAAATTAAATTTACCATTTGTACGATTTTTCAATCGTACAAATCGAACGGATAAAGGGATCAAATTTTTCGTTTTGACGGGGGTTTTCGTTTAAAATTATGTCAACAATTATTTAAAGATGACATAAATCATTTTTTTAATTATAAGCAAGAAATGTTTTTTCCCGCAGTGTTAGTCCCTTTTGATTTTGCTGGTAAATTTTTATAGGAAACTATTATTCATTTAACGCATTTTAAGGCTGGTATGATCGTGGGAAAATATTAGTCCAATCGTCAGCAGAAATCTTCAATAAAATTAACAATTTGAAAAATAGAACTAGCTATTTTCTCACATTCGTACTTAGCTTCAAATTCATTAAATGAATCATGCTTCTATACAAACATTAAAGAAAGAAATTAATTAGTACAAGCGCTATGAAAAAAGGTTATTTTATCTTAGAATTGGAAAAACTAGGTGATGTAAACTTGGAATAATTTTTCACATATTTTTAAGCAAAAGTACATTTCAGAACAAAAATTTTAACCCCCTAGACGATGCGCTTTGTTCGATTTTTCAGGGAGTTATAGATAATTGATTGTAAAAAAAATACACAATTTAATTATAAAAAATGCAACGAACGATGTCCCCATCATCAAACTAGGCTTAAAAATTATTAAAAAAATGATAGTTTTTGATAAAAATTCAAGAGCAAAATCGAATGGGGCTAACACTGTCGAAAATAACATTTCGCGCTTAGAATTTGAAAAATTGTTATATGCAATATTTTAATGAATTCTCACATATTCTCATACGAAAGTACATTCTAAAACTAAAATCTTGACTCCTCATCCATTCGGTTTACTGCATTTTTGAGAGAGTTATTGATATTTGAAGAAAAAAATAGGAAAATTTTTCAAAAATTCGTTTCCGATGAACGTATTGAGATAAAAATTTGAAAAAAATCAGACGAGTTCCTTTCAATGAGCTCTATTAGAGAAAAAAAATCAAAACAATAAAAAACGCGAATTTCGAAAGTGGCCGATTTGGCGTGGAATGCCCCATATGCAATTCATGTTGCTATAATAACAAATGAAAGAAAAATTTAAACAACAGGTAAAATAAATACATATACATTTTTAGCAGAGCACAAAACTCCATGAAAGGGGCAATTAAAATTGATATGGAAATACACGAAACATGACATCGGGGCTGTGCGACCAATGTTAGG
Source organism: Rhimphoctona megacephalus (assembly GCA_963989365.1). Classification (NCBI taxonomy): domain Eukaryota; kingdom Metazoa; phylum Arthropoda; class Insecta; order Hymenoptera; family Ichneumonidae; genus Rhimphoctona; species Rhimphoctona megacephalus. Next base: position 22,675,048 of record OZ022420.1, read on the forward strand.
ATTTCGACGAGACACGTAACTCTTGCCTAATCACTACGTTAATTTTCGTGACGGTCCTCGCGCTTGTGGATTATAGCTGGTATTATGAGCCGGTATGTATACATGTATTTATGTACGTACTTCGACGTCGTGCGGATATAGGTGACAGGTCGATGAAGTTTGTCGAGTTTAACCACACAAACTCCAATATCCGGTGTAATCTCACAGCGTATAGTACAAGCTACTGGAACCTTCAACTCTCTCATTTCGCTCGTTCGTCGTCATAGTTGCGCTCTACCAGCCACTATTCTCCATCATATTTATCTATATATATTACACATATTTATATACATATTTTATATATATACACATATAAATTCATAGGAGGAAACGCCCGGAATACTTTGCACTAAGCCAACATAATAACCAAGGTGGCGCGTGGACTGACTCCCAGCCTCACTCCCTTAAAATACATACATGCACAAATGTGTATATTAAGGGTGTCCGAAAACTCGAGGCGAATATTTACACAGCGATTGGAACGTCAAATTCTGGAGAGAAAAGTTCTTTACTATTTCCTCACCGGCGCAGTGAAATATCGCTGAGAACTTTTCTAATCGGATTTGCGAAAGTTATTGACTTTGTGAATGTTGGCAACGACTTTTCGGACACCCCATAACATAAGCAATTCTGAATCTTCCATATACAAAATACTATCATTACTTCTATATTTTCATGGACCTGTACCGTTAATATGAAGCTCGTCTAGTGCTATTTGTGTAAGTTTATTCGTGTTGTCTATATAATACGTATACACTTGTGCACATAGTTTTGTTTACACAGCCCGTGTATGAAACTTTGAAAAATGGGTAATTTTCTATCCGTAAATCGGGTACTTTCACTATTTGATGTGCTGGCAAAGTTCTCAAAACTCCTCTGCCCGCGTTCCTGTCCCTCGTTCTTCTATTTCGAATAATACTTTCAAAAACCTTTTAGCCCAAAGACAAAACAAAGGAGCCTTGTGTGCTTGGGCTTTCACGATTATCATACATTTTTCATTTCATATTGTCCCTCGAGTGCTCTGTCGTAGATTTCTCAAGGTATAATGTGCATTAGTCATCTTAGCATACTCCACTTCTACTTTTTTTGGGTTTTGAAATAGCTATTTTTGCAATGCCTGCCCCGAAAGTGCGATTTTCGATTGATGTTTAGTGTGCGGAAAGTGGCTTATTTCTCAACGATGCTTACTTTCCCGCACTAGTGCGGAAATAAAGTCTCACTTTTTCGCACTAGTGCGGAAATAAAGTCTCACTTTTTCGCACTAGTGCGGAAAAAACTCTATTTACAGCTCACTTTACCGCATTGATTCACGAAAAAATGGCTCTTCTCAAGATTGATAGTTTTTTGTTCTACGATTTTGGATCGATTGAACAAACTTTAATGTAGCGAAATTCATCTGACATGTAACGTCAACTTATCACAGTCGTATTTTCTAACAAGTACAGAATGGATAGAGAAAACGAGTGCCCGAGAGCGTCTACACCGGTGGAACTCATTGAAGCGGCTATATCTGCCGAAGAGAAATTATATATTACCGAAGAAATCAAAGGACAAATATTTGAACATTTATGCAAAATTTATGGAATGGAGAGTGTCTAGAAAAACAACCACATGGTCGGAAATAATTTTAATAGCGTATTTCAATGAGCTATCAAAAAGTGTTAAACCATAGACTCTTTAGTCTCAATATTCAATGCTAAAAAGTACTTTGAATCTGCATCAAAACGTCAATATAAAAAATTACTCGAAACTTACGACCTTTTTAAAAAGACAATCAACGGGATTTGCAAGCAGAAAATCAAAAGTATAGTAAGATCATGTTGCGGCTATAGCCCGGCGGATATAGAAAATCAAAAGTTCTGTCATCCGAAGAAATTGAAAAATTCATAAATGAAGCCTCGGACATTAAATATTTGGCCACGAAGGTAAAATTTGACATTTACACTCTTACATTTATAAATAGTTCAACGACAATGATAATTACAGGCTGCTCTGATTGTCGGCATAACGGGCGCATGTAGAAGAGAACTTCGTAACATCGCTGTCAGTGATGCCACGAATATCGACTCAACGACAATCCTTGTGACCCTCCTAAATACTAAGACGAACGTCAAACGATCGTTCATAATCACCAGCGTATTTCACGACGTTTTGAAAAAATACGTAGCGTTACGTCCAACAGACCCAAAATCTAACCGTTTTTTTTAACCATCAAAACGGAAAATGTACCCAACAACCGATTGACATAAATAAATTTGGGAGTATGCCTAAAGAAATTGTGCAGTATTTGAATTTACCAAACCCTGAAAATTATACCGACCATGCTTTTCGACGAACTTCAGCAACTTTATTTTCCGATGCTAGAGCGGACATTACAACGTTGAAACGTCACGGAGGCTAGAAATCAAATCAGGCGGCTGAAGGTTACATAGAGGATTCAGTGGGCAACAAGGAACGAATTTGTGAGAAAATGACGCAATTCGTTAACGCAACAAAACCCAATGTTTCTGTGACTTCAACATCAATCCCATCAACGTCAAAAATGATCAGTTCCCAAAACCTTTGTGAAGTACATGTTAATGTACCGCAATTGAAGGCACCTTTACAAGCCTACCAAAAATTTAAAAAGCCTACCCGTAAGAATCTCTACCGCTTGATCTCTATCAAAGAAATATCAACCAACAAAAAAACACTATCAAAGTCTAAACTATCAAAATTTGTTCGTTACCATGTTCATACTCTACAAATGAAGAATTACTAGCGTGATATAACTATATATTAAACTGTATATAGATATATACGCTAGTAATTCTTCGTTGGTAGAGTTATGACCATGGTAGTGAACAAATCTTGGTAGTTTTAGGCTTGGATAGTGTTTTTTTTGTTGGTTGACATTTCTTTGGTAGAGATCGAGCGGTAGAGATTCTTACGGGTAGGCTTTTCTTTTTGGTAGGGCTGTAAAGGTGCCCAATTGAATAATGCAGATTCTGGAGTGCTTCATGAAAATTCGGATCAAACTTCGCAACAATCTTCAAATACAAGAATCATGACATTTAATATAAATAATTGTTTGAATCTCACATTTCATGTAAACGAAAAATAAACTTAACGTTGATTATATACGAGTTCTTATTTGAATATAATTGTCATTGGTTTCGTTGAATCTTAAATCCCACTTTCGAGGCAGTCATTGCAAAAAATAATGTATGCGACATGTGCGAAAAAACGATTTTTCACCACACATGCACCGAAAGTTCAACTTTCCGAAATCGGAAAGTTGAACTTTCGGGGCATGTGTGGTGAAAAATAGTATACGCTCCACGGGAGTGAAATTAGACTACCTCAAACCGCGTGCTTGTCACCCTCGCCTTCGGCTCGGGTAACAATTCTGCCCGCGGTTTGAAGTAGTCTACTTTCCCTCCCTAGGTGCGTAATATACTATACATCGCGCGTAAGTTGCCATCATTCGCCTCGACTTATGATGCATTTCATACTCGTACTCATGTGGTTACAACAGCACTCGCCTTCGGCTCGTGCTGCAAATCAATCACACTCGTACTCGTGTGAAATTCATCATAAGCCTTCGGCTCATGCGATAACTTCACGCTCGATAGAATTCGTTGTTTTCCGCACTTGTATCATAAATTACTGTAGTACGATCAATTTCTTGCAGCTTTATTAACGATTATAAAAGACTCAGAAGTTGGGCTAATTAATAGAAAAAAAAATATTAAAATATTCTAATCATTATTGTTTGCTAGTTTTTATCATAATTGATTAATTAACTTATCAGAAAGTCTCTTAATTCTATGACAGTCTCGTTTCCGACACGAAAAAAATACAATACAATTCCAAAAGAAAACTCTTCATCCAACCTTTTTTACTTCTCAGTGAAAAAACTTTTAGCCTTCGTCGTTGATTCTCTGAGCACAGCTGGCACATCCTCGAGGTCTCGACGGGAAAAGCATATTAATTTTTCTTTTCTTCACCGAGTTGCCTGGGCGTGAAGCAAAATTAATTTGAAGTTACATCCCTTCGGGAGCAACGTTTTTCCATTGTACAATATCCGCAACTTCACAATCGCATTATCGTGCATGAGCAAGATGAAAGGAATAACCACTGAAAAAATTGATAATAAAGTCTGACTGACGGATTTTTTGATTGCTTGCTTTCAAGCTGAATAGAAAAAAAATTCCACTAAAATTAAGCAAGTTTATTTCCAGTTTAATAAATTGTATCATTATCGGAATCGACAACAAAACGTCTAAAATAATAGCGAATCACTCGTATACAAACTCGGTGTATTTCACGTGAGCGTTCACCAAAAAAGCGCGAGCGAAAGAGGAATTGAAAATCGGGGAAAACGACCAGATGAAAAAAAAACGAAGAAAAAGCAGTATAAAAAAAAGACCAAAAAAATGGTTAGCTCGATGTAACAACACACGATACGTCACGCGGTTTGATCAAAGCCTGAAATTCATCGGGTGGCGACGGTTAGTTTTTCCTGCAAACCTTTTTTTTAACTCTCGACTATGCACACAAATGACGCTTTTCTCTCAGTATTTCCGGGCTGTGAAGCTCGAAGCAATATCAGCAACAAAACGAACAAGGTTCGTAGACTCGTGCATATAGAACAATTGCAATTGTCGAGTTCATGGTAAAATGGAGACGTACAAACGTTCGACAAACTCTTCTCTTTTTTATTTATTTTTTTAGCACATCGTAAAATTCGATTGGAATGATTTTTTCGAATATTCAACAACATAAAATCATGATGGATAGAAAAGCAGAAAAATCGTTGTTTTAAATTATTTAAATATTATTTTTTTTCAATAATTTAACAATTACAGACAATTTAATAAATGTGTTGAATTTTTATTTTATTGGTATATGTTTTTTTTTTACTTTAAATATTTTTCCCTCTTAGTGAAATGTTCTTTGGCAGCTTCCCAAGAATTTTTCAGAATTCGAATTTAAAAAAAAAATAAAAACATATTATCACCAGAGACGACGCCCCATATTGCTAACAGATTTATGGGAAAACAGTGGTATCGTTCGAAACTCGATTTTAACCTTGGGAATTTTCAGCTTTTCGATATGTTTCATCTCCAATGTCGAAAATTGAATAATCGAAACTGCGATTCGTGCTATTTTATTTTCGCTTTGAAGGGGGGGGGGGGGGGGGGAGGTGACGAAAAATTATTTGCCACGTTGTTTCATCACCTATTCATTTATGGAAGCTATATATGAGGCATTCCACGCATTTCAAGCAGCCGTGGCCTCGACCATTTTTAATTTTCCTGAAAATTTTTTATAAAATAATACCCCATGAAAAGAATATCCATACCAATTTTTAGATTTTTATCTCACGTCTTTCAAGAGTTATAATTTTTTAAAAAATCCAGATTTTAGAAAGTTCGGAAAGGTTCTACCGCCGATATCTCTTAAACTAATCGACATATCGACAAATGTCAATATATCGATTTTTTTCGTTTCGGTTCATACTTTCATGAAAGAAAAGGAAAAAAATTATCAATCATCGTTGTCAACGTTTTTTCTGCATCTGAAGTAAAAACTATTTGTTTTAAAGACGATTGCCATTTTTAATTTTTTTCAAAAAAATCTCTAATATAGTATGACCAATTATAAGATTTTTAATGCTAGTCCGATCATGGGCCCATTTTTCCTTCTATTTTTTGTTGAATAAACTAAATTTTTTTTTATAGAGATTTGAAGTTTTTTGTATGAATCATATTTTAATCAAAGATATAACCAATTGCATAGTTTTTAAACCTAGTTTGATTGTGATCAAATGGGTGTTTCCAATTTTCGTCGAAATTTTTTTTATCAATTTTTTTATCACCAGTAATACTGGTAAGTATTAATTATAATACATATTTACAATCAGTAATTATAGTACTCGTTTTACAATTTTTAGTCAGTTTCAATAAGTTAAAGATTTATTTTCCATTACTTTCCCAGAAGAAATAATAGAAATTCTAAAATTTGCATTTCTTTCATTCATAAATTCTAACATAAGTCATAATTTCTATTATTTCTTCTACGAAAGTAATGGAAAAAAAAAATTCTAAAAAAAAAATATTGTAATAGAAATTCTCACATAATTCATCATTTCTATTATTTTTTCTAAGAAAATGATGGAAAAAAAATTCTTTAACTTATTGGATCTGACGAAACAATGTAAAATGTGTACTATAATTACTAATTTTACATATGTACTATAATTAATACTTACCAGTATTACTAGTGATAAAAGAATGATAAAAAAAAATAATAAAAAAAAACATTTTGATGAAAATTGGAAACACCCATTTGATCATAATTAAATTGAGCTTAAAAATCGTGCAATTGGTTATATCTTTGATTAAAATATAATTCATACAAAAAACTTCAAATTTCTATAAAAAAAAATGTAATTTATTCAACAAAAAATAGAAGGAAAAATGACCTCACGATCGGACTAACGTTAAAGATCGTATAATTGGTCATACTATTTTAGAGATTTATTTTGTTAATTAAAAATGGCAATCATCTTAAAAAATAGTTTTTAACTCAAATGCAGAAAAAACGTTGACAACGATGATTGATATTTTTTTTTCCTTTTTTTTCATAAAAGTATGAACCAAAATGAAAAAAATCAATATATTGACATTTGTCGGTATGTCGATTAGTTTATATGATATCGGCGTTAGAACGTTTCCGAACTTTCTAAAAACTGGATTTTTTGTAAAATTGTAACTTTTGAAAGACGTGGAATGCCTCATATATACGAGAATAAAAATTTTTCGAGGTTTCCAACCGTAACATTTTCCAACTGCTACTGTTCAACCCCTTTTTTCAACCCGCGTATATCCTCGGGGATATATCGATAAAAAGTAATTACACCGAAACCATATCGACTCCTTAAATTTCTGCCCACTTGCGAAAATAAAAACCAAAATCCTTTTTTCAATAAATACATTTATTTTATACAAAAAATTTGAAAAATCGTTATTTGCCATTAAATAGTCGATCATTTTTGGTAAACTAATAAAAATTTGTTATTATAGTTATAATAGAAACGAAAAATATTATCATTAAAATATTATTTTTATATTGTAATTATTTTTCAATTTTCTTAAATATTAAAAATACTTCAATACAGTTTTTGTGATCAAAAAAAACATCGCGCAGTGACAATTGACGAGAAAAAAAATTAAGCCACAAAAGTTTGCAGTTTCAAGTGCAGACCTTTGGACATTTCGTTGTACACGAAGAAAAATGTTAAGAAATATGAAATATCGTATATGGTCGATGGCGATGTATGAAGCTCTCACATCCGAAACCTGTTAAAAGCTCTCGAAGCTCTCGCTAAAACGTGCACACGCCTTTTCTTTTTCTCGTTCTTCGACGTCGTACTGCCTCTTGGTCCGGTTTCTTCCATCCCCTTGTTCATTTTCCTCTTACTTGAGAAAGGAAAAATGAAAAATAAAAATAAAGTAAAATAAAAATAGGAAAAAAATTAAAGAAAAAAGAAAACGTTTCGTTCTGTCTCGAGCTGGACGAGCGTTTTTCCGTGACCGCATCTGTTCCCCTATTTTCTCAGTTTTCATCCATGCTCACGTCCACATTGACCAACTCAGTTTCTACAAAATTTCCTCACCTTCGTAGTAAAAAATATATATGTATATAGAGATACATAAAAATTCAACCTCCTCTAAAAAATCGCTCTTTTTTCCACTGTAACAAAGAGTCAGCTATTTCGAGTCCGATTCAACAATGAAAGATTCACAAGAATATAACAGAAAAATCGACAAATTCTCGTGATTTTTTTTAACCAAAAACAGTCCCTTTTACCAGATATAAATAAGATTTTTCAAATGAAGCCAGATGGCTGTTTTTAATTTAATACGTCGAAAAAAAATCTTGGCAAAGAGCCAACCTAAGTGCAATTGTTTATTTAGTTTTTCCTCTGTCAAAGTACATATTCAAAAAGAGAGCGAGAGAAAGAGAGAAGAAGACCAAAATGCATAAAGAGAATTTTTGTATCTCTCGAAGCATTCTTTTCAGGGTTCGTGCCTTTTTTTATTGTTATTTTATTTTCGTTTCTTATATAACCCCCGGAAGGTATATCAATTTTTTTGTTCATTTTTTCTCGACTCAAAGGCAAATTCTTGATAATCCCGAAAGAATTAATTCTTCTTCATCTACTTTATCCCAATTTTTTTCCTCTCTCTCTCTCTCTCTCTCTGTTTCTCTCTCTGCCTCTCTCTCTCTTCGACTGCAAAAGCTTTGTATCGTTACGAAACGTTGCTTGAACTTCTGACAAATGTTGCAGCATTAAAATTCCAACCTTCAGCTGTCTCTCAGCTTTGCCATTAATTAATTTTTTTTTTTACTCAACCCCGACAATTTTTTTTACCCCTTTTCCTCCACGTTCTTTACTCATCTCTCTTTGTCTCTCTCTCTCTCTCTCTCTCTCTCTCTCTCTCTCTCATATTCTTTTTTCTCGTTCTCTACCAAGGTAGCAGCACTTGAATATTAAAAAAAAACGCTTCTCACAGTGTTCCTCAACATTATATTAAAATGCTCGAGTTCGCGAAAAAGTCTCGTCCGCTGCATCCTACGAAAAAATGCATTTATGCATTGCCTCGACGTACCTGCTGAAGTCTCTGCATACGAGTATTATATACGAGCTCAAACGTCCGAGTCTCTCTCTCTCTCTCTCTCTCTCTCTCTCTTTCTCTCTCTCTCTCTCTCTATCTCTTTCTTTTACTGACTTTCACATAATATAAGAACGTAGCAGCTTACGAAATTATTTTCCGCTTTGAACTGCGTACGAAGATTTATCTTCGACCTTTATGCATACCATCGAGATTATTTCAACTTTATCGTTTGTATCAATTTCCATATCATACATAGAATCGTCGACTACGTAAAATTTAAATGACAAATCACTTTTTTTACATATATGGATAGTTGTTATTTTTTTGTTTGAAAAGAAGAAATTGAATAAAAATTAAACAGTAGGAGGATTCACAGGCAAAAATGAAGTTTAAACAATACACGAAATCGCTGAGAATTCTTGTAAAACGTGTGGTCTTTATTATTTATCAATATCTTCGTCACAAACAATGTTTTACAGATAAACTGATATTTTGACATTCTCGTGTGTGGCTAATCGGGATGGAGGCAGGGGCAAAGGGAAGAGGAATAAAAACAAGTGTCGTAAAATTAGACGCGTAAAAATCCGGCTGTTAATCGGAAATGTAATTTATTAAATATTTTCTTATCATCAAGTCGATGAGGAAGATTGGCAGCGCTTGAAAATTTACGATATTAAATGGAAACAACACGAATATCGTTATTTATTATCTAGGCATGTTTCTTAATAATTTCCTCTTAAATTTTTCCTTCTCTCTCTCTCTCTCTCTCTCTCTCTCTTGCTCTTGCTCTTTCAGTTGAATATTTTTTTTTACAACGATACTGGTCAAAGTTGAAACTTCATCGATATATTTTCATAACCGTCAATTAATTATTAATAATATTTCTTTTTATTTTCTCGTCTCTGGGTCAAGTACAAAGTTTAATATTTTATTTTTAGCAATTTTTCTTATTTTTTTTCGTTGGGTCAGAGGAGAGAATAAACTTGTAGTCTGTGCTTTACAAGGCGTCGACGTGGTCATGGAACTGCACGAAAAATCACATCACGTTTTCGCAATATTTCAAGTCTCTCTCTCTCTCTCTCTCTCTCTCTCTCTCTCTCTCTTCCTTTCTGTCCCCCGTTCGTTAATTTTATTGGGCGAGAAGGAGGCAAAATTTCGTACAATCGAAAAAAGCAAAAGGTTGACGAAAAAACAAATTATCGTTCACGAAGAGAGGAAAATTCGGAGGAAAATCTAGAAGAAAGGATACAGGCTCTGGGTTGGGGAACAATGAAAATTTAGCAGAGCAAATATCTATTTATATCTTTTTTAAATATATATATATATATATATATGTGTGTGTGTATGTATATGTGTATTTTTAGTAGGTATAGAAAGACAAAAGCTATTTATATAGAGTAAAAGAGAAGGGCGGGCGAGAGCCCCGATGTAATTTTGTAGACGTCTGGAAAATGAAACTTCCGGTTTTTCTGCTCTCGTGTTTTTATTTTTTTTTGTTTTTCTTTTCGTGTTGGTAAGCCGTGCGAGGTCAACAGTCGCTCCGGATTATCGAAAAAATCGCATTTTCCGCTTGTCACTTTTCACCCTTCCCATTTTCTTTCGTCATTTTGTCCGAATAAATTGAGGTCAGCCTCGTTCGCATGAAAAATTAGTTTTTTTTTTTAATTTGTGAAAAAAGGCTATTATAAAAAAATTGATTTTTTTGAATGTATTTTAACATAATTGATTTCTTTTTATTAATAACGTTACAAATTTTGTATATGTGAGATGTTGTTGTTCAGTGATTATTTGTGATTACAACCTTTCTCTTTAAGGTAATATGGCTCCTTCACACTAATCAAATGAGTGCTAAATTTTCAAAATACATTTATGCAAAACTTACTGCACTAATTAATAGAATGAAGGTTGATTTGTATTACAGCATGTCTTATTAATCTAAAAAAATATTAATAACAATAGCTTTGCAAAATCATCATCTGATAAATGCAAAATTCTACGATGTCATATTTTCAACGAGATTTTTCAAAGAATCATCCGTATTTTTCAACCGATTTTAATGCCCCACGTCTTATTTTATTCTTTAACAGATCCTCTACGAATTCATCGTGTGTATTTTTTCTGAGCTTCATCGTTTTACTGTTTGTTGCAGCCAATTGTTTAATTGGCTAAAATAAATGTTCATAAACCGATTACTATAATTTTCATGTTAACAAGTTTAGAAAAAAACCTACACGATGGATTCGTAGAGGATTTCTTGAGGAACAAAATAAGACGTGGTGCATTAAAATCGTTTGAAAAAAACGGATTATTCTGTGAAAAATCTCGATGAAAATATGATATCATGGAATTTTGCAATTATCAATTGATGATTTCGCAAGTCCATCGTTATTAAATTTTTTTTAGGTTAATAAGTCTTGCTGTAATGCAAATCAACCTTCAATTCAGTTAATTAGTGGATTAAACTTTGCATAAATGTATTTAAAAAATTTAGCACTCATTTGACTAGTGTGAAGCAGTCATATTACCTTAATGTTGAATTTTTTTGAGCATTTTTTGAAAGTAAAAGCGAACGAGTATTTTTCTTGTTTAATTTTTAGATATGTCTGAAAAATTATGAGAATATAAAAACAGGTTATGATATTTTTTGATAATTTTTCATTCGAATTACGCCTACCTCCGATTAAAAACAAAAAATCAGCCTCGCGCGAGTCGGCCATTGGTCCCACGTCTCGGTGAAGAAAAGCAATATTCTTATTCAACAATACTATTAGAATAATAGAAAAAAAATATAACTAAAGCTATAATAATAATTATAATTTCAGGAATATTTATGCATTTACAAATCTTTTCATTTCTTGAAAAAAAAAAGAAATTAATTTTCACCTCCTTCTCGTCGACCAAACTCGAATTTCCAAGATTACATTTATTTAAGTTTTTTTTTTCAGAATTCTATTCACGTTTTCTCATCCCGTCCTTCTCCATAATTACATCAGATCCTTTTTCTTAATTATTAATTTATATATATTTATACTTTACTTAATTATCAACATTTTTCGCCATATTTTTTTTTCTTTTTTTTTTCCAAACGCTCGCATTACTATTATTTACATATTTTACACAGTTCCGAGTACGTTATTTATTTGCATCATCGTGCATTATTTCACTCGACGGACGATCGACGAATGCGTTTTAATTTTTGCGGATTTCACGTCGTTCCATTACGAAACGCGCTATTACGACGGTTTTTATAGTCAAGAAAACTCTCTCACGTTGTTTTCCTGCGTTCTCACGTATTTTTTACAACACTTTTTCACTTCTTTGTTTAACGATTTTATTAACGAGTCTCGAACAAGGGAATTCAACTCCCGTAATATTGTAAGCCTTCTTTTTTCCTTCATAGTTGTTTTTCTTACATATCCCTTGTAAAATAAGAACCATTTTCTACATTTTTTACAAATCGAATAACATTTCGAAATATTCGTAATTCAAAATTACGTAAATCAGGTCGCTAAAAGAATTGATCAATTTTTCTAATTTCCGCAGTCTTCAAAGCTTTTTTAAAATGTAATCTCACAAATACAAAAAAAATAAATAACTTTTGAATTATCGTCACTCGATTTAAGACACTAAAATTCTTACGACCTGAAACGACTTTTTTAAATAATTTAAAATAAATCATGGAAATTCTTTAAGGACAACTTCACAAAATTATTCAAATTATAAAAGGGACTTCTTCCGGGGGGGTTGAAATCTTTGAGGCAATTTGCTCGAAAAAGGACGAGATATTTCTTTACGATTTTTTTTTCTTCGGCATCAGCGTCACTTTTTCTTCATTTCCGGAGGTTGTTCGATGAAGAAAAATGGCGAAGGAAACTTTCTTCTTGGCGATATCCGGATTTAATATAAACGGGATAGAATCGAGAGGGTTAAAAAAAGTGGGAGTTGGAAAAAGGCGCCAGAAAAGCTGCTTATAATATACAACCCCCGTTGCTGTTCATAGTGCAAGGGGGGGGGGGGGGGAATAAAGGTAGTGGAGAACACGGGGGTGGGGTGGGGGGAGGTTTGGACGATACGAAATGAAGGAAAAGCTTCGGGACACTTGCCAAGTGGGTCGGAAATGGAATCGCGAGCAATGGGAACGAGATATCTCTGATTTTCTCTTATTTTTATTTCGTTTTTTTCCTCATCATCCCCTACGTGATACCCCTTTCCTAAAAGCTTCGTCTTTTCGACCGAAACGACAAGAAAACAACGCTGTACAACGCTCCCCGAAGAATACTTTTCGAAAACGAGAATTTACATGCCAACTCTTTCGTTCTGTTTTTCACTCTCTCTCTTTTATTTTTCCTTCACTTTCAGGGTTGTTGTAGGGTTATCGCGAAATAAAATACATATAAAAAATCCCGTAAAATAGAATCCATCATATACACGTTTTATGTATAAAATTGGATCGTATTACAACAAGAACTTTTCTTTTTATCAGCAAATTTCAAATCGTGCGGTTCAGATTTTTGTATTTCTATTTTTATTTTTCATATAAGATTTATATATTGATTTTATTGAAATACGAAAAATTGGCTCTTGAATTAATTGCACAAAAGTATCGTCTGCAAATTTTTTAATTCACACTTTTCAAACAAAAATTGGATAAAATAATGACAATACGAGTAAACAATTAAAAATCAATCGTTTATTTCTTTAATATTCTATTTTCTATTCGACAGACGACATTTAAACGTGTTTGGGTTTCCGTCGTGTTTTTTCATCTCGGATACTTTACTTTTAGCTTGCCCCTTGTGAAACCGAGCTGTCCTAAAAGCTACCACCTGTTAGTACCAGAGGATCATTTCTTCCGTAGTGGAAATCCACTCTGGCAAAGCTTTCATGGAGTAGATCTTATCTCTCGGGAGATTTTTGAAGTCGAAAAGAATCAAGAGAGCGCAAGACTGTGGTATAAGATGTCTTTGTTACATTTGTGAAGTTCGGACAAACACAAAAAACACATTTTAAGCCGCAAAGAAAGGACCCATATTTCCCCAGGTGATAAATTCGTCAAAGTAAAGTCATCACAACTTTTGACCTTTCTCGAAGAATTTTCCATTCGTTATTTTTCCTAGGAGACCAAAAAGAACCCGCAATTTTGTATCCACTTGATACGGAATCAGCGTGGCTATTTTTTTTATGTCCTCGTGGAATAGAAAGAAAAAACAACGTTCTGGAGGAAATTAGAAAAAGATAGCAGGAGGAGGGAAGACAAGAAAATGGATATTTCCGGTACATTGTCCTCCATCTTGTTCTTCCAGTGTTTCGGACACCGTGCCACTGAACGACGATCTTTCATCGCTATCACAATAATATACAGCAATGTATATATATAACCGCTTTATTTTTCTTGTTCGAGTTTTTGCTTTAATCAACTTAACGTCAAGAAAGTCTGATGACTTCGAACTACTTTAGAAGTTAGGACAAACTGCACAATTTTACTTTTTCTTCTTCTTCTTCTTCTTCTTCTTCTTTATGTTCGTTTCCGTGTTCTTTTGTCCTTCTGAAAGCGCTTTAACACGTGACGCCCATCAAAAAATAAGTGCACCCTGCGCACCCTCGAGTCTTCATCTGAGCACCAGACCAGTGACAGCCAAGGTCAACATCAACAGAGGAACTAGAACGTCATTACCGGAACGCCCCGTACTCGCACCACCGTGATGCAACTCGGCTAGGCTTTCTCCTGAAACAAAGAAGCCCACTCAAACACTCTTTTTTCGGTCCCGATCATAATCGAAAACCGAATTAAATTTCAATGGAATTGTCTTTGTGCAATTTTTGTTTCTCTGACTTGAAATGTTATCGGAGATTCCGATTTTTTGGAAGACCCTTAAAAAGCTTAATGTCGAACAAAAACTTAATGTTGTTCTTGGTTCATCCCGAAATCTTATTCATTAAAAGATTCAAATAATGCAATTGTAACAGATCGTCTATTCAAACGATAGCATTGTTAACACGGAAATGTGATGATGATTACAAGGATCAGGTCGATATCTGAAATCCCGTGGTGGGTTCTCACGTGAATGCAGTTAGTGAGAGGCAAAGGGATTTTCAGCTAATGGGATTGAATCGGTCGGCAGGCAAATCTAATTACGCGTAAATGGTCAGGGAACATGCTGCAGGAATATGAAGGCCAGCGTCTCAGAGGTCAAGAATAAAGCCTCGATGTAATTGCATTATTATCTTAAGAGATTCATCGCCGATTTCAAACGTTAATCTATATTTTTTTTACTCACGAAATGTAACAAATAATTGGTGATGTAAATATTCATTGTTTCTGTGCAATAAATTTATGTTCATATTTTTAATTACTTTAAATTTTAATGAAATATGGTTTGATTTGGATAGTTTCATTATAAAAATTGCAATTAATTTGATAAAGAAAATACAACCTTTTGACGAGAATTCATACTTAATTGACTCACCGTTGAGTACGTGAACGTGGACGGTAGCTGGTTGATCAGGCATTGTGGTAAGAACGCACGTGTAATTACCACTGTCAGCTGGACCAACCCTCGCTATGCTGAGGGTCGAATTAGCGCCCTCTTCCATCAGATCTGTTTTTACGCTGAAAAATTTAACAACGAGAAAAAAAATTGAATTGGAGAGCACATTCATGAACAAAATAACAAGTGGTTGAACACAATACGGATTTATTAAAATAAGGTCCAATTAAGGAAAAAGATTTTTTTTCGAAGTGGCTTCAAAAGCTCATTTTATTAAGGGCTTACAAGGTAATTTATTTTTCTTTCACATTATGTGATTATAAATATTTTACGTATACCTTTTTTGTAAATAGAGATTTTTTTTATGATTTATTATTTTATGATTTCTTTAATAATCTCTTAGAAACATCTTACGGAGTAATCTCGAGTTCTATCCATAATTATTTGCATCTCTTTCTATTTCTCATTCCACTTTCACAGTCACTTCAGTTTTTTCCCGGAGTATATCGGCTTTGAAAAATTCTCATTAGAATTCTCCAAATAATGTTCCTCCATCCGAGACAATAAAAAGGAGAAAATAATAAAGAAAGAGAGAATTCAGACTTGCAAATTACCTCTAAATCCGTCAAGACTTGTGGAACGAATTCTTATCGTCTTGAGCCGCGAAGACGCACGAACAAATTTTTTTTAGCCTTTTTCATCTCATTACCAAAATAAATAAAAGAAAAAACAAAATGGAAAACAAAGCCGAGAATATTATTTCTGTTTAAAGGACCCATACAAAAAATTGTTGTATCAAGTTAACGATCAATTAATCATCGCTTCTACTTCCAGTTTTTTAAAATGTTGTCAAGATCGGTACAAAAAAAACAACATTTGCTTTATATGGTCTTGTTAAATTTGTCTTGAGTTAAAAAAATTAGTAAGTAGATCGAAAGTTAAATATACATGATGGGAAAAAGTGCAAGCACAGAATAGCAAAAAGTATAAGAAAAAAAAAATAAAGAAACAGCCCACGAAGTTAACACTCGAGCGAGAACTTTAATTGAAAAAGTTTTTTTCTTGCAATTTATTCATTCATTATGTACGAGTGGCTTCTTCGCTGGCTATGTGATACAGTTCGTGATATTATAGAAATCTGTATGCAAAATAAGCTGCACAGTTATCACCTCGATATTCTGCCTCGACGCCTTCGATAATCCCCGTATTTATAGTGTTTTTTTTTTTATTTTAAAATGAATATCTATAAAGCTGGACTATAGAAAAATGTATGTTTTTTTTTAAATATACAAATTCACGCACTGAACGCAAATTATATTTTTGTGCAAAAAATCTCTTCACGTCGCATCTTTGATGTTAACAATTTTAAAAACTAATCAATTCAATTTTGAATTGTAATTTGACGTGTGTAATTTTTCACGTAATGACATTTTCTTTATTACGGCGATAATATTCAAAAAAATCACTGAAATTCGTTTTCGGAGGCAGATCCTACGAATACTCGAACATTTTTAAATCAAGTTAGTGCATATATAGGCTTAACATGTAAGAAAATTAGGGATTCATCAGGAAATCTACGTTCTTATCTGCTTCCACTCCCAAAGTGCATTCTGATTAGACTGAAAGTATCTTTCTCTCTCTTCCTTCCTCTATTCTCATATCCTTGTCGTGCTCTCTCTCTCTCTCTCCCTCATTTACCGTTTATATTTGGAGGTTACTCCGATCACATAACTACGAACCTCCTTCAGGTTATACCATTTTCTACCTTCTTGCCGATACTGCCTGACCTCTTAATTCACATTCGTGCAAAATTCTCTTATTCTCATGGAGCGTGTTCTCCAGCACATGTACATACTTGAAGGTTTAGAAACTTCGTTTTCTGTGCTGTATATTGTCTATCTCGCCACACGGAGAAAGAGAGACAAAGAGAGAAAGAGAATTTTCAGACAATTTACAAAATGTCTGTTTCTCGTGGTCTACACTCCCCTAAATGCTCGCGAATCAAGTATAGGGAGAGAGAGAGAGAGAGAGAGAGAGAGAGAGAGAGAATTTTGGTGAAAGCACACACATAGTTGGCTATTTCGTACTTTCGCGTTCTAGTTTCGACATTTACGATATATACGAAGTTCCGCCGCACGGTATTAGTTCAAGCCAGTTGGACGGAAAATTTCATCCAACGTCGACCATTCGATGTCTCATTTGCGTGGATACCCGAGTTAAAGAGAAGTACATGATGTATGTATAGTTGTATATATGAAAGTGACGGAAAGAGAAAGAAGATGAAGAAGAGGGAAAGAGAAAGATTGTGAAATTTGGGTTTAATTTACCCCGTGTGAGCTGTAAGCTCTCGGTATACGATAATAACCCCTGCAGGCTAAGCGGTCTGCATTTACTTTAATTGTGCCACGAGGGGGCCCCACGTCGAATGCTTCACTCCATGAGTTAATGACCCCATAGTGTGAATGGCCCCATTCGGATATCAAATAAATTTCCCACAGGAAACCTACTCTAGGACAAACCTAGCTCTGTATTTATATATATAAATATATATTTCAATGAGAAAAAAATATTCAGACTGTCTCAACTCTCAACGTCAAAGAAATTTCCTGTTTACCGCCCTCACGCATTTTAATTACAATTTTAATATCGGCGTTTATTTTTCCTTTGAATCTCTTTACTTTTAGTTATATATATGCACTTTTAATACTAATGAACAAAGAGATGCAAACTTCATGATTTACCACGTCCGTCCGTCCACCAATCCGCCATTCTGATTATCAGGGAATTGCTGACAGTTTGTATTTTTATTACTCAAATGCATCTAACAGCGTTGCTTCATTGCTGCAATTATTTTTCCGGGACGTTTACATTTTGTGGGGCGAAAAATGTGGTAGTTGTAATAATACGGATTTACCTTGGTAGTCGGTTATATCAGAAATAATTGAAGTTCCCAGGGCTCGAAAGTTCAACAGATTATTTGAAAATGTTTATTCACTGTTGGTATCTCTGATTTCTTATTTTTTTTATCGCTGGTTGCTTGCCATTCAGGTGATTTGTAGAGGGAATTACCGTAATTAAATTTGTTCAAAGTCCAGTTGAATCGGAAACTATCGGACTGTAAGATCAGGTCAAGGATTTTCAAACTAATTTCATCACAGTGGGTTGCCCTTAAGGTTCCTATCGCTGTGTGATCTGGTCTTTACGGTTTTCCCTGCCATAGGACTCGAAGACACGAGTCAAAATTGCCACGGATTGATAAAATAAGGTACGAGGCGAGTTCCGCACGCTCTGCTTTTGACCAAGTTCCCCGATCCCGTAGAGAGATTGGGTCATTTGCATTCATGAATTACGGCGAAAGTAGCTGCAGGTGATAACGGTCAAAGAATCAAGCAAGAACGACTAGTTAGTATACAAGATGCTTCAAATTCGAATGGAAATTCGAGTACGTGGAATCACAAGTTCTGAAGAGAAAAGTCCTTAGCCATTTTTTTGTTACACGAACCGCTGAAGAGATTGACTAATTAGTTCCAGCCAATCAAGTGCGTCCGTAAAAGACAGCCAAGCCCCTTTCCTTGCCCGTTGCACCGGATGTGTTATCATACTAATTCATTAATATTTCATTAAGGAAGTAACGCAGGAAATAGAATTGATGGACAGACAAATACCAAACTTGGCAGAATGTTCGATTATAATATAAAAGAAACTCATACAAATTTTTAAGGTCCGAGGTGGGTTTTTACGCGAGATATTTATAATTTTGTTTATCTCTTTGCAAGCCAATTCAACATGGCCTCTTATGAGAAATCATGGAGTTAGCGCTACATTATTCCTCATATCTCCGTAATTGATGGATAGATCAAGACGAAATTTAAACAGCAGAGAGATGAAATACTTAGAATCATTTATCTGGCTTAAAAATATTGAAAGGTGACTTATGACAGGAATAATAAGAACAATAAAAAGTACTCATAGCAAATTTTCGGACCTTTGCTCGAAGTGCTGCAACGTCGCATATTCGAGGTTATGAGCGCGCATTTTGAAATTTCAACGTATGTAAAAGTTCGTGCCGGCTGACTGTTACATATTTTTATAATTTTGTGTTTTTTGTTTACATGACATATTATATTTAATATCAATAGAATAAATAAATAAATTACATATTCAAAAACAATTTTATTTTTCATACGTATTATCTTACATATAAGTAGAATATTTTTTAACTCAAATAATATTCGTAATATTAACTCAGTCTCAATTACTTTTCAAATAATTGAGATACGTATACACTTGAAATCTTTTTGTTATCACGCAATGATGTGCTCCGAACGTTTCTGCCTGCTTCATGCTGATTAATTCTAGCCCGGTACACCTTTTCGGTAACTATTTTACCTTTCCAATAAAATCTCGGCTTTTTTTCTTTTGGCGTAACGAACTCGCGATTAAATTAAAAGAAAATTCACTGACACAGCTGATGAGCTGTCAACGGCATATGCAATGCTTTGAACACGCATATATACGCGCACACATATCAACCGAAAGCGACGTTGCCAAATTAAGTACTACTTAGGTCAAATTTTTTTATGACTAGGTGGGTAGTTGCGTTCCTTCCTTAAGGGCGCGATCTGAAATTCTTGATTGAAAACAAAAAAATTGAAATTTTCTTCAGAATTTCATGATCTTTTTTGTCCCTAAATCTTCATTTTATTGAACAACTCCGTGCTTCAACGTCGGGCGCGTTCTAAAATTCTTGATTGAAAAAAAAAAATTGAAATTCTCTTCAGAATTTCATGTTCTTTTTCTCTCTAAATCTTCGCTTTATTGAACAGCCCCGTGCTTCAATGTCTGAAAGAACTTTACGTGAAAATTGATCTAAACCGACGTGGTTACCGTATATCGGAGAAAGTACGAGAGGAATAGGGAAGACCGGAAACAAGACACGTACGCAGTAATGCCATTAAGCGGACTCATCTTGCCGTCTCTAATGCCAACTTTACTCTAGACCAATATCAACACCGGTTGGGAATCACGTAGGTCGAGGGAAATACTCCCGCGATACAAAGAGAAGTGCAGAAGGTTGTTTCAACATGCTCGTTTCTATAGTTGAGAACAAAACTGTGTGTTTGATGCCTCGGAGCAAACTGGAAGAATACGAAGAGGGCTACCTAGTCTCGCATGGAGTATCGCACATTTTCGCCCAGAGACAATGCTTCAGTGCATTTTCGCGGTTCCTGATCCCCAGCTCGACTTTCAGTAGTACACATATATAAAATACGATAAATTCCTCTAACTCTCATATTCGTATCTACCGGCGGAAATGTGTATATGAAAGTCGAAAATTGTTCACATCGGATTATAACTTCCGTAGCAGTTCGAGGGCCTGTGTAATTTGATCACATTTTCACTGACGTTCAACTTCCAACATTCATTTCTATATTTCAATGCATTTTCCGAGCTCATACATTTTCGCGGAATTTAATTTGATAGACAAGTATTTTAACCCGTACACCTAGACCAGTTGGATGAGGTGTAATTTCATTCGATCTCAATGCCAGCCTGACAAAAATAATGACAATTTACATGGACTAATAAATTGGATGATGGCACTGTTGTGGTTTTTTTTCAAGTTACTTATTGCTGTAACCAATTTTAGTTAGTCGAATGAGATGTTTCTAGAAAATTACATTAATTGCCACCGCGAACCGTCTCATGCCAAAATCAGAGCTGCCCTTATTTCCATTTGGACCAAATTGGACGCTGAAGATTCAGTGCCTTGAAAAATGGTACGTCGGCTTGTTATCCAAGTCAGCAACCACACAACGATGAAGTCGTCGAGACGTAGCCAATTAAACAAATTAGTGGTAGAGAACGATCTTCTCTGGCAATAAGAACGGGCCAACGAGGGAAAGTGGTGGAAACGTCAAAGTGCTTTCGAGAACGATGACGTAACGACTCAAGTGGTGACCATTTGTTTTATTTTCCGCTGCGTCTTCTATTTATATCTTTTCCTGTAATTCAATCGACGAAGGAGTAAACTGTTATTTGGGATGGTGCTGTTATCGTTAAATTTATTTAACGCCGTGAACCGCTGCATTACTTACTGTTGCCAGTAAAAGTCTTTGAGCAGCAGCGGCTAAGTATACCATAAAAGTGTTGATTGTTCGGCCATTTTAAAAACTGTCGGTGCTTACTCTTAGATACTTATGCATGATGTTTACTCCAATAGAATTTCATGAGACGTGCTCTCGTAAAGATATCGAGCACTGATCTTCTCAGCCAAACTCAAACACCACTTAATGTAAGCCTCTCTGCAGTAAACCAGTTGCTCCACTTCGCAGGTGGAAATCCTTGACTAGGTTTTGGGATGTACACGTTGAAAAGAAACTGTAAACATTTCATGTAGTTTTGGGAAGCAATAATCTTGAGTCGGACTCTCATCAATGATCGGAGACTCCAAGAAGGACTCGGAAAAGAACTGGGATCAGAATTTCGATAGCAACAATCATCATTCTCATTATTGGACAGTGGCCTTCGACCCGCAATGCAGTATTCCATCTTCATCAAGATTGTCATTGTGTTCTCCGGGGCAGCCATGTTACACCGGGGCAGCTAGTTTCCGTTAAACTCATGAATATCCAGAGTATTCTCGTGGCATAAAAGCCATTAATGCATCTGCACTCGATCATTGTTCCAGCCGAGTTGGGCTTCAAGTTTTGGTGAACAAATTGTAGCAATGGAAAGCTCTTGAAGTGAGGTTCCGCATTTGTACGATATATAGAACAGGATAGGAGAGGGGGAATGTGTGGGTAGAAACTGTAGCTCTAACTCCCTTCTCGCTCCTCCTCCACATCGTCCTCCCCCCTTTTATCCAACCTTTTGCCCATTTCTACCAGGCCACGCATTCGTAAGGTACACGTTCTCTATCCTGGTACTCGAATCCGTTCGACCGACGAACACCGATTCCGATGCAAATGACTGCAACGAAGGGGCTGTTCGTGAAGAGACTCAACGCGAATCAAGTATGCATGTGACTACTAGAGCGTGTATTTGTATGCGATGAGCCTCTGACATAGAATTTCACGAGTAAATCATACTAGAGTCACAAATGATTGCATAGACTCTTCCACCGTTGTTCATTGAAGGATGGTTAAGAATTTTCTAGCCGAGGGTTGGTTTGAGGTTTTCAAAGATATTGAGGAAATGAATTGGTCCTAGATTTATATGAATCTGTTCATGCAGTTCAGTCTAATGTAAGCAGAATTTATGAGCAGTGGAAACACTTTGACAGAGTCGTTTTCTCAATAACACTTTAAAACTCCCCTTACGGATTATCGGCAAGGCTTTCGAAACTTCTACGTCATCTTGAAGAGATAGTTCAAAATCTGTGGTAATTTTCAGATGATGCAAGTATTTTTTCAAGTGACCACAGACAAGTTTCTAGGTGCCGAAGACGGATTGAGAAAGGGCAGAGTTCTGCAACATCCTGATGATACCCATCATCCAATAATTGGATGACTGTCGGACAATTAGGATGGACAAGTCCAAAGTTGTAACTGTCGGAGTAAAGCTGGTCCAAGATGATCAAGAGGAAGGAGGATGCGGCTTCGAAAGTGTTCGACGAAGGGCACTTTGAAGTATGGTGTATTGGAAGCTTGGGTAGTTAGCATAAGGGACCTTTACTATAAATGGGTAGCTCCATCTCTCTTTGGAATGAGATGGTCCAGCGGGAAGAGCTAGCGGAAAACGGGAGGATGGAAGCGACCACAGAATTGATTAACCACGAGCGGTGTACCACAAAGAGGGCATAAAATTTGAAGCGTTTCAACGCGTCCCGCATGTCTCTCTTCTAGTAACTTCATTTGCTAGCTTTGGGGGAGAATCATCGGTGGATTGCGAAGCTTGCAGGCATCAATTAGTGGCATATATGACGTCTGATGTTTTGTTTTTACGTGTGATGGTTTGTTTAATTCAGTGAATTAAGAATTATCTTTATGCAACGTTGTATTTGGATCATTAATTACGTCAGAACTTGCTTGATCCATTTGGACACCTTCACAAGCTGAGTTCCTCCTCATTTATAATCCATATCAATGGCCCTTAGGCAAATGATCCCTACTAACAACCATTCGAGGCCTTTGATCATTTACGTCACACATTCCTCCTTGCGGGCTTTCATTCAGGGACACTCACGTCATACCCAATAATCCATGGACAATAGACCACCGTGAGAAATGGTTCACCTTACAGGATAGCCTTCGTATGAGCACATGTGTCGCCTGATTCAATACTCACCTAATTCCACCTCTCGTTGTGTCGTAGTTCAGTGTCCGATTTCCGTGAAGCCACTGGACCACGCTGTACTGCATCTGCATCGCTATGTGACGGACCACGCACAGTAATTCAATCGTACTGTCAGCCTCGTAGTATTTATCCCGCAAAGGATCCCCCATCGCATCCACGATCTTTACCGATGGGGCTGCAACAATTCGACAACGTAGTAACGTGTTAAAATATCATCCTATCAATTCAATTAACATTTCAAAGTAATTTATTAAATTTAATCAAAATTTAGAAGTTGGAAATATTCTTTCTTTCCATATGATCAATATTCAACAATTCTGCCAAACGATCGTAAATTACGTCAAGCCTCAAGGACAGATAGTTTCAGTAATCCTTAGATGTTAGTCAAGTGAGAGAAGAGTGAGGAAACTGCTTTGGAGACATAAAAAGCTCTTCATCCAGGGTGAAGATCCGGAACTCTAGCGACGAAGAGGCTCGGAAGCTCATCGGAATCCCTGTCTGACTTTGCAGAGACCTCGCTTGCTCGGCCGCGTCATTCCTTTCTCAAAACCCCTTGAGGTTGCACCCTCGATCTTTTCGGCAACCCCTCGTGAAACGTCCAACCCTCTCATCGCACTTTTATTCCGCTGCTTTTGCTACTTTCGTCTTTCCGTTTTAACACCATTGTATAGGTGCACATAGAGGGTGAGATAAATATCTATACACCTAGGTATATATATATATAGGTGAAAAAGTTTTGCCAATCCTCAGCAAAGTTTAGCACGTCTGGCTCTTCCTTCAAGCCCTCCTAAAGCTTCACCACTCCCTCTGTCTTCCACGCTGTCCGGAACTAACCTCGGATGTTTCAAGTCTTTTTCGCCCTAGTCGTCTAAGATTTTTCAACGTGCGGCGTACCATCGATCCTTTCAATCGTGATCCCCTCGTGACCCACGCTAAATATCCCCAAACTTCCCCAGTTCCGAGAGGTTTTCTCAACGAGATGTACAGGGTGTCCTAAAAGTCACCCTCATGATTTCGAGTTCCAGAAACTTTCGAGAAATTCTGAAGAAAAATGTCCTCAGACAGTTTTTCTCTTGGCTACACCGTTCACGAGATACTAATTAGTTAGTGATTCGGATAATTATTTTTAATCGAAGCAATTCCAGATTCGAATTAGGTTATTTGGGGGAAGTTTATGAATCGATTATTTTAGTTGGTGTAATGACATTAAGGTGGTTCTTTTGGAAGAAATTTCAATTTAGAAAAAAATGAAAAATGATCAAGAATTCAAAAAAAATGATGGCCTCGTTATATGCAAAGGATAAACTTCTATTGAAATTCGCATCAACACATTTTATAGAGTTTTTTTGCGACAATATTCGCTTCTCTATTCTATCCATTTTGCCCCCATCTCAACGAGATTCTGAGAGATTTTCGGAGTTTTTCTGAACTACGAGGACGAGCTACGCGAATGATACTTTTTTTCTCTTTTTTCTCTCTCTTTCTCCTGTCGTCGTAGTAATAGTTCCTTTTGTTGTGGCGAAAATTCCGAGGGAGCAACCACTCATAAATATGTAATAACAGTCTCTGCTTTTCCCTGCTCTTTATGCGCACCATCTCTTCTTTCTCTGTTACTCTCTCTCTCTCTCTTTTTTTCTTCTACGAGAGCTTTGCTCGTCTCTTTTTTTTTATTTTTTTTGTCAAGGCTCTACCCCTCAGGCCACGCCAATTCTCGAATTTTATGGAACATCGGGTTCCCAGGATTCCAAGAGATACCATAAAGTATGCTTCACCACATATTCATGTCTATGTATATTTCTACTAGTGTATCAACGTGTTTTTATTGAAAGGCGGAAATAAGAGCATGCACCAAAGCTAAAATTCAAATCCGTCCATTTTCTTTTTTTCATCCGATTATCCATCATTTTTTCTTCTTTCATTAAAATAAGCTTTTGAAATGAAATTTAATTTGTGTCAAAGTTTCGACAAAAATGTACATTATCTGACCATAGAAAGCACGCAGCTTACAGTACGCGGTCTTGGAGTATCACGTAAGAAAGTGCGGCAACGAGCGTACCCGGATTAAATGATTATCCTCCGTCTTAGTCAGATGCGCGTAAATTCGGCTAAAGTATATGAATAAAGGTCGAAAAGATTGACTATTGATATACCACTTTCAAGGTTATACTAACAATTCCAAAGCAAATTCTTGTCGTTCATCAACACCTCGAGAAACTGTTGGAGCGTTAAGACTCCGAAATATAATTACGAATTTAATATTAATCCACGAATTAGTGAACTTCGAAATTAGCTACACAAAATTGTCACTTTTTTATACCCATTCAATTTTAAAAGATGGAAATAAAATATGAAATAAAAAATGGAAAAAAAAAATCAAGACGTCAAACGTGCTCGGCGATGAGAAGTTTGATTTGACATGGAATGTACCACATATATATTACATATATATTGATGTATGTACACCCGAGAGAACAAGAACTCCCACACTGTCTGCTTACGTTGGCATGTCTGGGTACTACAGCAGTTCAATCGCGAATTCAGCAGTACAGTCTCACTATTATATAGCGACAGCAATATAGTCGCAAGAGGGATAAACTCCCCGACGCTACGAGTGCTTGCATAGCAGCTTTCCTATGAGCATCTTGGCTTTCTCATGTTTTTCCTCATTTAATTCAGTTTCCATTGTTTTTAATAGTAAAAAAGTACACGGAAAAAAATGATCTGTAAAAATTAATGGTCGATATTTAAAAATTACTGAAACTAAAACAAAATGTACAGTTGAAAACTGTAAATTACTCGTTTTACAGTGCGTTCTATTACAAAAGAATGGATTTAATGTATTTTTTACTCTCTGATCAGTTATTAACGTTGATCTAAACTGTAAAAAACTCAATGCCCACAGCAAAAAATGACACAGCAGAGATTATAAATAAAAACGAGGTATCCTACTGTGTATGAAATGTGAAATTTACAGTGCCCCCAGTAAAATATTCGGTACGTACAGGAAAATAAACTGTAAACCAATACTATTTACTGATGTTGAAAATTGTAAAAAATGTTAAACGGCATTCTTGAAAAATTGTAATTAGAAAATATAAAAATTGTGTATTTTCTATTGAGAAAATTACCATCTACATAAATTAGAAATTGCAGTGTGCGTAGTAAAAATTCTAAAACCTACTGCAAAATTTACTATGTTACTTTCAATTTTTACAGTGTACACTGTAATTTCTTCAAACACGCGAGCCAAGAAATTTCAAGGTGAAACACTTATTGAAGACTGTTGCTGTATTTGCTTATTACGGCTCAAATAATGGGGGGGTGGGGGGGGGGGGGAAGCATTATGGACATGATACATTGTAATATATGAAAATTCGCTATTTTCTATATTTCAAATTTTTCTTGCTTTCAAAAGACTTGTCTCATAGATTATTCATTGACGTTACCGATTATATTCTGGATTGGATATTCACGTATCACTTTTTTTACCAATAATTACTAAGTAAATAGTGGTGTAATAGATAGCGTCCGTGCGCATTAGGTCGTAGGTAGATAGATAGGCTAGATCGAATCCCAGTGTAGGTAGGAAAATTTTTCGGCAAAAATTTATGTGGGAAGTGATGGATGTAAGAAAGTATGATTGAAAATGCATTTATAATTAAAGAATTTTTTTAAATTTCATTTGTTTTAAACAATTTTATGGTTATGTTTAGGTGTTTTTGATGAGGATAAGTTCAGTTTATTATTTCGTGTATCTTTTTAGGGTTTTACACTGTAAAAATGGGGTGAATGTAGTTTTTTTACTGTTCGACACAGTAAAAATTCGTTTGATGGACATGCGATATGTCATTTACAGTATTAGTATTTTTCACCACAGGGACTTGCAGACTTTGTTCAAAATTTCATGAAAAATTGATGTTTACGCGTTCGGAAGGCGCTACTAATGTGGAAAATTTCATGGAAATCCCAGTAAAGTGTAAAGTTTTATGGAAATCCCAGTAAAAACGACAGTTCATTTTTTCCGTGTACCGAAAATACCATATCTATTGAATAGTCTTCTTAAAAGGGTTGACGATGAATTCCGACAAAATTACACCCCGCAGTTTTCGTAAAAAATTAAAATAATTTTTAAGGCCTTACATACGTTCAGAATTTTCAAAAAATCGATTTTTTTTTTACACATTATTATTCTCTATGGTTTTAGGCATATTTCTGTGTAAGTCGATTGTACAAATTCCCCATAGATCGAAAGTTATTATAGAAAACGTGACTGCCCAACGAGAGTCTGATGCGCGCAGGTAGATGTCTCGAGCGAAACGCATTTGAAACTTTAAATGCATTTTTCTCAAAACTACTTTTTCTGGCACGGTCTGCATGATAACTCATACAGTTTTTAATATTTTTTGATGCTTTTTTTTTTTTGAATATTCGAAATTGTTTTCTCTATAGTCTGTCGAGTCGGATTTTTGATATTGTGATTAAAAAATTTTATAAACATAATTAAAGTGTGACATTTATGACACAAAATGCACACTTTTTTTTAAACTGCCGTAAATTGCCAAAATTTTTCGAATTTCAAAAATCCGGCTCGACAGACTATAACTACAACTTTATTTTACAAGAAATTTTTTACGTTTTGCAGATCCATCAGCATTTCAAGAAGAAATGATGTAGACCGTGGAGCAACTTTTTTTTTCATAGTGCTTCGGGAAACGTGATTTTTTATGTTGTAATTTTTGAAAAAAAAAAATTAAATAAATTTTTTTATAAAGTTTAAATACTAATAAACAATGTGTAAAAATTATTTTTATTAATTTCTATTGCTATCTCTTCTAAAAACAGTTTTTCTTTTAGCGCGTTTTAGGCGCTGCTGGATGTATGTAAGGCGTTAATATCTAATATTGTAACGACATCGATAATGCACGTTACGCGATGTGAACAGCTGGACGTCTGTTGCCATACTGTCTTTAAAAAACAATCGATTGTCATTATATTCAGTCAATTATCGTTCTTTTCATTACTACTAAGCGATTTTATACAAAACATAAACAATTTAACACAAAATAAGCAAAATGTAAACCAAAACTGAAATAAATAAAAATTATTATCTTTTTTTTCTATAGAAGCATAGCCTCAAAATCGTGTACAAATTTCAATATTTGTTTCAATGAATAAATCAAATTTCATTGTTTAAATGCGAAATCCGTTTAAATCTCACTTTCTTTCTTTGCTTGCTCCTAAAATTCAGGAGGCTCGAACCGACGCATAACAACGAAAAAGCGCGATGGTAAAAGCGTTCTGTTACAAAATATTTAAAGGTTAATTCTTTAAATCTATGTTATTAAGACCTTGTACCGTGGTTAGAAAGAAAATATGTTGTCGAATAAAATTGTAAAAAATTGCTACATCCACGAGTTTGCCGGGGAGTCGATGTGATTTTTTCTCCGATAAATCGACACACGTTGTCAAGAGAGTTTAAATTTTTTTTCTACCTTTTTTTCTGCAATAACAGAGTGCATTTCAATACTCATTTACTTCTTGGTTTTTTTCTCGAACGCCTTGAAAAGAGTTTGTGCTTGCTCGATGAGGGGCGATGGATCGAAGCAGGGAGAAAAAAGAAAAATAGGAGAGCCAAAGAATGCTGATCGTTCGAAGGGAAACGGAGTATTCCGGACACGTCTATTCTCCCCGTTTAACTCTCGCTAAAGAATTCTTTTCAGTCAATGGGAACCTGTTTAACTTTGCACTGGATTGGCTTTTTGCCCGTCTTACTCACCTCTTTTACTCATGGGCAACATATATATACATATACATATATTTAGATATTACCAGGTTAAGCCGTGAGTCGAAATTTAAGCCTACGAACGTGGGAAAACGTAAACTCGCAAAATAACAAATTTAAAGCTCATTAAAAAATCACAATTATGTAAATTTTACCGTATTTTCAAATATTCAAACATTAAATAAAAAGGTTTATTCATACGAGTCTAGAAAAGTGTAATTAAATTTTACCCAGACTTTTTTTTATTATTTTTATTATTAAAAATAGAAGTAATGTTTGTTTAGATCCCACATCAATTTTCAAAATTTAACCTTTTAAAATACCACCTTAATGTATTCGTCACTAAATTTTCTTTGTCTCTTACGTCTCTTCATCATTCTTCACAAACTATAAATTTTACTACTCCGACTACCTGTGAGATTATATTCTCAACGTGCTAATTCAACGAATGACATTTCTCACTGTTCGTACGTAACAGGCGTCTCTAGCTCAGCTACTTTTTTTTCCAATATACACATATATATCTGTAATCCTTCATGGTTCTCGGTTCGTTCCACTCCTCAGTATTTTTTGCCGTAGAACACTTTTCAACGGCTTTTCCTCAAGAAACTTTTTCAACTCTCTCTCTCTCTCTCTCTCTCTCTCTCTCTCTCTCTCTCTCTCTCTCTCTCTCTCTCTCCCCTCCCCCTCCCTCTAGCGCTCCCCCTCCCCACCCCTCTATCTCTCTTCCCCCCTCCCTCCCTCCTCCCTCTCCTTCCCTCCCTCCCTCTCTCCCTCCCTCTCTCCCTCGCTCCCTCCCCCCCCTCTCTCTCTCTCTCTCTTACACACACACACACACTTTCTCTCGCTTATACTCACATTTTTGAGCTTTGAGGTACACTGTACTTCGCCAGACACTCGGTATAATTTCTCAGCTGGTTGCGAATCTCCATACTTAGTTTAGCTTAATATACATATATGTATTGAACATGTACCTATACATATTCTACATATATATAACGTTATATACATATATATAACGAGGAGACATCTTCTTCAATATCACTTCTTTTTTATTATTCCACCCTCGGTACGATGAATAATTTCTCGTATTCGTTCTAGGCTCCTTTTCTTTCTATTTCCCTCTTTTTCCACCTTGATTGAAAAACACCTTAGTCCATTTTAACCCCTGTCCCCTCGCCCTTGAATGGAATTTAACATAGAAGCATGCAATAATAACGATTTTCCCAGCCATTTCATCCTCCTTTCCCATAATTTTACTCTCTTTTCATTTAATCGACTAAATATACCGGGTGTCGTGCATAAAGTTTGCCAAGGAGTTATCTCTGAAAGTAACTTTGGTAAAGAAATATCTGTGAGTTTAAAGTTATTTCGTTCCAACGAAAAGAATAAATGTGAAATGTTCATGAGACTTTAGGTACCGAAAGTCCATGTGAAGATCGCCGCTTTTTTTCAATGGTACTCCGAAATTTTTTCGGTTTTTAAAGAAGGTCAACTTGAGAGCTTTTCGAAACACATTTAAGTTGTTTTTTATTACGTTGTTTTTGAGATACAGGCTTTTGAGAGTTCACGCGGAACCCACCCTGTATATTTAATTGAGCGAGTATGAAATTGAGACAGGGTTCATCGATACGTATAATCTTAGGATCCAGGAAAGATGACTGATCGAGAGGATGAACGAGTGACGGTTTTTTTTATACCCGCGATCTTTTTGGTCCATCAAACAATATTGAATGTCTCTTCCGGAATCGACATGACAATCGATTTGTTATACATCTAGTGGACCATGAAATATTTCTCGTTTATAAGCAGCGACTATTTCCGTTATACTTTTAAACGTGATGATATGCATAGATGACATCGTATTTCAATGAAACATTTGACATTCAAAACTCGAACAAAATATTGATTCAACAAATAACTGAACAAATTATTTAACGTATTTTTTGAGTTGGAAAAATCATGAATACGAAAATCATGAAAAAATCATGAAGTAGAAATTCACAAACCAAGCTAAGATTTAATTAATTTTATTGATGATGTCAAGATCGAAATTCTGTGGATCTTTATCGTCGTTTTTTGTTACCGTAGTTTCGTTAAAAGCTTTCGAATAATGTCGGTAAGATATTCCAGGCTCAGGATTTCCATTCGATACGAGAAAGCATATCGGCGTTTCCGGAGAAGTAAAGTAACGAGAAGTGATGGGACACGGTCGAGATTAGCACCGGATCGATTTTCCCGAACGAAGGAATGAACTCTCTGCTATTAAATGTACCAGGTAATATGCAGATGCAGGGTGTCCGGAAAGTGGGATTAAGTTTTTATAAGGATCGACTGACCACGAAATTTTAAAGGGTAAAGTCCACAGCCCTTTTTCTCTTCAAAGTGCTCTTGATGAGATTTTAATTGATTAGTTTTATTCGCTATCGCACAAATGAATTGATACCTTGTCACAAGGAAAAATGGCGAACTATTTCGCTATTCAGAATCCCACGAACTATCTCCGTGATCGTTAAATGCAACACGTCGGACACCCTAGATACGGTGCTCGAGGATTGTCAAAATCATCTCGAGAGAACTAACAGAACACCCACGTACGACCAATCTAATTCAATTCAGCGTGTTCTACACTCAACGAAATGAAGTTTTTCCACGTCGTTTCTACGCTGCCTCACTGATTTCTTGTCTTGCGGTGAGTCCTCCAATCACTTCGAACTCAATCGTCCTCTAACCCCATTTACTTATAAAGATGAAATCTCAAAAAGTCCTTTATTCTCTCACTCTTTTTACTTATTTCCTTCGTTGCTATATTTGTACTGTTTTCTTAATGAAATAAAATTCATTTATTCGTTAATTGAACTTTATTAGATTGGAAAATTCTTGATACGTATAGATAGGCATTTATAATAACGTATTAACCAAATTGGAATAAATATATATCGTACTTACCATTGATGTGTAGATTCACGTGAATTGTTTTGAGCGGATGAGTGTTAATTTGACATTCGTATTGTCCCTCGTCGCTGCTGTTTACATATTTTATTTGCAAACGCCAATTATCCGGATATTGAAATTCCACCGTGTATCTCGAGTCTCCGGAATAAGTTTGTAATCCATACGTTAAAAGTGTCATTTTTTCGTTATCCTCGTGTCTCCTTACCCAGGACACCTGTAGAATAAATTCACAGTTTTTCCTACAATTATTATCTTTCATTTAATTTATATAAGTTTTTATTTCTTCTCTAAGCATAGATAACGTCCGCTATTACGTAGGGACAACAAAATGTGTGCACAAGAAATCTAAGAACACTGATAATCGATAAATCCAGGTAAATAGATAAATCAATAGCAATTTTAAGGTACTTGATGATGGAGTCTCTCCTCAAAATAGAAAAAATGTTACGACAATTTTTGTGAAATAAAAATGATGATTTTTTTTTAATTTCAATCATTTTGTAACCGGATTATTTTGTAAGCGGCTTAAGGGAAGGTTCTCATCAAGATCGACCAAAAAATCGATTTTTGTTTTTGCATTTTTTGATAGTTTATTATATGTAGAATATATACCCAAAACGGTTTGGCCGAAAACAATTTCATAAAAAAGATATAGCATTAGAAAGGGACCCACCTTTTTACGCGAAAATTGAGTTCGCGCGGTAGCGTGTTTTTGAAATTCTTTGAAATTCGCACCTGTATGATCATACTATGGTAAGTATAGCTACCAGATTTCGGAAGATATGCTATGACTATGAAATATTGGGAGGCGTGCCTCTCTATACACTAATCTTTAAACTCGTTTCCTGAAAAATCGTGATTTTCAAATCGGTCTCTGCAATATCTCAAAAACTACTTGATGGATCGACTTTTTTTTTTTTTATTCTAAAGTAGATTAAATTTATTGGAGCCTGAACCTAAATGCAAGTGATATTTGTTGTTTTTTTTTTTTTATAGTACTTTTAAGAGCAACAAAAACGTGAAAAAACGCTACCGGCAATTCAAATGTCCACCATTTTTTTAATTTTTGACTTTTTATTGATATTATAGGCTCAAGCTTCAGCAAATATTATATAATTAATAAAAAAAAATTGGTTTTTTGATTTCAGATAATTTTTGAAAGTGCTACGATGGAGACCGATTAGTCACCTTTTTTTCAGACGGTCATGTTACAGCACCTATAAACAATTTATATGACTCTATTTTTTCTTAAAAAAAAAATTTTTTTCAGTACCTTAAGACTTAATAAATAAGTGTCAAAAAACTTGAGTTGTTTATTTACTTTGGTCTATGGAAAAAAAATTGATGAAATTCACCTTATTTTTCGGTCTCTTGATGAGAACCTTCCCTTAATAGAAAAAGTGCTACGACAATTTTTGTCAAATACAAATGATGATTTTTTAAAAATTTCAATCATTTTGTAACCGGCTTATTTACATCCAAAAACCATAAAAAAAACGATTATTGATTTTTTTTACCTCGAAATTTCGTGAGAAAACCCCTTTTCAAGCACTTTTGGGGTATTATGGTTATGATCGGTTGAAAAATCGTTTTTTAAATTTAGAAAGCTGGTAAAAGAACGAAGAAAATGGTTTCTGTTCATCCCGATATCTGAATTTTTAAAGAAATTTAATTTTGAAAAATGAACAGAAATCATTTCCCCGTCTCGGCAGGGGCCTTTCGGACTCGATTTTCGAAATCCCAAACATTAGTATCACAAGGTTCAAACTTGGTAGCAAGGCGGGCGAAGCCACGCAACATTACTTGATTAATAAATATTTATTGAAAAATATAACGATAAAAAACATATTGAATTTGAATTCCTGTTATGTGAGGTCTATTTCAAAAGTTAATTTTCGAGTGAAAATGCAACAATCAACCAGATCGAAGCATATGATGAAGCTTTCACTGAAAATGTCATAATTAGGTGCATGTATATTAACGTTTGAAATGAGAGATAGAGAGGGCGAGAGGAGAAAATATTGTTTGGAGACATGTTCCATGGAGGTAGAATTGATTGAAACGAATATTTCGTGTGCTAATCAATCAAAAAGAGAGATATGGCGAAGAGGGGGGGGGGGGAGAGAGAGAGTTTATTTTTTAATGAGAGAGAGAGTGAGAGGAAAAAATACAGAGAGAAATTGGCAGCTAAAGGGAAATAAAAGGGAAATAGAGAGAGAAAGAAAAGGCGGGAAAAAATGACGAAAAGGAGAAAAGTAAATCAAGAGAAAAATTTGAAGAAAATAAATAACAGACACAAACATAGAATAAGGCGGAAATTGACGAGAAGAAAGGGAAAAAGATAGAAATAGAGAAATGAATTGACAGAGGAAGAAATGAAGCAAAAAAATAGAACGAGAGAAAAACCGACAGAAAAACAAAAAGAAATGAAAAGAGAACATAATAAGAGAAAGAGAGGAAGAAAGAAAGAGAGAATAGCGTCAGAATTGTGCGGTCCATAGTTCGCCTATCTCAATTCCAATACCGGAAATTCAACACTCGTGTGTGTCCTCGGTTATATAACAACAGGGAGGCGCTAGTGAACAATCGTTCTCGAAATACAGGGACACCTCTTCGACATACTGCGAAACCCCGATTACACTACACACTCTGCCTATTTATATATAATATATTATATATATATATATATATATATATATATATATATATATATATATATATATATATATATATGTATGTATGACAGAAACAACCGAGCTCTCTCGTCCAACAAAGAACAATCCTGGAACGAGTACACGATCCCAGATTGTTCCGGGCGTGAAATGAGCGAGAAGTCCAATTGAACTCTATCTCATGACCACCACCGAATAGGCACGTATTCCGCTTCACGATTTACGCTAATTTAGTCCTCAACCACAATCATCCAAGCATTTCGAAATAACCAACGAAACTTCTATAGGCTCGTTTCCGATATATTATGGAAAATGGGCATAAAATGGTATTCAAAATATATAGCAAACTCCATCATTTTCTATATTTGACATATTCAATTTTTTTTTTTTTTCAAAATTATATAATAAAAAATTAAATTATGTTCCAAAGTATATTTTCATGAAATAAATTTATACCTGTGCCCAAAAAATACCACTGTGTTTTATCGACGCGAACGAGTGTACGAGCATACAACAAATTAGCTCAACCCAGCATTTCGCGACGATGGCTTCGCGCTCCATGTAAAATATATATACGTATTAATTCATTCGAGATCGAAAATGCTGGTGCAGCAAATACCTATCGACTCCTCGTAAATCATTTAATTATTCAGCGACGCTCGACTCGAAAATCCTTGCTGCTTCATTAACGTGAGCACGCTTCGAACATGAAGCCTGCTAGAAGTGCATCGTAGAATGGGAATCGGCCAACGAAGAACATTTTTCTCATATACAGGGTGTTCGAAACTTGTACTTAAAATTTGTAAATCGAAGAGTCTAAAAACACTATTCTTCGTTAAATATCGCATCCAAGAGAAAAACAGCTGAGGCCTTCTGAATTTGGCGATCTACCTACCCTGCAAATTTCGTACATAATTTTTGGAATTCCCTGTATATCAATTTTTTGCACGAGGTCAAAATGGACGGATATAGGAAATAAAGAAACAAAAACGAGTTTAAACACTGAAATACGCGATATTCCTATCGCTATTCCATTAAATACGAGGTAAAGAGTGAGATAGTAATATTTTTCTCTTCTTCGAAACGAAGAGAACGAAAGAGGGAGAGTTTATGCACGACAAAAGCCTTAGTTATGTTGCACGGTACTAAATACTATTTAAAAGACACCCAGCTGAATTTTTATACCAAAAAAAGAACTATAAAATCGGGTCAATCAAACTGTTTTTTTTTGTTAACTCGTAAAATTTTTCAAAAGCTTAATACTCACGGTTTTTTTTTGGAGCAACAAGATTTTACAGTCAAGGATGACCGTAGCACCTGCCTGAACTGTAACGTTCGAACTTTCTCCTTCAAAGTGAGGACCCCATCGATGATCGTGATGATGCTGATGTTTGTTGAGCGTACTGTGCACGTCGAATATATAATTGAGCATCGGTGCGTCCGTAGGAATCGAACGTTTTGCTGCTGTGGTTGCTTTAGTCGCTCTTGTTGTTTCAGCTGTTGTTCCTCGATCCGTTGTCGTGGATTGTTCTTTAACCAAAATATTACTATTATCATGATTATTGTTTAATAAATTCTCGGATCAATAAAATCACGATAAACATGACCTAAATATGCGTGCCTTCGAAAACGATAAATCTCCGTCGATTTTGTTCAACTTCAAAAATTATATTTTCCATCAATTTTTCGTCTCTAAATTCTTCATTTTGAAAAATGAATAACTATCAGTACTTTTCTATAAAGTTTATTTGGAGATGTAAAAAAGCTGCTTGGTGTGAATCGATATCTCCGTTTTTCCGGAATCGAGAGGATTTCGAAGCCGACAGAAAACAAGTTTGGGTCGACATGCCTCACAGGGCGGGAGTACACTTGGTATGACAGGTACATACATATAGCAAACGCAGCTTCAGGGTGGACCCGACGAGATTCTGTGGGCTACTAGACCACGAAGCAAGGAAGCGAGGTGTGCAGTAAGGAGAAACAGGTCGAAGTATGTACAGACAAAATGAGAGAGAACGAGAGAGAGAGAGAGAGAGAGAGAGAGAGAGAGAGAGGGTTGACGACGTACGATGTCTCGCGGTTGGGAAACCAACCCCCTACGGCCAAGTATTGGTATCCTGTGTTCGATCTCTCTAACGGACTCCGATGTACACAAACAGGTAGGACGAAGCTTGAATGCAGCGAACCAACACACTCTTCAAGCCCATGAGAACCATCCAGTCATGAACGGACATAAGAGAAATCTCTCCCTCTCTCTCTTTCTCACAGTCCTTTGACACCACACAATGTCTCTCTTCACAACTAAGCACGGTATTTTGACGATGAATTTGCACTTGAGTCTCTAATATTGTATCAGTATTATGCACGATCCAAAAATTCTTTATCCTAAGATTGGAATAAAAGAATAAATATAGGATAATGATGCACTGAAAAATACAAATTCAGTAAAAGTGATAATGATTATTTATTATCAGGAGCAATTATATTTTTTTTCGCACAGTTTGCAGAGCAATTTTATTTTTCAGGCAGATCAGAGTATATCTCTTTAGGGAAGGAATCTGAAGTCGTTTGTCTCGACTGGTTAGAAATGGCGCTTTTGTCCGAGGATTAACGAGCGATTATATCCTTCGTGTCTCGTAACGTGGAGAGCAAAAAAAAGAAGGCAGAAGAAAAGAAAGAGAAATGGAAAAAGGGCTCGTTGATGCCACAGTAAATGTTAGTTTGGAGTGAGAATTTCTTCTTCTTCTTCTTCTCCTTTTTCTTATTCTTCTTATTTCCCTCTCTTTCTTTGTTCGTTTCCTTGTTTAGCGCATACTACTTTTCAACTCGTACCATTTATAAGACTAGTGTGCATTACCTCGTCGTTTATTTTTACCGAACGAAAGCGCGCTCAGTAACGGGTGATTATCCTGTCGAGAAGAGATTCGAATCATGCTGTGTGGATTCACGAGAAGAAATACAAATCATTAACCGTTGGACCCTCGAGCCAGCCTGAAAGCCTTCGAGCTTTTAAATAAGTAAATAATTCGTTAGAATAATAAAAAAAATTCAATGAAACAAGTTTTTTCCGTTCACAAAAAAGAACGTGGTGATCTTTCTGAATTAAGGTAAATACTGTACTGCATGCTAGTCAAATGAGTGTTAAAACTTCACAATGTTCTTATACCAAGTTTAATGCACTAATTATACATAGTGAAGGTGAATTTGTAAGATGACATGTCTAATTAACCTAGAAAAATATTAATATCGATACATTTGCGAAACCATTAACTAATCGTGGCAAATTTCCATTATGTCACATTTTCATTGGGACTTTTCAAAGAATAATCTGTATTTTTTAACCGATTTTAATGCACTACGTCGTATTTTGTTCCTCAAGAGATTCTCTACGAATTCACCATGTAGACTTTTTCGAAGTTTATTTGTTTGGAAATTATAGCAATTTGTTTATGAAAGATTTTTTTCGCTAAATAAACAATTGGTTGCAACAGTAGAACGATTAAGCTTAGAAGAAATCTACGTGGTGAATTCGTAAAGGATCTCTTGAGGAACAAAATAAGACGTGGTACATTGCAATTGGTTAAAAATTACGGATTATTCTTTGATGAATTCCGATGAAAATGTGCCATCATGGAAATTTGCATTTATCAGTTGATGATTTCGCAAATCTATCGTTTTTAAAATTTTTCTACGTTAATAAGACACGCTGTGATATAAAGCCGCTAATATTACGTTCAATTGTGTATTAAGCTTGGCATAAAACAATTGTGAAAATTTAGCACTCATTTGACTAGCATGCAGTACAGTATATACCTTAAGGGAATTTTTTTAAATACTTTTAAATCCAAACGCTTCATTCCTAAACCCTTTTTCAATATAAAGTAAAGTTTTTTCAAGTATGAAGCATTTTTTGTAATATATTTCCAATTTTTGGTCTTACATCTTGTTAATGAATTTCATAATGCCATTTGGTTTTTTTTTTTTTCATATCGTTATTGAGCATCTCTTTCATGCTATTCTCCTGATCCAAAAATAAAATAAAATAAAACTATTGCCAAGCGATTTCTAGAAAAAGAGATGTAACTAAAAAAGAGGAGAATAATATTATCTCTATTGAATTGCACGTCAGGTAGAACCGCCACAGATATATCTTGATCTTTCACTCACAATTTTAACGATAAACTTTCTCGTGTCTATATTTGTGATTCCACGCAAATTCTAAATCTCATGGGAACGAGGAAGCGAATAAGTGTAGCATAGGGGGGAGGTAAAAGAGATGATTGCCATAGTATTTGAACTCTGTTACGTTTATAGTTACAGTAACTGTACAGGGTTTCACAAAATCGGATCTAACGTTTACTGAGAAGATTAATCGGGAAATTCTGAGCGAAGAAGGTTTCACCATATTTTATCTCCGATACACCATTTATGAGTTATTAAGAAAATAGTCATCGCGAATAGCAGTAAACTGGGCATAGTTTGCGCTAGCTCCACCCCCTCTTACAACGGCACAACCGATTGGCTCCTCACTTATCGATAAATATCTTCGCAACCGTGAATCACAGAGAAAAACACCTGAAAACTGTTTTACTCAGAATTTCAAGATCTAGCTGCTCTTTTACTTTTGAAACGTTCTATATGTAGATACATATAGAAGGTTCCAAAAGTATCTAAGCCACCTCGAGGGGAAACATTCGCGTCGATTACGCATTCAAACCTTCCTTTAGCCGAGCATTTAAAAAGCTATGAGGCTGAGATAGCGAGGAAGAACTACTTGGCGCTCGACACATATATATATATATATATGAAACCCTAGAAACGTCGATTTGCTCCGGAGTTGTGACCTCGTTTGCTTTTCCGTTTCTTCTCGTAACACGGGGGAAAAATGTCTCGTCTATCTCAAAAAGCGATTGCCTCGGAGATAAAACGGCTGCGACATTCAATTCATTCGATTCACATGCTCAAATATCATTGCAGTTACTCCGCATGTTGCGAATCTGTATCTTTGAGCAAACATCTCTCTCCTTTTTTTTCCTCTTCACACAGCATCACTAAATTTTCATCTCAGATTCGCGGATGAAAATTTTTATGAATTTATCTTTCTATTCTTCGTTTATATACATCCATATGGTTGTGCATATTAGTCACGACTAAACGCTACCAGTACAGAATTTATCCGCGAAGAAGAATTCCGACACTGCACTCACCTCTCATCATTTGGCTTATCCACACCCATTCCTATATATATTTATAATACACACATACATCACAATTTCTCTTCCACTTCGCTCTCGCTGTAGTAGTTCCTGTAACACCATTCTTCCTTGAAAAAATCATTCCACGTGTACGCCTTGATGCGTCAAGAAATCACGGAATTATTCAAGAGCTCGAATCTCGAAGCTCTTCCCTGTAGAGCAAAGTTCAACTTTCGCAAATTCTATCTCATTTGGCGGCTTTTTCATGTATATACATATATTATTATATGCATCTATATATAAATATCTCTCTATTCTTGTGCTCGTCACTATTTTCCTCTTCCTGTTAAGTGTTTCAAACCGAGTGATTCTGTTTACCCTGGTCCAACTTTGGAAACTTCGTTTTCTGGATATTCGTAATTATTCTTAGCTATTCAAGCTCAAAAACGTTCCTCCAATTCCATTCAACGATACCTTATCTCCGTATTGTAAAAGAATTAAAATCATAAATTCGAATTGAAATGAGAAATGAAACGCCTGTAAATATGTGAACCAAAAACTAATGGCAATATTTCGAAATTAACTCGAAAAATATTTCCAACATGAATAAAAGATAAATTGCTTATAATGAAAAAAATTCAACGTCAAAATGTTAATAAATCTACAACTCAAACGCCAGAAGCATAAAAGCATAAAGCTACGACAAAATTCGGTATTATCCGATGGAAAATAAGTGAGGAATAACATTTTTCAGGAACGTCTTCTTTACTCCAAGTGTGTGCCTGTTCTCGGGGGGAAGGTTCTTTTTTACAGTTCTCAATTCTTCGGAATTTCGTCACTGCTACATATCTTCGGCATTGGGTTTTTACCTGAGCTCTCTCGTGGTGCACCAGCGGTTTCACCAATTCCCTATTTTTCCTCTTCCAACATTGAGGAGAGCAAAAACTTATAAAAATTCTGTACGTGAACCATGAGAAGCGTGTTTGGGTTACAGAACCCGAGATCTTCCTCTCTTTTTTCCTCTCCCATATATAGGGAAGATCGGGTCAAAATGGGACAGTGGTGGAAAATGAGCCACCACTATACAAAAATCATTTTTCCTCGATTAACAGTATTTTACTGTTTTTTATGTATCATATCAGACATGCGTTGTAATTGAATTTTCGAATGACAATCAAAGAAATATGTGACACATCAGAACCAATAAAATTTACACATTCTTTTCTATCGAGAAAAAGTAGTTTCTATTTTTAGAAAAGTAGTGGCCCATTCTGCCCCAGCCTTACTTATATATATATGGATTGAATAAACTCTGCGATGTTCTACGAAAGACTCAATACGAACATGGGAATCATTATAATATTGACATCAAGTCGTTTTTCAATGTAAAATCCCTTTTCTCTACCCTTTCCCATTCTCCATCCTAGCTTCAATTCGTTTTCCTGCCGAAAGACCAGCTCCTGTATGTTCGCTCTCGGATGTTCTACATTACTTGGCAAATATGTATATAGAAGTATCTCTAGCTACAACCTTTTTTCTCCTTAATTTTCTTTCTCTTATTCTCTTCTCCATAAATCCAGAAAAACGGAGGTGAATGACCGAAAAAAACTCTTCAAAAACTCTTCCGCGCATTTTAGCGCTCCCGGAAAATTTTTAGGTTTGGATGAAAAAATCCTGCTGGCATTTTGTATCGTCAAATATTTTGTTTGGCTTTTTTTTCAATGATTTTTTTAGGTTTTTGCCCTTTTTATCTTGGCCAAACCTTTCGTACGCCTTTTTTTATTATTGATTTGCCTTTTTTCACGAATCTCAACCCTTCCACTTTTTTTTTTGAAAGAACGTGAGCTTTAATTGACCTGTTTTCGTTCCCACACGTATCTCGAATTGGCAGTGTGTCTGCCGAGCTTCAATCTTCTTTTTCTCTCTTTTTTCTCCGTTGGAAACACGCCGAAGAGCGGGTTTCTCAGGTGAGGCACTGACTCCAACCTTAGTGAAGTCCGAAATCTTTTTTCTCTTCGCTTTTGCTTGCCTCTCTATCTCGTGATGCCACCAAAGGCTCTGTGTAAAGGCGAAGAGGGGGGAAACCACAGGCTTCCAAGGCGAAAGCATCCAGGGTGTACGTGTATCTGTTCTCTTCGAGCCTTCCAAACGCCATATCCGGTTGCTTCTTCAATGGTATTCTTTCCCTCAAGGGCTACCAGCATCCGGCTCAATACCAGGATAGGCTTTTCTCTATATCTCGTCTACCAGGCCGGGCAAACACTCTGAGCAAAACCTGACGTTGCGCTTTTACCATCCACAATATGTATGTATATGAGGCATTTCAGTTCAAAGTTTCATTCCAAAATTCTCGCGATATTTGATTCGTACGAATTTGCAAATGTTCCCTTTATCGATACTAATAGTATACTCGTTACTTCGATATTTTTTAATTTGGCCTTTTTTCTATTTAAATAACTTAAGCATTTGTCAATTCTTTCTTTATATCTTTGAAGATTTTTTTTTTTCAAACACACGGTAAATTGACGAAATTTTTATGCGTGAGTACAGAGTGGCTTGTTTTTTAAAAAAAAGGTTATAGCTATTTAAATTTTTTCATTGGAATCACAAATTTAAAATAGCTGTAACTTGACGTGAAATGCCTCATGCATACATAGATGTATATACATATATAAATGGAAACTGAGGCTGGTTGGCATACTTTCCAAGCACGACCTCGCGTACACATCCTCTCCCAAGCTCCCAATCCCCTTGGAAAACCAGCCCGTACTCTCTTCAACCCCCTTAAGCTCCCTTCTCGTCCCTTGAACTTTTTCGAGGTATGAAAAAAGTTCGAGAGATAGCGAGAACCTTACCACACCCACTTGAAAAAAAATCCTCCTGAGAAATCCTACCTGAACGAGAATGACTCGGACTTGGTCGCGATTTTTGGTCCATCAGCTATCTTTTTCTATTATAAAACGATTTTTTTGTATGCAGTTCTATTTTTCAATACAGTGGAAAAAAAAGTTTCAATCCATATATTAAATTTACCTTTTTTTTGTAATCCCATTTTGATTAAGCTCCAACGACCTATTTTTTTTTGCCAACTTTTTGTACTTGGAATATCTCGATTGATTGCAGAAGAATTACCTAGAGGGTATAACTCTTGGAACACTCTCGAGTGAAAATTGATCAGAGCTGCTTACCGTAGTCGAAAAGAGTGGGATTGAAGAATCCTAGCAAACGAGATCCGATTACTCGAGTCAAAGAGGTGGAATAGTACTATTATTGAGTTGACAAGTACGAGCATTACACAATACCAATACCAGACTTGAAGCTTAAGAAAAATACAAATGTATG
The DNA here is from genome assembly GCA_963989365.1 of Rhimphoctona megacephalus. Classification (NCBI taxonomy): domain Eukaryota; kingdom Metazoa; phylum Arthropoda; class Insecta; order Hymenoptera; family Ichneumonidae; genus Rhimphoctona; species Rhimphoctona megacephalus. Next base: position 22,718,485 of record OZ022420.1, read on the forward strand.
TATATATATCATCTTGATATAAAAGCCTATCGATCAGGGACTATTTGAGTTTTTTCGTGTTCGTAGAATTGCAAAGAAAGGTTGTGAACAAGGTACACTAAGCAAGCGGTACTTTATGAGTTCAAGGATTCTCGAGTCGAAACTCTAGAGGGAAGACAAAAATCAGCAAAATAAAGGTAACAAATAAAAAAAGGCGGAAAGATGTTCGAGAGTACCATTTCCAGTGGTGTAAGTGATGTGGAAATCAGCCCAAAAAAATGCTAATCCTTTTTTGCCCTTGACGAAGTACCCCTCATTAAAACATGATTTGTCTCTTTCTTTTTTCTCCCCTCTACTCCCTCTACCCCTTTATCATTTTCACTCGCATCTGCAGATATTTCGTTGTTCCTGTGGATCCGAAGTATCCTCACTAACACAGATAATACATACAAAATTATTTCACGACAAAAATTTTTAATGAACACAAAGAGAAAAATCGTCGGAGGCTGAATTTTTTCCTGTGTCACCAGATATTTTTCTGGTTTTCTACTTTGTCAACCAATTATTTAATAATTAACGAGAAGTTCATCGAAATAGAGACAGTGAAGCACTTTTTTTTCGTAATCATGTTTTTCGCCCACTTTTACAGCACGTATTATTTTATTTTTTATTTTTTATTTTTTATTTTTATTGTTCCTCGTAAAAACCCTTGCGGGTTTTTATGAGCCCATCTCCATCACTTTAACCACACTCCACTAATTTCCAATTTCCTAATTTCCATGTTTCTGAGAAACCCCCCAAGAGTGTTGCCCACAGCCATTTTTTCCTAATGCCACTCTTTCTTAATCTGTATCGCATTTGCACGAGGGCCAAGGGAAACTGTGGAAAACCCGGCCAATACAGGCGGCTTTATTTTTACTGAGTTTCATTGGTTAGCACCATCAGAAACTTAGAAAAACTGTTTCCCGCTCAGTAATTGATGCGCGAGCCGGTGTATGGTTAAGCGGTCACCCAACCAAGTATTGGCCTTGCTCGAGGCTGCTTAACTTTGGAGGTCACCGGAGCTACACACCGACCGCGCATCTATCGCTGTCGATCCTAGCACGTACTATTTTTTTTATTGTATTTGCCATTGCCCAGGGTTCTTCCCTTTTTAGCTTGCCCCCCCCCCCCCCTTTTCCAAAGACACCCCCCTGTGCGGCTGCAGCCGACTTATCCCCAACTGTATCGCATTTGCCGAGGGCGAAGGGAAACTGCAGAAAACCTTGCCGATACAGCCGGTACCTACCTAATTTCCCCGGATAGCAATGCGAGCATGCTCAAGCACAGCTACCAGAGGCGCTTAAGAAGGGTACCTCCTCAGTTGTAATACAATGAGCTAGCCAGTACACGGCTAGGGGGCCACCATCCGCACGATGAGAACCGTCCATGGAGGCACCCGGAGCCGTACACCGACCGCTCAGGCATCACAGCGAGGTCTGGACATGATTTTTATAAAGGTGGAGTCCAAACCACCCGGGATTACAGTGGAAACACGTGAAAAAAATCTCAATTTTTCATTGGTGTTTTGGTCGGGATTCGAACCCGGGACCCACTGCGTGCGAGCCCGAGCCATTATCCACTAGACCAACGGCTCTCCCACCCTAGCATGTACTATATTTCTTATATAATTTATATGAAAGCACTGACGATTTGATGTTCCATAAGCGAGTAAGAATAATGAAAAGAAAAAAAAAAGTATTGCAATTATTTTACATCGTGCATTTTCATGCGATACCTCGTTTTTCTCGTGCTGATCACTGATGAAAAAACGATATGAGATGAGAGCTGCATGATATCGGAGTAAAAAACAGAAAGATAGAGAGAGAGAGAGAGAGAGAGAGAGAGAGAGAGAGAGAGAGAGGGAGGGAGGGAGAGAAAGCGTCATTAGTCTAATTGAGTCAGGTTGATTGGATCGACGGGTTCAATTCGACGAGGTCGCGTTGGTCATTCGCTCCACGATTTCGCGTGGTTTCAAATTAGGGTGTCTCAAAAATCACACTCTAGATGTATATAGATCTTGGAGCTCTCAGTACTTTTGTACTCAGAACTAAGCCATTTTGCTCTCTAATGATGGCGCGTTGAAGAGAAAAATGACTGATTACTTTTCTCGTCAGGATTTCATTATCAATAAATCCTATAAATCTGAGACACGAATTTTGGAACACCCTGTGCATGTGACTGCAGGAGACGCGTCCATTAATTCATCTGATGTATGATTCGTACGCAAAAATTAATGAAACCATCGGGACTCTACACCCTCGATGCACTCGTATTAAGGCTCAACAATTTTTGCTCCCATAATTCACCGATAATCACCCAACGCACGCGATCAAAGCGGAGCTTAAATATTATCTGCTGTGTAATTCGAGATATTCCTCTATGGGACTGGTAACCGGTGGTAAATAATGTTTCTCCAAGGGATATTACATTATTTGCTACAACGTGTTAAAAAAGGAAATTCTCTTATCGTCAATTAAAAAATAGTCAAATTTAGAACTACTGATTTCTTGTTATTTCTTGAATATCTTTGTGCAAATTATAATTGTCATTATTATGTAATAATTTTAATTTAAAATAATCATTTAAAAATTTACAATAATAAAATACGATATATCCATATTTACATTTGTTACGATTTATTTTTATTTACATTCGTATCTTTTTTTATCCAAAGAGAATAAAAAATATGTATAATAATTTTATGATTTTAGTATCGTATCAAAGTTGCTTATAATTAAAAATTCCGTTTTTATTTTTTAAATAAATTACGTCATAGGCAAAAATGCCAATATTTTTGAAATTCTTTAAATTTAATATGACTGGCACGTAAAAAATATCGCATGGTTATTAGTAGAATGGATTTTATATAAATAAGGAGCGACCGATGGCTAAAGAAGAAAAAAAAATGGGAAAAAGAGAACCAAATTTTTTGTCGTCCTTATTTTTTTTTTTTTTAAGTTCCTCAAAAAGAATTAATTATTTCACGATGAGGATTTTCGTATCGTGGGGTTTTACGGAGACTGAGCGTCGCTCCGTATTCAATCAAATTAACAGTAAATTCCCCAAAGGATTTTCAATTTCCGGCGAAATTTCTCGAAAAAAAAGCATTAATTCACGTCGTAAAAGATCTCTCTTTTCTCCCCCCATATGAAGAACGTGTAGCTGAGCTAATCTGATGTCGAATACACATGAAAACGTAAAAAAATGCCCAGTTCACAATGACGTATAGCATATGAAAGTGTAACGAGACACGCGCTAAGCCATTTTTGCATGTATTGTTTTTTTTTACTTTTTTTTAGTTTTCTGGAAACAAGACTGGCAGATCTGAGATAAGAATTCAGGGAAGAAAATCGTGAGTCAGATAGTTATGGCAGTGCTTGAAAATATTTTTATACGACGTATCAGTTATAAGTTTTTTAAACTATATTTTCGTCAATCTAATTGTTTGATATATTTTTCATTTACTTATTAACGACTTATGCTTGACTTATAACGTTAGCTCATATTGCGACTCAATTATTCAATATTTTTGGCCAACGTTGTCGAATGTTAAACAATTGTTGAAAATGTGACAAAATCCCGATTATAACGAGCTGCGATATGTTTGCTGTGTGCTTTGCAGAAGAGAGAAAGAGAGATAGAGAGCGGGTTGGGTAGGATTAAAACCAATTTACTTGGGTAGAATCGACGAAGAGTGCTTATTCAGTGTTGCATCAAACTTATGCAACATTCGATTGAGATATAAAATGAACGTTTCAGTATAACTGCACTAATTAAAACCGATCAGCTGTAATCAACGCAGGTGGGCTAATTAAATTCGTTAAAACCATATTAACGCCCGGTGTATATAGATCGTTCTCGTACTCGTTCAATCGCTTCGTTGATTTACGAATGTTTATTTTTCGTAATTATCGTCAACGATACATTTTCCGCTACAATTAAAGAAAATTTATATTGGAATTTGGAGTACTTAATTATCTGCTTTTTTAGGCTATGTATTATCGAGTTCGAAGATTAAATGAATTGTTGAATCAAATATTTAGTATTTTTTTATTAAATAACAAATTATTGTTTGCTCAACAAACGAATAAAATATCAATGAAAATATAACAATCGTTGCAATCTCGCCAATTTTTTTTCTCTCGTTTAACGAATAATCAAAGCTAAAAAAAATACCTGACGTTGATACTACGTGACTTTTTTTCTTTCTCTGCGTTTCCTCTCAACCCAGAACTGTTGGTTACCATCACAAAGCGAAAAAAAAAATATTCTTGTACAAGACACGTGCTGTACTATCGCAAACAATTATTTCCTTTACCTATATTTTTTTACAATTCGTTTTTTTTTACTTTGTTGGTACAAAGAACTTGTCGCATGTGCTTTGCGTTCCAATCCTTACATTATTTTCTCTATTCGCGCTGTTGATCAACGCATCAATACACGATCCCCCAAAAATATACAATGGTGAAGATTGTCGTGAAAAAATTTGGGGAAAATTTTGCTTAAAGTTTCATCTATTTTTTCATTTACATAATAACATAATAAATAATTAATACTAATAATACTGAGAGCGATGGGTGCCCGGCCGATATGTGGCTCCGGCGATCATCAAAGTTAAGCAGCCTCGGGTGAGGCCAATACCTGGTTGGGCGACCGCTTAGCCACGCACCGGCTCGCGCATGAATCGCTGAACAGGAGACAGTTTTTCTGAGTTTCTGATGGTGTTAATCAATTGAATTTCAGTAAAAATATAGCCGCCTGTATCGGCCGGATTTTCCACAGTTTCCTTTGGCCCATAGTGCAAATGCGATACAGTAGTGCATTAGAAAAGAGGGGCTGTGGGCAATATTCTTAGGAGGGTTTCTCAAGAACATGGAAATTAGGAAATTGGAAATTAGTTAAGTGGAGTTAAAGTGATGGGTTGAGCTTGTAAAAACCCGCGAGGGTATACATAAAAATAATAAAAAAAATAAAAAATAATACTTATAATAAGATGAACAATACCAGTTGTTGGATTATAAAAATTTAGCAAGCATCATGCATCCCTTGGAATCAAATTAGGATCTGAAAACAAAATTAAGGTGTTAAAATGGTTTGATTTTCTGCACAGTCAATGGGAAGTGGTCAATGTACTAGGTGAGGCGGAAGACAAAGTTTCGATGCTGTAAATTATCCGATGCACACGTGGTTTGTTCGAATAAAGTTTACGATCAAACTTTCTTTATACTCCAGTCAATTCAAGGTAAAACTTTTATTCTCTCGTTCCTTCGTTCTTTTCATGTACACGATATTGAGCTCTATATTATCGCAAAAAAACGAAATTTTTTTATCTTTTATCGATACACGGATTTTAAATCGCAGAGAATCCAATTAAGAAAACAAAATACTAACGAGCTTTTCTTTTTCACACATTTTTTTATGGTTTCATTTTTTTGGCTCTCGTACAAACATGAGGTATTTTCGTGTATTTTTTTTTTCGTCTCAATTCGATTGGATGATCCGGGGGTGACTGAATCTTCCCGAAAATAATACACTTGGATCATCAATATATTTTTCTTGACAAATAATATTTTTCGTTTTGTAACTATTACAAAAAATTCGGTAATTGCGAAAAAATATCGCGTCTGGTCACACTTTGATTTTAGCTATTTATGCAATCAAAAATTATTTATTTTAATTTAATACGTTTTTTGTTCGTTGAATTTTAAATTATTAAATATTTCATAAATACAAGCTATACATTTGGAGAAGATTATTTTGGTTAACACAAAGCCGAGATACCAAATTGAATTTCGTGTAGGAGAATCCTTGTTAGACATACAATCACCTGCTACTGGTGCTTCATGAAAAAAAATAAAATAAAAACTCACGAAATGTCGTTTCTCTCTCTCTCTCTCTCTCTCTTTCATTCGGTTTTTTCTTTGTCACTGACACTTTTCGACGATTCTGAGTGCTCTCACCCTTTTTTCCTTTCCTTGGTGCAACATTTTCCTTTCATTTAACGTCACCGAAATACGAGTAAAGTTTCTTCTTTTTAACGGATTCTCAGAGTCTTGTACCAAAATTTTCTTGAAACTTCCAGCATCCATATTCTCCACCTCTAATCTTTATCTCTCTTTCTCTATTTTTTTTCTCCTGCTCTATTCATCCAAATTTATGAACTCGCCTCCTTTACGAACACGACACGCAATTTGTGATAACTATTTTTTGAGATACTCAAAACTTATGAACTCGAGCATCTTTCTTCCTAAATCACCCCTGGCAATTTGACAATGACGTCTAATTACCTCTAGCGAATGTAACAACTATTTTTCAACGATTTTACTAACCAATTAATACTCAAGGCTAAACATTAAAACAAAAAGAATTTTTTTTTTAATTTTTCGTAAAACGCCACATACAGGGTGTCCGAAAAATGACGGGCTAAAATTTTTCTTTTTATTAACTAATTCTCGAAATTTTGAGACGAAATTGACGGCATTGTGAAAGTTGAAAAAAAAATCGTTCCCTGCTACGGGATCCTTTCAGGTCCAATTTTCGAAAACCCAAGCATTATTATTTCATAATTCGAAATTGGTAACAATAACGCGGACGAAGCCGTGAGTACAGCTAGTCTATCAAATAATTTTCAGTAGAGTTAATTTTTTAATAACGTACTTTTTTTTCAATAACCCCAATGAACTCGGGGCATATGACTTGGTGAATAGCAAATTAAAATAGCAATTCCGACAAATCGAAACATGTACGTTTAATATCGCTCATGCGATCGTAAAGTTTAACGAGGAAAAAGAATCGTATAGTTGGTGCGAATTTATGGACAACAGAAATGAGACTCGGGGCAAAGTTTGCTAAGAACGATCGCAACGTCACGTTAGCGCTTGTATCGACATTTTTTTCCTCATTGTTATCTCAAACATACACAATAAATGTATATATGTATACATATCAAACGAGCAATAAGTTTTATCCTAGAAAAAGAAGTCAAAGTATCTATATATATTCTACGCTGATATCCGAGGATTCCTCCAGATTATCGGCATTGTCATCGCGTTCTCGCCGGATCAGGATTTACGATCGTTTTATAGATTCAAGAACACGCTATATCAAGACTCGTCTACGATCTATTCTATACGAAACTTATAGTCGAGATAGGTGAGTTTTGAGTATAAAATAACTATCAGCAGTGATCCAAAAATCCTGAACTTAATTTTATCGTAGTAATAGTTAAATAATAAATAACGAGTCGAATCCGAAAAAAGTTAATGAATATGTACTTTTAATAATTGGACCGCGAACTTTGTCGATTTGTTTACTTTCGTTCAAATTGAATCCATTAAACCTCCTTATTCATTTTTCATTCAATTTATTTGATCTCGCTTCCAACAATGTCCTTTTTTGATTAAAAAAAACTTTATTCAAATAAAGATGCGAATAGTTTTTTTTTTAATTAAGGAGCACCAATAGTGTGACACTTTCAAAAAATCGATTTTTTTTTGCATTTTTCGATAGTCTGTACCTTCAAGAATAACATACTAAAATTTCAAATACGGATTTCAAATAGTTGTAACAATGAAATCAATATTTTTTTTCTTTCAACGCGTTTTTTTCAAAACGACGTTTTTCAAATTTGCTGCAGTTCTAACTCGAATACAAATCATCCGATCGACTTGAATCTTATTTTAGCGTATTTAGTATTTGTTTCTTCATACAATGACCCTCCAGTTTTTCGATTGGATAAAAAATGTCAATTTTCCATGCAAAAAACCATCAGATTTTTAAGCGTAATATGGAACTTTTTTTTCAAAACTCCGCCATTTTGTTGGATTTTAATGTTTTTTTCACAATCCTGCATCATTGTACAGGCAATTCCTTCTAGTTTAAGGTAGATCGATGAATTTGAGCCATCTAAGATGAAGGACTAACAATTTTTATAGTTACACATAAATACGAGATGAATTGATATTTGCAACTTGAACGCTACTTACCATCTAGTTTGGTAATAATTAATTCGTAAAAATCGACTGTTTCCAGACATTTGTCCCTACGAGCATAGAAAAATCGTATGCACGTCAAGACTTATTGAATTTATACATTTGGTACTTCCAATATTTCGTAATAAAAAATTGATCACTGTATTCCGCGAATATTCCTGAATATAAAAGTGCTTGGGTTTTTGGACCGTTGAAAATCGACTGAAAAATAAAAAATTATTCGTTGTAAAATGATTGAGATTTCCACAGGAATGACACGGGAAAGAGCGCGAGAGCGCTTAGCAATTCTGTATTCAGCGTCTTCTAGAACATGCCTTCAGAACGTGACAGTTTGCCAATTTGACTGTGTTTTTCTTTCTTGTTCTTAAATGTTTTTACAGTATTTGATAAATATCGATAGAATTAATGGTAATAGGTAAACTGACAAAATCTCTGTCGTTGCGTAATTTCTTTGTGTAAATACTCTATACAGGTTATAAACAAAACTGATAGTTTCGGCAGATGACAGTAACGGCCATGACACGTTTTACAATTCACTACGCTCGTCAAATTTCAATTAGTAAACATTTTTTGAACAAAAAAATCGTATAAAAATATCCATTCTCCGCTGTTTATATTTCGAAAATAATAAAATTATAATTTCAAAGTCAATTTTGCATTTGCAAACTTTGGTCTGTAATAGGTACTCCAAAGATCACGTAGCCGTCACCGATCTACCTTAACGGACTTTTTTTATTTTTCGATTTCATGTAATCTGAAGGCTGCAATATACATAATTTATACACAAATATATCCTTGAAATTTCAAAACATTCGATGCAATACTTTTCTTTCAATAAATTCCCGAAAATCACCTTTTTTTGGGCAGTCATACTAGTGGTGCGCCTTAAATTTATTCGGAGTCATCAACAATCTTAAATTTTTTCTAATAATTCAACAATTAAAATTATTTTCATTTGCATGCTTTCTCGTTGGGTAATAATGCAGAGGTCATTAAATAATCGATCATCCGCGAAATCCCTCGGATAAAGTTAATAATACTCTGATTACTCTGTCGTAAAAAAGGTCACTGTAGGGGTGGAATTCCTTGGTGTAGAATTTGGCTCGAGACAAAAGTCTCATTCTCAGTAGGTGCTCAATTCCATGGAGAATAAGGAGAGGGACGAAACACGATGTTGCAAAAAGTGTCATGTCAGCGTTGGCAATATAGTGCACGATGAGCTTTTGGGAAATAGTTCCGAGGAGCATGAGTCGTGTGTACCAGGTGCAACTTCTCTGTTCACTCGTGTATATATTGTCGTATACATTCACGGATATATATACATTTATATATACTCTAATATAAATAGATATATAAGTGTGTATATCAGCAGATATATGTTTGTATAGTTGTGTATACATGAATGTTTATGTACGGTATAGTTTAAGACAGAGAAGTGCCGATACATATGAAAATTCTGACCTGATCACGAGATGACGTTCTCTTGAAGATACAACACGCGAGCGCGACGACTGTTCTGTACCGTCTACGATGTGCACAATTAAACTATACAGACATATACGCGTATTTGAGGTTCAAGCAGCAATCGAGAACCCTCTTAAGATGTATGTGTACTCTATGTAGGGCTAGGATCGTAAAATACATACCTATATGTCGGTTAAATGAGGGTTACTATATGTCTAACCTAACGTTCGGTCGCACTCTCTGTGTGGGTCGGTTTCAAAGTTGATGCTAAGGTACGAAGAACAAGTGAAGCCCGAACAGGGTGCAATGCACGAGAAACCTCGCACGGTCTACGTATGCAAACACGTAACTATGTTATACTCATCTTCCCTGTGTACGCAGTACTAAAGACGTTTGAAGAATATATAGGATGTCCTAAAAGTGAAGGCTGATTTTTTGCTGGCTGGATAGAGTGGGTGATTTTGAAGAGAATCGTCTTTTGACATTTTTCTGTACGATGGATCGTTCATGAAATTGTAATTAGTTAGTGCCAATGATTCTGGTGTGTTTGAGAAGAAAAATTGTATAGGTAGAAGATCCGTAATGCATTCTCGGTCATAATCAGAGAAAAGTTAATGCTGAACGAAGTTCGTGATCGCTAAAGTTTCTCGTGTCCTACACGGAAAAAAATGAACTGTAATTTTTACTGAGATTTCCATAAAAATTTACAGTTTTCCACATTAGTAGCACATTCCGGACGCGTAAACATCAATTTTTCATGAAAATTTACAGTCTTCCATATTAGTAGCACATTCCGGACGCGTAAACATCAATTTTCATGAAACTTTAAACAAAATCTACAAGTCCCTGTGGTGGAAAATACTAATACTGTAAATTTTATAGTGTTGAATGAATTTTTACAGTGTCGAACAGTAAAAAAAACTACATTCACCCCGTTTTTACAGCGTGAAACCGTAAAAAATACGCGAAAGAATAAACCGAACTTATCCTCATCAGAATTACGTATTTAAGTAGATTACCTAATTAGAATTACGTAGGTAAAGGAAAATTATTTAATTATAAATGCAATTTCAATCATACTTTCTTACATCCATCACTTCCCATATAAATTTCTGCCGAAAATTTTTCCTACCTACACTGGGATTCGATCTGACCTACCTACCTATCTACCACCTAACGCATACGGATGCTATACCTATTATTACACCACTATCTACTTAGTAATTATTATTGGTAAACAAAAATGATACGTACATATCCAATCCGAAATATAATCGGTAACGTCAATGAATAATCTATGAGACAAGTCTTTTGAAAGCAAGAAAAATTTGAAATATAGAAAATATCGAATTTTCATATATTACAATGTATCATGTCCGTAACGCTTCCCTGTAGTTGAAAATTCGCCCCCCCCCCCCCCCCGCCCATTGTTTGAGTTATAATAAGCAAATACAGCAACAGTCTTCAATAAGTATTTCACCTTGAAATTTCCTGGCTCACGTGTTTGGAGAAATTACAGTGTACACTGTAAAAATTGAAAGTAACATATAGCAAATTTTGCACAACGTTTTCAAATTTTTACTGGGCACACTGCAATTTCTAATTTATGTCGACGATAATTTTCTCAATAAGAACACTGTAAAAACAAGTGTGTTGTTGCCAACACACATTAAGTGTGTTCTGTACTTAACGCCATAAGCAAACTATAGATTCTTTATCGCCATTTTCTACACACTGTAAAAAATTTCCGTATGAAAATTAATACACATGTATAGGAAGCTTTTATGCGGATACCGTATATGAAAATTCAGATACGCTGAGGAAAATTGAGAGACGCGGTATTTTAATGATACGAGCACTGTTCAGTAAAATTAATATATTTGTGGATTTGAAAAATCATATTCATGTAAGAAATATTGAGCTTGTGCATATTAAAAACACGAAACATCTACTAATATTACTATACAGGTATATTAAAGTTCATGTTACCAGCATAGTAATTTTCAGATTCAAGATTACTAAATTTCAGGCACCGTATAACGTTTTCGCATTACATATGTCTACGATATTTCTAGAGATGTATCATAAAAATTGGTGATCCTTTTTGAAAATTAATATACGAATGAATATTAAATAAATTCAGCTATTATGAGTTTTTACGGGAAATACATTAATTGGCATACTATTGTGTTCGATTTTTTAAAGTTGAAGGTCGAAATCATGCAGACATCTCAAGAAATTAGTTAGAGTGACTTATCACCACTTGATGCCGTGGCAATCAAGTCGAGCAATTGTCGCCGTAAAAATTTTTATTATAATCTCAACATCTTGTGTTAAGTTTGGTATTTACCATTTTCATGTTTTACACAATTTTCTTAGATTCGAGCGACTTGTATATATCCTCGTTCGAAGCACGTGCCTCCTATGAGAAAGTCGACGCTCTGCACCACGCGGTGGCCAGAGCGCGAAGCACAGTGCTCACAAAGCGTTACGAATTTCCTACACTTGTGTATTAATTTTAATATTGAGATTCTTATAATTAATACGTAGGTAAATGAATTTTAATACACGGATTTTTTTTTATACTGCAGGGTATATTAATTTTCATTCCCATTTTTATACCGTATTTTTAACAGATAGAGTTATGATGGGAAATAACATGTATCGTATTATTAACATTCATGTGTATCTTATTTTTCAGTCAACTTTCAAGAAAAGTGAAGATCATACTGTAATTTTAATACATTGTTGATAGTAGATGAATTCATATACATTTGTATTAATTATCAATCAAACATATGATTTATTTCAATGCATGTCCACAAAATTTTCAGATTTCATATTAATATTCAATGTTATGTATCTTAAATTCCACATCAGTAACCAAAATTTATGTTCATATTTCAATTTTGGTATACGAGTGTAATAATTTTCATTTCATGCACCCGGTTTTTAAATTTCATTTACCGTTGTATTGTAAAAGTATTGTAAATTTCATATATTTTTTAACAGTGCACGTTTTAAAATGTGTTGAAAATCTACAGTTTGCTTATGGCGTTAAGTACAGAACACACAAGTGTGTTGTTTTAGACGACACACTTGTTTTTACAGTGAAATACACAATATTTATAATTTCTAATTACAATTTTTCACGAATGCCGTTTAACATTTTTTATCATTTTCAATATCAGAAAATAGTATTGGTTTACTGTTTATTTTCCTATGCGTACTGAATATTTTAATGGGGACTCTGTAAATTTTGCATTTCATACACAGTGCAATTCCTCGTTTTTATTTGTATTTTCTGTTATGTAATTTTTTTTGCTGTGGACATTGAGTTATTTACAGTTTAGATCAACATTAATAACTGATCAGAGAGTAAAAAGTATATTAAATCCATTATTTTGTAATGGAAGATACTGTAAAATGAGTAATTTACAGTTTTCAACTGTACATTTTGTTTTAGTTTCAGTAATTTTTAAATATCGACTATTAATATTTACAGATAATTTTTTTCCGTGTACTTGATTGATTGTACTCTATTGAATGAATTCACTGCGCAGAAAAATTGCTGCAAACTTTACGTTTTAGAATCTCGCGATTCACTCCTTGTGTGACTATTGGAGCTGATTTTTCAGACACTCTGTATATTTATCACGCCGCGTATTCCCTACGTACGCACGCCCGAGCCATAAGTCAGGTTGAAAAAAAAAAAAAAATTATGTTACCGCACTGGCAATGCTCCAGGAGGGATCGGCGGAACGGCAGCTTTCGCCGCTTGCATTGTAACCCAAGAGATAAATTTATTGCCAGCGATGACCTAACAAACGGGCAAACCGCTGCCTTTTTTATTCGCTCTCTTTGCACACTCGGCCCGATCAACGGGCACTCGTGACCGCCGCAAGACAAGAATCGAAAAACATATCGAGAGCGTGAATTCTTTGGCACGTGACTTTACCTACTACGAGGGATTACAGGAACGAATAAAAAGTAGTGGAAGCGTCTCGGACAAGACATTAAATAAATTTCTTCCCTTATGTACGTAAGGAATATTCACAATCTCATTCTTCCAACTTGCTTGGATTCATTTATTTATTTATTTTGTAGATCCTCGATTCATAATCAAGAAAAATTGTTAAAGCTTCGAAAATTATTTCATACAAAATATATGTGAACAAGAGCGACGATTACTCTCCCATTCATGTCCCTGAAAAACTTTACAAAAGATAATAATGTAACGCGAGAAAAAAAAAACTTATAGGTGTACAAAAAATGGAACTTGCGTCGATTTTCTCCTCCCCTATATTTAACTTCGTGTATAGTGAGCACGATTCGTCCCAGAGACTTACGAGTCTGCGAATGCGAGATAAAAGTTTACGTGAAAAAGCTTTCCCCTAGTTTTTTTGTTCTTTTCATTTTTTCTTGCCTCGCTAACTTTCGACTCAACGAAAACGAGGAAGAAAGATCTTTCGAGCTGCAAAAAAATATTTCACTTTTGGATGTGAATGAAAATGTGGCTCTTTGAGCGGTTCCCATTGCAAAAGAGACATAAGTGTGAATGAAAAAAAAAAAAACGAATTGTTCTCAGAGCCGAAACAAGTTTTTTGCAGAAATTTCATGCGGCGGGCGTACTGTTTCTCTTTTTGAGAGAATATTATAAAACGTTTACAGTATCTGTAAGTGACAAGAACGGAGATGCTTCGGGCGACATCTAGGTTCGAAAGTGACAGTTCCTCTTTGACTTTTTCTCGCGTTGCAAGTGTGTAGCGAAACCGCTACTGTTTTATGTACAACTTGGCTGCTTTGCCGCTTGCTTAGCGCAAGAGAGAGTCCACGGTCTTGGTCAGACAGCTGCAAACATTATGCACTGTCTAATAAAATTGATTTACAAATTTTCATGCAAATGAGCACAAGCATTTTCGAACTACGCGCTAAGCAACGCGTAATGGGATAGCCGCGACGCCCACTTAAGGATTTTGGAAATTTCCCCTCATTATCGATCAATGCGGAAGGATCATACGAGAGGAACATTCATTCACTCAGGGGACGACTAGCCCGCGTAAAAAAACAGTCTGGGCAAGACGTCTGGGCGAGTCGTCTGGCTTAGAACGGTTTCCCAGACGCTTTTAAATTCTTCCCGAGAGTCTCGCCGAGACTGTTTCCAAGATTTTATTCAAATTTTTAGGAGAGTCTCGCCGAGACTGTTTCCAAGATTTTTTGAACATTTTTTTTCAGAGTCTTACCGAGCCTGTTCCCAACATGTAAAAAAAAAATTTTGGGAGTCTCGCCGAGACTGTTTTCAAAATTAAAAAAAAAATTTTTGGAGGTCTCGCCGAGACCGTTTCCAAGATTTTTTGAAACCATTTTTTCTCTTTACATTTATTAATGGTAATAATGAATGACATTGGATGTGAAAATTTTTTTTTTATCATTTCAAGGCCTTAGGCAAGACAAAGTGCAATGGTTACAACGTCTTTGGTCTTTGGGAGCAGACCATAGCCTGTGATTCGATAATATTGAGTAGAAATCCCGACGAGACTATATAGAAATCGGACGGATTATCCGTGGATGCGAAAGAAGGCCACCTGTCGAGTAAAATTGGAAGCTCTACAGACTTTTGTTTTTCTGGCTGGTAGGCGGCATTCAGCTGTTGTCGTTCGCGTCCTCGTATAGCCTACCCGATTCTTATATAGTCCAGTTGGAGTTTTATCTCGATATAAAAAATTGCGTCACTAATCGCGTTGTTTGATCTTATTCCGATCAATACCAACATTTTGTCGTGCCGGAAAGAATCAGATGTTTTTTCTATCTCTTAATCTTTAAACTGTGTATAGACTATACACTATATCGCAGCAATTCCCAACAAATCGCGCTATGAATCTCGAATAGATTTTTCTATCCAAGATTCATGACTAGATAGAAAGTATCGGAAAGGGTCTAGAAGAGTCTCTGAAAGAGACTGTCGAAAAAGCCTTGGAAAGAGTCTCGGCGAGACTCCCAAAAAAAATTTTTTTAAATGTTGGAAACAGTCTCGGCGAGACTCTCAAAAAAAATCTCAAAAAATCTTGGAAACAGTCTCCTCGAGACTCCTAAAAAAAATTTTTTTTAAATATTGGAAACAGTCTTGGCGATATTCTCAAAAAAAATCTTAGAAAGAGTCTCGGCGAGACTCCCAAAAAAAAATTTTTTAAATCTTAGAAACAGTCTCGGCGAGATTCCGAAAAAAAATTTTCAAAAAATTTTGGAAACAGTCTCGGCGAGACTCCCAAAAAAATTTTTTTTAAATGTTGGAAATAATCTCGGCGAGACTCTCAAAAAAATCTTGAAAAGTCTCGACGAGACTCCCAAAAAAAAAGTTTTTTTAATTTTGGAAACAGTCTCGGCGAGACTCCAAAAAAAATTTTTAAATGTTGTAAACAGTCTCGGCGAGACTCTCAAAAAAAATTTTCAAAAAATCTTGAAAACAGTCTCGGCGAGACTCCCAAAAAAATTTCTCCAAATGTCGGAAACAGTCTCGGCGAGACTCAAAAAAAAAATTCAAAAAATCTTGGAAACAGTCTCGGCGAGACTCAAAAAAAATCTTGATAAGACTCCCAAAAAAAAAATTTTTTGAATCTTAGAAACAGTCTCGGCGAGACATCCAAAAAAAATTTTCAAAAAATCTTCGAAACAGTCTCGGCAAGACTCTCAAAAAATTTTTTTTTAAATGTTGGAAATAGTCTCGACGAGACTCTCAAAAAAATCTTGGAAAGTCTCAGCGAGACTCCCAAAAAAAAAATTTTTTAAATGTTTGAAACAGTCTCGGCGAGACTCTCGTAAAAATTTGAATAAAATCTTGGAAACAGTCTCGGCGAGACTCTCGTAAAAATTTGAATAAAATCTTGGAAACAGTCTCGGCGAGACTCTCGGGAAGAGACAGTTTTTTTTTTACGCGGGAGACTTACGAATCAGAGATCGTAGCGACAAATCCGCTAAATAGAGTAACGCGCATTTAAGACGCTAGTATTCTAGAATTTACAGCCCCATTATTTGAATTAGACTCGATTTTTGGCCGCAAAGATCTTTTGTATAATACGCGATATTTGGAAGAGGTCACATTACGCAAATAGACGTGACCCTAGACGCCAAGCGGAAAATTGAGACGAAACGCAAGTAATAAATGTTTTATGTAAAAGTAAGCACATTGATATATATTTCTGAGCCGGACAATCCTAACCAAAACTACGTGGCCGAGATCATCGAGTCCAAGAGTAGAGAGAGATATAGGAGATGACATAAAACTAAGGTAAGTTTGGAAGCTCTATTTATCCAATTATTACACTGTAAAAAAAAATTATTTGATCCAAGTAATCGTGTCCAAGTAATTCGTATTTACTGGAAGCAAATACATTTTTCTTCGCAATAAATAAAACGAATATTTATCCAAATAAATCAATTTTGAGCCAAATAAATTTATTTCAATCAAAGATGTATTCATTTTATACGAATACCGAATTACTGGATAATATACAAATAATCGATTTACTTGTGTCAAATAAATCTTTTTTACAGTGTAATTATGAAATTTGTTGTCATTGAGCCTGCTTGCTTGAATCCTGGTGTGATCTCTGGGCACGTGAAATGCACAAACACCAAAGTGTTTTAAGTAGCGTGATAAACTATGCAGCGAGTTTTCTTTAGCGCAAACCCTGGCATTATCGAGCGAATTTGCTTAAATTTGAAATTTGTAAAATCAAACTAACGAGTCTCATGCTCGTGTTCAAGTAGAGAAAGTGGGTGAGAATAATGGACGATCTTTTCTAAGCTAGCCAGGCGCGTTAAAAGGAAATTTGCTACAAGTGTTACAGGCGTTATTCACGCATGAGGTCCGGGCCTGCTTTCATAAATTACTTCTGTGCCCTTTTTTTCTGATTTCAAGACTAAACTTATAAATATTGTGCACTTTAAAAAATCTTACCTGAAGGGGATTGCGAGGCCGTCAGCAGAGCGAGCCAGCAACACATCAGGAATTGCTCTTGCCACATGACTGCTCAAAGACAGCAGTTCGCCACGTCTAGCCCCAACCTCGTGTACACAAAGTTCTCGTTGCCATCTGCAATGAATGAAAAAAAAAAATCGAAATAAAATCAAATGTAATTTTATTTATTTCAAAGTGAATTTTTAATGCATCATCCATTTACCATCAATTTTTTCAATTAGTTCAAAACGAAAATCGTTACTTCACGATTCGGTGGGAAAAGAAAAACCGAAAAAAATGTTATACGAGAGAATAAATTCACCGTTTTAGTCTGAGGCTAGCCAAGTCCTTTGGTAATACGCGGCCATAGCAGACTCTACAGGGATTAACTTTTCAAACTTACTTGTGGTCCACTCTGCTCTTTTGCAACGTTAAATATGCCCTTTGCCGATGTATAATAAAGATTCAGAATGTGCGAGAGCAACGAGTGCAAATTTTAATTAAACTATAATTAAACCGAGGTGCAAGATACGAAATAAATTTAATGGAATATTGGATTCCCCCTCGCTGTGAATTTCTTTCCTAAAGTTATAGAGCGATGCAAACCAAGTATGAGTATAAATAAATACACATACAATAAATATATGTTTATATCTATACGTAAACTCAGTACTAGTCGTTTTTCTTCTTTTTCGTTCGGCAAACTTTATCCTGAAAACCATTTATCCACGCTTCAGCAAATAGTTCGTAAATTTTTATCCTTCCTCCGTAATGTACGAAAATATTAACCAGCATTTTTTCACGTCTGATGCAGAATTTTTTATTTATCGATCTTTCTGTTTTCAACTCATCAGCACTATCTATATTTATCGGTTTAAATCCTTATCAATTTCGTACTTTTATAGCATTATTAGTGATATTGATTTATTTTGGCCATTTTGAAATGGTTCGACATTGATGTATATCGGTATTACGATTTTATTGAATCGATATATATATATATAGTGAGAGGGAGGGAATTTGGACAATTGTAGCCCTCCATCACGTCGCCATCACACCTCTCGCTAAGTTCACACATTACGAGCAAAGTTTCAGCCGAGCTTAAATCCACCATGTATTATATACGTACATATATGTGTACTCCTGAAAATCTTCTAATTGGATCACGTTCTCAATTGCAGTTCAACTTTGCGACCTAATCATTCGAACGGACGAATATGCATGTGGTATGCTTACGAAATCGTCTTTGTCGAATATTTTGTAACTTAATGTTTAAAAAAAGCAACAAATTTTCATCCAACTTTTAGTTTATATGTGCAGTTGAAAAAGCATACATATTTTGATAATTACAAGGAAATAAAAAAAAAAAAATTATTCTTGCTTATGAATGGTCCAAAACAACGAAGATAAAAAATAGTAGGATTTCTGCTTTCACAAATCTTCTATTCATGGAAACAACGACTCGCTTATATGATTTTTAGACACGAGTGAAAAAAAGGCAGCTAGAAGAGGCGACCCAGTTTTTACGATGATGACTTCCGGTTCGTAGTCTCAGATCTTTTCTCGCCAAAACCGCGAGCGAAATGAAGGTGGGTCTTTGTGCTTTTGCTCTGCTCTGTGTATACACGATATTCCCGAGGATTCGATGCACGGATCCTTAAAATGGCAGTACATCACTGTTTTCTGATCTCCGGATGAGGGAAAATGAATTTTTTCACTTTTCATATTGTGAACGCACAACCTCACAAAAATTCAACGATATTTCCATAATTTGTTTTTTTTTTTTTTTTTTTCATTTTAAATAAATATTTTTATTTGATGAATTAATAAAAAATGTTTTGTATTATTTGACTAATTCAATTAATTAGAATACGAATAATTTGAATGCATTTAATAATTGATAGAAAGAAATTTTTACACGAAATTTTATTAATTTGAAACAATGTTGTTCGGTAAATAAAGTTTGACAGAGGCCGAGAACGTTATTATCTCCAGCACTTTGGGGAGTGAACTCGATGAATGATTTATAAGATGGGCAATTTGAAAAGTCTTGAACGTCTCTAAATAATGCATCAGTAAAATTGCGATTGTCCTCCCGGACGAGAGGAAACCGAAAAGTTTGCTATAAATAATTCGAAATAAACTGGCTGACTTGGCTGTTGACTACCAAATTTATGATCTATATGTACATATATATATCTATATATCTAATGGTAGAAATGGATTTTCGATTCGAAGGAAACCTTCGTGAAAATACACTGCGGAGCAAAGGTGCCATTATCTCAATATAGGTATAACGTATGGAAAGACGAAGAAGAGATGCTGCGCTCGTATCTCTCATAGCAAACGATTTCTCGAAGCTCACACTAAACTAACCTTTTCTCACTGCAACCGAGGAGACGATTGAGTAAATATTATAATGTGTATACCAGCCTGAAAACGTAAATATGTATGACAGCCCTTCACCTCTTGGCACAAGCTCACCGTCTGTCTCTTTTGCTGTCCCCTCTCTTTCATTTTCGCTGTTTATCTCTTCCTCTTTTTTTAATATTATATCCACTATCAAAGTCTCTTTACATCCTGATCTATCTATGCTTACGAAAAATCTACAAATGCAATTTCGTATTGCAAGAAAAACAATTTACATGACAATTGTTTCAATTATTTAGTTAATATTTATCAGTGAAATTATTTGATCGAATTATCACATTATTTTTATTCTTGTCATCCAAAAGTTGTTTTTGTGACCATTTTACAATACTTTTAATCGTTTAACAGGGCGAGACTTACGTTCTTTGTACAAGAAAATAATAACAAAAAATAAACATGAGGAAAAAATATATGGGGCATTCCATGCCAAATCGACCTACCGTTGGAAAAAAATACGAAAAAATGATTGATATTTGTCTTTCATATTTTTTCGCTATTTAAAGAAATTTAAAACAACAAAACATTGGTTTTAAGATGTTAATTTTAATTTTTTTCAAAAAATTCACACAAAAACTTTCACCAATTAAATGATTTTTGAGACGAGTTCCATTGTGGGCAGATTTTTCATTATACTTTTTTTCTCATTTTGAAAAAAAATTCATTTTTTTCCAGTCAATTTGGAACAAAACGAATTTTTTTTTTTTTAATTTTGAGGTTTTTACCAGACTCTTGGAAAAAATTACGAAATAATGATTGAAAATCGTCCTCTATATTTTTTTCAATGTTTAAACAAAAAGTCATCAAATTCAAGGTGTTGGACACTTTTTATTTGTTTCAACAAATTTACAAAAAAAACCTTAACCAATTGAATGATTTTTGAGACCAATTCCATCGTGAAGAGATATTTTTTCATATTTATTTTCTTAGTTTCAAAAAAGTTTTCATTTTTTTTTAGCCAATTCGTACCAAATAGAACTTTTTTATATTAGAAATGTTGGTGCGAAACAAAATATAAAAAAAATTGTTCGAATTGGTCCAAATTGACTGGAAAAAAATGAATTTTTTTTTTCTAATAAAGAAAAAAAATATAAGGAAAAATCTGCCCATGATGGGACTGGTCTCAAAAATCATATAATTGGTTCAAGTTTTGTTGTAAATTTTTTGAAAAAAATTTAAGAGTAATTATCTTAAAACCAATGTTTTTTTGCTTTAAATTGCTTTAAATTGAGAAAAAAATATGGAATACAAATATTAATCATGCTTTCCTATTTTTTTCCAACGGTAAGGTAAAAAACCAACCTTTCTAAAAAGAAAGTTCCATTTGGTCGATTTTTCAGAGAGTCACAGTCATTTGAAGATAAAAATATCGAATTTTGACAAAAAATCATATCTCACAAGTAGATGGACGAAAAAATCTGAAAAAAATGAAAAGTGCTTCTTTCAATGGGCCATACAACACATAAAGTTTTCAGCCAAATCAGAGAATGGAAGGGTCTGACGTAGGTCGATTTGGCGTAGAATGCCCCATATATAAGTTAAGAGAAGCACACACGTCTGAAGAGCTCAAGAGAGCATCTCATTTCCAGCACTAAGATTTTAGCCCCATCCCGTCCGATCTCTTTGCTTTGGTGAGTCTCGGCAAACTCGAGACGTGTTTATTTTTTTCTCTCTTTCTCTCTCTTCTCCCTATCTCACACTTTCTTGTGCACGCAGTGACTAAGGCCTGAAGTTCGGAGGAACGTGAGCCTCCTTCGCGACATTACCGATTCAAACCACGACGCCACGGGACTACCCCAGAAACCACCCTCGAACGCGTCGGAAAACTCGCCTCCTCCCTCTTCCCTTCATTTCTCGCAACGCCCGACAAAAGCAGGTGCACGACGAACGCAGAACACTTTTTAGTCCGTCACGTTTTGTAGAGTCAAAAACTTCTATTTTTTTTAAACATCAGAGAAAGTTTAAAAAAATATTTGAAGAAATTTGATAGCAAGAAAACTAGTTTTCTTTCTGAAAAGAATTATAAATCACAAATAAAAAAGAGAATACAAGTTCAAAAAATATTTGATGATAAACAACTAAAAAATACAAATCAAAAATGTATTCAATTTTGATTGATTTCTTTACATTACAGCACATTGAAATACCGAAGACCGGTTTCTACAATGAATTTTAATGCCCGTGTCACGCGGAACGACCGAGAAAATGCCATTAACACTTTTTTTCGCCAGCTAAGAAGCAGTTTCTTACGAAGGGCGTACTCTTTTCCTTTGAGGCTGTAAAGTTCTCGCTCACCACCTTTTTACCTCCCTTCCCTTTCTATGCAGTCGCCACTAATTCCTCTCATCTCCCTCTTTTTTTCCTTCTTTTTTTACTCCAACGAGCCACTTCGCTTGATAGCTCCAGGTGTGCGATGTTGCACCTCGTTTCCACGTGTGGTCCAAAGTATGTAGGAAAGCGGGGTCTAAAAAAACGTCAAGGACAAAACAGATGTATTTTCTGCATTTTCTCAACGTTAACCACCTCCTAAGCTTTTCGTTTACAAGAAAAAATATACGACTCTACTCACGAGTTGTGCTCTATGTTCGCCCTACTATCTGCAGGACGTCAAGCTTTAAAACTCTCGTTTGCTACCTACCGGATATATAATAAGTGAATAAATGAAAAATGCAACCAATTCAAAATTACGTCAGTCAATTTTCAATTGAGGAATATATTTGGAAATCAAAAAACAAAGTTTCAATCGCAACAGCACTGAATACTGAATCACTCAAAAAATCGTTCCCGAAACGCGTCAAAAAAAATGTACAACAAAAAAAGTTGATCAGAGGATATAAAAAAAATAATTTGTCGTGTCAAAGAAACGCATCGAGTCGATTTTTCGCTAATCGAAATTTCGCACAGCGCGCGGATTTCGTGCAATCGTGTATATCGAGGTGCTACAAATTTTTTCCCCTGCTTCCTTCAGCGATTTTTATTTGTTTTTTAAAATTTTTTTTATTTTTTATTTCTTGTATCGTACAACATTCGACGCGATAAATTCGGTCAATATTTCTATCTGTAACCGCTATATGAGAGTTTCGTGTGTAGAGGCGTGTCGATCGTTGAAATTTTCAAAGTCCACTCGCGTCTGTACGCTCCGCCGGACAGACTCAGGCTTCAAAATCCAATTTACCGATATATTTCTCACTTTTTTTTTACCGACCCGTCACGTATGAATCGTCAAACACAATATGGATGCGCACGCGCGAACATCTGGTCCAATTTCGACTGTACATTTTTACGAGCTTCCGCCGTTTATAATTGCACACGAATAGTGTGTATTATAGAATATATATGTACAGGTAAACATTTATATCCATGAATATACAGGCTGTCCCAAAAGTTGTAAGGAAAAGTTACAGATTTCGTCTCAGGTGCAACCTTTCGTAATAATTTATTTATAAACTGAAATTTTCCTTCCTTTTATAGATCTTGGGATGCAACGGAAGCTCGCTCGTTTTGCGAATGTCGAAATTTTATAAAGATTGAGATTCACTTGGAGAGACACTTATTAAAAATCAATGGACAAACTTCTACATTTAAATGGACAAAAATTTCATTTGAAACGAAATAAAGGGTTCATGTTGAAACATTTTGAAATTCGAAGCAACATAATCTCATCTCTCCGATTTAGTGCTGATTTAAGCTCACTAATTAATTGATAACTCATCAACCGTACGTCACAGAGAAAAACGATTAAGAAGTGAGATTATGAAACCCTTCAGAATTTCATAATCTGTTTTTTTTTCATAAATATTGGACTGTTATTTTTAGACACCCTGTATAAAAATAAGTCTGCAGATGGCACGTCGTCGCTCCGCCTCTTTTCCATTGTCGCTTTTACTCGAACACTCAGAATTTTGATTATATCTCTCGTTCGGCATAGTCACGCATCTCGATGGTTTCCCTCCCTCCCTTCTCTTTGCCACCCTACAAAACCCTCACCCAGTTATACCGCCTCACCCATTTGAGGCCAGAAGTTCCTCTAATGGTGCTCTCCGAGTTGGAGGAGTATCCACTAACTGCGTGTTGGGCTTCGAGCCAGTAACAAATTCGTCTGACAACGTACCGACCGTTACTACTGTGTGTGCAAACTCCCGAGCGAGATAGTGAGAGAACCTCTTCGATTAAGTGGATGTCTAGAAACGTCCTGAGAGAGAACGAACGAGGCGATGAAATTGTGGATCTAGTATGAGTGTCTCTTCTATCGAATTGAAAATTCGGCGACTCCTTTTCAAAATACTTACGACTTCAATGCGCTATATTTATATTTTAATAGCAGCTTTATGTTACATTAATACTTATATATGGGTACAAATAAAGATTTTCTTACGAATTGGCTCTCCAATACTTTAAAGTAATTTTCTCAATGACAGTTGACCTCAGTTTTATCATGAATTATTGATTAAACATGAATTGTCCCGTAGACACGAGGTAACATGAAAAGCTTTAATTTCTAGTCGAGATAATTCATTTTATAGTCGCGACGGTAACTTTCTGACTGCGTTCAGGATAGGGGGTTGTACTTGAGCAAGAAAGTTGTTAAAGAAGAACAAGAAGAAGAAAAAGTAGCCGAGGAAAATGAAGAAGCAGCTGAATTCAGAGGCGGAGAAGCCAAATCAAATTTTCAAAATTTAAAGCTCGCAGATGCAATAGGGGATGGACCGGAAGAGGAAAAAAAGGAGAGAAAAAGAACAAAAAGAAGAGAGAGAGATATATGAGAGTTCATACATGAGATGAGGAAGAAAAAGAAAAAAAAACGTAGTGGAAAGAGAACCGACTGAGAAGAAGGATGGTGTGCGGTTATAGTGGGATTTTCAAGTGTACGCGGTAAGCTCGAACACCGAGACTTTTGGCGTCATGTCGCACCAAGTTTTCAAACCCTCAGGCGGTTAGGACGTTTAGTAGGGTCGCGGTAAAAGGGTGTGGCTCCTCCCTGTCAGAGTCTCAAGATAGTGTTATTCATCTCTATTCTTCTCTTCATCTTTTTCCTGAACTATAATTTAGTTTATTTGTACAATAATAATGATAATAATAAGAAATAACAACGATTATTATTTTTCGTAATATTTATTATTAATAATAAATAGTAATGAATTATTTTACTATCGATAATAAAACAATAATAAATGTTATCGATAGGTAATAGCTATGACCAACATCTATAATAATACTAATTACAATTATCGTTAACAAAATTTAACTCGTGATTATTCAACAGCATCCCTGTCAAAACAAATTAAAATTACATCGTATTTCATAAATGTTCAACGTGAATACTCAAAAAAGCAGAGATAGAGAGAGAGAGAGAGAAAGACAGATTACCTGCTCTCGTGCCATCTGCTTTTTTTCCGCAGTATCAGGCCACTTTTAATTTGTACTACAACGTTGAGCTTTTCATCTCGACTCGAGAATACTCGAGTTTACAGTTTCAGATGCATGATTATTCTATGGTGGAATAGAGTACTCAGTTTTTCAGAGACTTGAGAAAGAGATTCTCATGTATCATTAAATTAGCATAGTATATTTCTTAAACCAAACACGAAGAGATTATTACTTTGTTCAATTCATTTTATTATAGAGTGGAACTTATGAATCTATAGTTATTGATAATATAGGATTAACGTGCGAACTTGTTTTTTCACAGCTCATCATCTACGATATTCAAATTCTCTTGATCACATTTTCAATTGAATTATTAATTCGAAACTCGCGTGTATATTTAATCAGAGATTTTGGGGAGGATTCATGTTACTATATTGTCGTTATGCTTGGAAAGGCGGAGAGGTTGGATGAGATAATAGAAGTGAGAGAGAGAGAGAGACAGAGACAGAGACAGAAGGAGAGAGTATATATTCTAGGGTTTTATGAGAAACGTAAAATCTAATAGATTTAACGGCCTCGGGGCTCTTTAACCAAGAACGTGTGTTAGTGTTTCCTACATTCAGTAGACATATACACTGGGAAGAGGAAAGCCAGCACGTGGCTCAAGTAGTATCTTCCTCTGCCTTTCTTCTCTCTCTCTCTCTCTCTCTCTCTCTCTCTCTCTCTCTCTCTCTCGCGTAACTGTTATTATAAATACGTACAAGTATATATAGAGTTTGTATAGTTCGAGAGCTCGGAGCATGCATAACTGGCGGAAAATGGAGTATAAACCGCGTTAAACTGTTATGCAGATCTTCCCAAAAGCTGTGCTTGTAATATAATGATGAAAAAATAATATTAATATACCGCAAGGTTGTCACAATGAGAGATTAACTTAAGTTTAATAGGTACTAGTAATTTTCTCGAAATGACACTTAAATAAAAATCCACGTAAATTTATCGTATATTTACTTATTTTTAAACAATTTATTATCGATATTTCATTCCACTTTCGTTTTTTTCGGTGGTCAATCTTCGGTAGATTCTTTTAATTATCGTGGAATTTTTTGATTCATCAATTTTTTTCGATAATTTAATAACGAAATCTGATACCAGCTTAGAAATTACGAATATTAATTAATTCTTCATGAAAAGAGTAACAGTATTGTTTTTTTTTTTTTTTTTTTTGGAGAGACGGGGTTCTTGGATAACGAGAAATATTATGATTAATCTGTCGCCGAATATCTCTTTTCATCCCGCTGTCCAGGAACGCTGTTTAATCTACATTTTGTCTCGGTTTTTTCGCAAAAATTCGGGACAGACCATACAGGGTAAATTTATAAGGAGGACAGAGGTTTAGGGTATCAAAGTTTCATTAAGTTTCCTTCTCCGTTTATAGGGAGAAAAGGTGAATGAAGACCGGAAGTCCGGAGGTTATAGTATCGCTTGATATATACGGAGAGCGACGAAATCGTCTCTCCGCAGTAGTTATGGTCCGTATGAGGCTGGACGCTCTGGTAAAATGACGAAAGCCTTTTCATTTCTTTCACAGTTTTTTTACTAGTTGAAAAAAAAAATGTGCTTCCTTTGCAAAAATGCAATGCAGCTTTCTCGCACATGTCTACAATCGTGACGACATTGAAGCCGGAAAGAATAATAAAATAAAAGAAAAACGAAGAGCGAACAGAAGAAGAATGAGAATAACGTCGAACAATGGAGTAACGTATTTCCGTCACGTTCTATATCTGTTTATATACTTAACCGCAAGTCCTCGTGGCCAAGAGCTCGTGCACGAAGACGTAGTAATAAAGAAAAGAAGGGAAATATTTTCATCCAGTGAAATATGCTTGAGTGCACTAAAATAAAAATAAAAAATATATATGTATAATAATAACGACAATAATAAACTTTTCACTCCTCTCATTTACAACTTTTTCACCTCTTCTATGATAAATCGTTCAAGACGACTCACAACAATTAGCCCCGAGTACTTGACTTAATTAATTAATTTATCTATCAGGCTCACTTCTAAATGTATTTTCCTCATTTTTATTATGAAAAGATATGTTTTCTTGCTGCGTTTTCTCGTATATTCATGTAGATTTAATTAATTATTCTAATTAACATAAATTAAGAGTCTCATTAATGAATCTTTGTAAAAATGTGAAATACAGAGAAAAGTAGAAAAAAATGAATTCAAACAAAAAATGTTGAATCGCGGAAGACTGGACAATTTTTGTCCCCTAAAGGAAGTAGCCTGTCAAATTTGAATATTTATGAAAAAATAATGAATAATAAATTCTGATAATTTATTATTAAGTGACCGTTAATAGAACGGGACTAGAAAGTATCTCGAGGGTATAACTATGAATATTCAAACGTTTTGCCATCTATAACCGTTTTGCCACTTTTCCGCGTAATATAGGCCAATAATAATTGCCAACCAATGAAGTTACTTTTAAAGTGGATGATATCGCGAGCGTTGAGTTTATCGAGCGTCCTCGACCACGTTGTAGCCACAGATGTGTAGAACAAAATGTGTGGCTGATGTAGATGGGTAAGTATATAGTGTTGTAATACGTATTACGTAAATGCACACACATATATTTATTATACACGTACTTACGAGACTTGGTAGAAAGGAAAAAGTCTTGTCTAGATGGTAGGTGGAAAACGGTCCCGGAAGCGAGAAAATAAGGGTAAGAGAGAAAGGAGGGTGTACAAAGATGGAGAAAAGGTAAGAAGTTAGGTCGCTAGCCGAGAGAAAAAAGCGAGAGAAAGAGAGAGAAATTGCCACCGAGAAAGGCGAACAAGGAAGAGAAATAAAGAGTGAGAGAGAGAGAGAAAGAGAGAGAGAGAGAGAGAGAGAGAGAGAGAGAGAGAGAGAGAGGGTGATGTTGCTGGTCTCGTAAGATTGCTAGGCCGATTAAAATTTCATGCGGTTTCAAGAGGGTCGAGGGTGGCGGAAGCAGAAGCGCGCAAAGCCCTTTTGCGTTTCATGTAAAAGCGAGGAGAGTATGAGTCGGCCGAGTGGAAAAAAGGCGTAAACTTCTAACATACATATACAGAATGACCTGAAAGTTATCTTCAAAATATAAATGATAAATAATGACGCTTCACCTATTTTCTTTTTTCCACTGCTTGTCAGTAACTAATTAACATCTCATGAATTGTGCATCGCAGAGAAAAATGACAAAATAACTTTTTATTCAATAGTTTGCCTTCTACTTGCCGTCTAAATATTGGCTATCATTTTCAGGACACTCTTTATATCCACATTAAACTCATACAGTTAAATGAAGGGGCTGAAACCGGTGTAGGTGGCACTTTAACGCGAGTTAGCGATACCGCTCTCTCAGCGTGGACCTTTTTCTATCTATATCAACCAGTCTCACCTCGTATATGAACTGGATCACTGTGGCATTAGAAATTATTAACCCTAGTGACCGTATCCATGTGGGATAAAACCTCGAATAAAACCGGGGATAATTGCGCTCATGTTGACTTCTTGGTAGGCCGCATTTATTCTCCTTTTCTTCTTTTTACTGACGTGCCCGATATTCTATTTTCCCCTTCTCCTCTTATATCGATGTCGATAATGTATTGTTGCCATATTTAATGAAAATTACCCCTATATGACGATACAAGTGGTCGACAAAGACATTTTTCTATGATCAAGAAAAACAAATCGATAAAGAAAATACTAAAGAAATGTTTCGACTTTGTTTAAACTTGTTATTTTATTTTCATTCTTTTTGACTAAAAACCGTGTAAATTTTCTCAACGTCATGAAAGTGTTTCTGTGTATATGTATATTTTTTTAACCTTCTGAAAAGCTGGACAAATTTTAATTAAGGATCTTCCGGACCCACCTCAAATAATAATCCCGAGTCGTAAGCCCAATGATAAAATGCTCTGCAGTTGAGCTTCGGGAAAAAGAAAAAAAGCTTCAACTCTTCTACTGTTTTATATTATACTTCTGGCAAAAGAATAATGCCAGCTTCCCCCCGGACAAACCATACGTTTGACTTCTCTCATTCCGCGCAACGAACACCCACAGAAATTCTAATTAACTCATCTGCATAGTAATTAAGTGCGTGACCACTCCGTGGATGGCCATACGTGAGAGAAAGATTCACGGCCACTCAAAGTCACTCACAGACTACAAAAAATGCATGACCTCGTAACGGAACTCTTTGGTTAACTTTTTTTCTTTTTAGAATAATCGTCAAACTAACCATTTTTGTAATAATTAAATTTTTATAAATCTTCGGCATTTTTTTTTGCGAAATGTATTTTTTTTTAAATTGTGTTTAATTAGTTTGCATTCGGTAAATTTTGTTTTTTTTTTTAATTCCAGCTATTTATTTTTTAATAGTTTTCTCCGGTGGCATTTTTTTGTTGATCTTCGTGTTCGATTTTTCATTTATTATGCAACACAACTAGGACGTGAAATTAGGCAGTTTCCAAAAAAGATACTGAACCCGAACGACTGCTCAGGTCTGAAGGGCTGGATAATTAGCAACTTGCAAGTTGATGCTTTTCTTCTAGCCCCTTTTTAATGATCTACATTTATGCACATATATTTACTTATGTAAACATACAAAACTTACGAAGAGGTCGATAAAGGTGCAGACGAACCCAAAATTATTATAATCTGTTACATTTCCTGTTCATTTACAAGAGAAATTTAAAAAAATTGAGATTTAAAAAAGGATTTCAAAGCAACAAGATTTTTGAGTTTAAACATTCACTTTGTACTTGTTTACAGAGAAGGACAACAAGAGGACACTCTGGCGAGTTAATCTTGTCCTGCATCAATTCCGGACTAAAAGGAGAGCAAGTGACAGAGAGAGAGAGAGAGGGGAGAGAGAGAGAGAGAGAGAGAGAGAGAGAGAGAGAGAGAGAGAGAGAGAGAGAGAGAGAGATTCGAACGTGGCGATGTTTAACCGGAGTTCGGGTTTCTCGTGCAAGTTTCGAGTCTAAATCGAAAGTAGATTGAATTCGGGTAACTAGTTTTCACGGTGTGCCCTAAAGGTAAGGGAGAACCTCTCTCCTCATTCTTCTTCTTTCTCTTTCTCTTTCAGAAAATGAACGAATCGTAGACCGAGCGGACGAAAAAGGCACAGAAGATGAACATCATCCCCTATTCCATTCGTCCTCGAGTAACCGAACTCTTGGAATTTCTCTCTCTCTCTCTCTCTCTCTCTCTCTCTCTCTCTCTCTCTCTAGTTTGTTTATTCAAGTTCAAGATCAACTGGCATCTCATCTTAAAAGCGTTTCCTCATAGTAAACCGAACCGTAATAAATCATTCTTTTGGCTGAACAAGAGAAAGATCGAAAAGTACAGAAAAGTACATAGAACAGATAAAAAAGAAAGTGAAAAATGCGAAAGGTGAGAGGGGGGGGGGGGGAGAAAAAGAGAGTAAGAGAAAATAACATGGGGAACGTTCCTCGAATGAATATCTTCTCTACAATTTTTCACTACAGTTTTATAACTCTTCTTTTCGAGAGGAAAGTCGATCAATTTTTCCATACTTCGACTTCTTCGTCATATCCGTTATTTGACTACATAATGCTTCAGCCAGGTTTGATCTATGTTTATATTCTTTCACAAAAATATTATAATATATATATATATATATATATATATACACATATATATTTAAATAATGTACGTATATATTTAAATGTCAATATAGCCTTGAAATATTCTTGGACCGCAGAAAATTTTGGAGCCCCATTTTCCCTCTTTTACTTTTTTTCTTCTTTCACATTCCCATTCAACTTTCATTTATAGAGTGAAGATCCAAATCGCACCGAGGTACAAAAATTCCAGTGGCTTCAGCCAGAGGCAAAGACACCGAAGAAGTGAGGAAAAAAGAAAAGGGCCGATTGATAGTGAAGGAAAAGATAGATGGAATAGGAAATAAAATTCTTTCCTTCGATAGACTTGTCGTTGTCTTTACTTGTAAAAGTTTCCCAACGCTTTATTGCTTCGTAGGCACTTCGTATACAACTATTTTTTATACTCTCTATATTTATAACTGAAGGAATTATTTTTTCCGCGTTTTATTCCGTATTTTTTGTGTTGATACAAATGAATCTTTTATATTCTTAATACGAGTAACAATGATCGTATGGAATTGAAAAAATTCAAAAATCTGGTTTACAAAATGTGTTGGGATTGTTCACCCCGTTAATCATCAATAATGATTTTTTTTTCAAGTGCTTCAATTTAGCACTACTTGCTGTTTTCAGAAAAAATACATTTTCCTACTGAAAGTTGATATTTTTCAAATTCAGAGCTGCTTTCTGTGAATTTTAGATGCGTATCGAACTGAATAACAATCGGGGTTCAATTTAACCCCCATTCCTTTATGTATGATATAAAATACAATAGTGTATGAAATTGAAGACAGAGGAAGATATTCGAAGCTACAAATACACATGAAACTGTGGAAAGAGTCACGAGACTCTTTTAAAGCAAAAGGGGTGAGGGGTGAGGGGTAGGGGGTGCAGATCGAATTTCTTTGCGAACGACTGAATGGCGCCAGACAGACAGTCTGTTGGCTCGGGAGTCCCGAAAAAAAGCTTCCCTACGACTTCTAACGGATTAGCACGTTCGACTTCCGTTCACATGCATAAAAATGAGGGGTTTTTAGTTTTGTTTTTATTTTATCATTCTTTTTCCCGCTACACTATTTTATGAATAGCACACCCTGTGAGGGATTGGGGGGGGGGGACGCAAATTCAGTTGGACAAATCGTCTTTTGTCCCGGAATCCTCCACAACACGATCAAGTCACTCAAAAACTTTAACCTCTCCCAAATAAAGCTTTCGATGCTCCTAATAATAATGATAATAATAATAGAAGTGAACAGATCGTTATTTTTATCGGTTTTCTACGGGTGTCATGATAACCAGTCATTCAAGCATTTCCTTAATTTTGTCAACCCCACGTCAACCCATTGTTCCCAAAGAAAAAGAGTTCACAAAGGCTAAGGGTAGTTTTTCCAATATATTTTTCAAATTCCCAATGTATTCTTTGACCTCGTGGTCATCAGCACCCTCGCCATTGTCATCGCACAGGTCAAAGAACTGAAACGA
Organism: Rhimphoctona megacephalus; assembly: GCA_963989365.1. Classification (NCBI taxonomy): domain Eukaryota; kingdom Metazoa; phylum Arthropoda; class Insecta; order Hymenoptera; family Ichneumonidae; genus Rhimphoctona; species Rhimphoctona megacephalus. Next base: position 22,750,861 of record OZ022420.1, read on the forward strand.
GTTTTCTCTTCACCTTGAGAATTTTCCCACTGAAGTCAATCTCATGACTATAGAATTTAGGGGTGAATTCAGGCTGTATTCAAGATCCTTTTTTGTTATGTCGATGACCCGGCATTTATAACTTTGAGTATAGAGGAAACAAATGCCTCCTTGGGCCATTTGTACATGTTGAGCATTTCTACATCTCAAGATTCCCTAATCTCAATAATCTACGGATTATATACTTTGAGACTAGTCGCAAAAAGTACATAATTCGAAATTCTCACTGGAATAACATCAATTTCAATTTGTAATTCTCCGACATAAGAAGTTCCAAAGTAGCAGTCTCGTTTATCGGATCAAATATTATCGTTTAATTTGGAAGTCTTGAAAGATCAAGTTCTCATTTTGTCTGAGTGGAAACAAATGTCAGTCAAAAGAGGAACGAAGTTAGGAAAAATGAGTGGGAGGGATAAATGAAATTGTAAATTCCGTAAGGACTTCCATTATAAACTAAAATGCTAGAAACTTCTCGACAACGATTCACTGTTATTTTTCCACTATATATACATGACTATGTCGCACAATTAAATTAAATAGTTTTGTCAACTTTTAGGTTACTTTCGTGCAAGACGCAGATAGATTATAAAAACTTTGAAGATCAACACAACGACAAGTCAACTTTCATTCATCCGTCAAAGTTCAAAATACGAACGATTATTTTCGAATATTTTTTAAGTTCACTATTAAGGTACCTTTATTAATAATTTATCAATGGCTCTAAAACAATGAAGCTACGACACCATGAACTTTGTGTTTGCACTATACTCTGTATAATGGTATTCTTTCGAAAGCTTCTTGAGATATTGCCAGTGGCGATGAGAATATAGATCGATTATACGACAGGATCACTTTTGCACAAGTGCTTCTCGGCGATATTTTTCGAAGGCGTCGTGCACAACGTAAACGTATCCCGTAACTCCCCACTCCCTCTCGGCTTGCCCTCTATGAAACCTCGATATTCCAGCTCAGGATCATCCACTCTCCTAGCTTGTTCTATGCTCTAGGGAATACATTATTTTTCAGGAGTCCTCTAGCGCTCCGGTGAGAATACTACCTCTCTTTTTCTCCGTTCCCCACCATCCCCCCAAACGAATTTACTGTTCTGAGAGACTTCGTACGCGAAAGATCGTCACAGCGTTTTCAAAGGATCACCCGTCGCAGCTGCCGGAAGGAAACGCAAACGTTTTCTCCTCCATCCATGAAGATGATGCTATCTTATGATCACATTATGTGCAGCATCGTGAACGTCGACAGCTCAGAGAAAAATCGCTCTTATAAAAAAATCTTGTGTCTCTGTGTATGTCTGTATACTTTTCGCATGAGGTTTGAACCTTTCAACACTTAGTGAGTAATTGTCAACTAAACTTACACCTAGCAAAAAATCAATCGATGTTTCCATCCTTATTCTCTAGAATATAAAAACAAAAATCTCAACAAAAAAGTGTATGGCCATTTTGTTTCGATGCAGCATTGATGCGATAATAATGGTTATTGATATGCAATAATAAAAAGAACATTTGACATAATTCAATATTATTGAAAATCTAAAAAGGCACTTTTCTTATCTTCCTGGAATCGAAGCCTATCGGAAAATCTTTCAAATCTAGAAATGATGACAATCTAGTAGACCAAGACGCACGCAAATTGAGGGTTGCAAGATGGAAGGTTGGTGGTACGCCACGTATCCACTATTTTCCGCATGCCAGGTGTGGTTCTAATGGGATTATTACAATGTACGAGCGAACGACGCTATTGTGCTTGGTTCTGACTACACCTCCCAGGTCTTTCCTCGTCCCATCAAACCGCTTCCTCTTCACCTCCCGCCCTCGCTCTCTCTCTCTCTCTCTCTCTCTCTCTCTCTCTCTCTCTCTCTCTCTCTCTCTCTCTCTCTCTCTCTCTCTCTCTTCGTCCCACCGTCGTTTGCTTCAGTACCCATAAACCTTCACGAATAACCTGCATCCTTTACATACTAATGTCAACGAGCCTGAATAGCGTATTAACGGGTTATGAATATGCGATGATGCTGAGGCAAATCGAAAAAATTCATCTCTACCTTTCTCACTCCTCGTATAAAGTTTATCTTTTGTTTTGTTTCCATATACTCATTTTGCTAACAAAAAAATCTCAGCTACTCGAAAAATAATCCTATTCATAAATTTATGTCAGCTAGTAATGAACCTTATTTAAAAAACTCAATTTTATTAGCATCACATTGATTCTTAAATTACGATGTATTTTCTAACAATTCTATTGTGTTTTCATCAGGAAAATTCTATCAAAATAGAGGGGCAAGATAAAGGTCACGATGGAAGTGAATCCTTTGAAACTTTGTTCACCACAAAGAGAAAGAGAGAGAGAGAGAGTATGAGGTAGAATACCACATGGGAATCCAAGCTTCACATGCTAATATCCGTGTCCACTGAATATCAGAACTGGCGAGAAAGCGCCAGAGGATTTGGAGTGTTAAATTGCCAAACTCCTGAAGCCGCGAAATGGCAATGGGACTTATAGCATGTCAAGAACGAGGTGATATCCTTACCACCAATCTCGGTTCTCCTTTTCGGTATCGTAACTTGTACCTGCAAGGCGAATATCACTGCGGATGACAGGGACAACTGAGAGTAACGAAGGAACCAACTCTAAATTACAACCAATTTCTCGTCTCGTATGATCCCACCTAGATATTTGTTAGGGTTTGTCTGTTCGGGATTAGGCCGTGATCAGGTTGCAAGAGGGGCAGTGCTAGTATGAGACCCCTGATCCGATCGTAATCAGGCCTTCTATAGTAACTGACGAATCAAGCTAGCCTGAAACGATCCTAATCAGGTGTGATTTCGTGAAGCCCTACTGACACATGCCCTAATCAGGCCTTGGTATGGCATACTCTAATAATGTCCAACTGAGGTTTGCCCTATGGGGCCTTAGTACGGCTCACAGTAATAGCGCCTCCCTAAGATTTACTCTATAACGCCCCGGTGGTAAGGCCTGTCTTATGACTTCCGTACCATTGCTACAACATCGAAACGTGTGTTTCTAACCTCAAAAGTTCTGAATTCGCGCGTGAATACTGCTTCCGGTTTTATCCAGTGTTTATTTATTCAGTTTATTACAATATGTATATCTGCGGCGTCAACAATTGAAGATTTAATTTATTTAAACTATTCGAGTAAGGATATAGGGTTGAATGGCGTGTACCTGTTATAATTATGAATGGTTCCTGAAGAAAAAATCTAACCTAACAAATCACCACGTGGTTATAGTGCGTATGATGTGTACTAAGTGATGTGTTCAACATACTCATACGAAAACAAAATATCAACAAATTGAATGAAATGAACCTTTAAGAGCAATAACAACATAGCGAAAAAGTACTTTTTTTTTTTAACTTTGGGTTTTTGTAACCAATCGCCCCCGTGATTGTTACTTCCACGGTCCAGGGTCCTTCCCTCTTATCCTCCCCAATCTTTCCAACTATTCCTCTACTCTTCCCTCCATTCTCCCATACGTGCGGCTGCAGCCGACTTATTTCTGCACTGTATCGCATTTACCAAGGGCGAAGGGAAACTGCAGAAAACCTTGCCGATACAGCCGGTGCCCGACTAGTCTCCACGGGTGGCAATGCGAGCACGCGCTCAAGTACGGCCACCAGAGGCGCTCAGGCAGGCATCTCCTCAGCTGTGATGCAATGAGCCAGCCAGTGCATGGCTAGAAAGCCACCATTCGCACGATGAGAACCGTCCAAGGGAAGCCACCAAGCCGTACACCGACCGCTCATGTATCACAGACAGGTGTTTGGCCATGGATTTATGAAGGTGGAATCCGAACCACCCGGGATTGCAGCAGAAACACTTGAAAAAATTTTCAAATTTTCATTGGTGATTTGGCCGGGATTCGAACCCGGGATCCGTGGCGTTCGATTCCGAGCCCTTATCCACCGGACCAACCGCTTTCCCCAACATAGTGAAAAAGTATTAATATATAATGTGAAAAGTAATGATGAAAGTAATAATAACCTAAAAAATAATATAATAAAATAATATAATAAAATAACCTAAAAAAATACATACATAAACGTGTATATATGTATTAAGAGGAAGCATTATAATGGCACAGTCAAGGAGCTCAATCAGGTCCGTGTTTAGCAGTCCGATCAGGGCCTGGTCACGCAGTCTGATCAGGGCCCAATTAGTCAGCCTGCATCACGGCATTATGTGCCACACCGTTACATTTCGTGCCAGGGCGCTATCAGGTCGCCTTGTAAGCGCCTTTATACGGCAATGAGGCAGCCTGATAACGGCCTGAAAAGGTGCCTACTATAATTTCAAGGCAGGCTGTTTTTATTATATATTTAAATATACAGATTTCTGTAGAATAAGCTCCAAGATTTAGAGGCTGAGTGGATATCGAGTATCTGATGAGAAAAGTCTTCAATAATTTATTTCGTCGACGCATTGTTAATGGCATACTGCAGATCGACTGCAACTTTTTAATCAATTTCTTATCGGTGCTCCTTCCTAGGAAAAAATAGCTAAAACTTTTTTCCTCAGCAATTATGGAGATCTATTTATCTGCTCAGTTTTAGATGCTATTTTTGGACGAATCTGTACAGGTATTTATATGAAAAAGAATATATACGTCGTATCGTATCTCTCACGTACATGTCTCTTTGTGAACGTCCCTTTCTCTTCCATTTTATTCCTTATCCGACGACTCGGTGTCTACACGGAAATCTGTTGGGGAGCTCGGATATCTGCCAAGGACAGCGTACACGTTCGAGACTATTCATTGCCACGGGCTTATATAGCTACAATATATTAAATATATATACACATACGTCACGTACATTGAGAAATATTTCGAGCCTCTGGAAATGTGTCTTTTGGACCGATGCGCACGTAATTCGAAAAAAAATCTCAGACACCAACAACTTCAGGACCTTGAATTTTTCATGTCATTCAGGCAGGCTCCAAGTCTATATTTCTATTATATCGATTGTATCTTTTGTGACGATAAACTAAAGAAAATGTTTTTAGAAGAATTAAAAAAAAAAATTTTTAATTTTGAGAAGCCATTTCAAATACTGTACTAATAAATAAATCGTTAAACAACAACAATACAATTATTGCCTGTATTAAAAATGTTTCATAAAAATGTTTAATTTATTATAAAAAAAAAATAACGGCCATCAATCACGATCTATTTCGTTGAAATAAATGCCTCAATTTTTCTTCTACTGCAGCACCTTTTTCCCCCATACGGCTAATGACTCTCTCGTCACCTAAAAAAAAAAAAAATCGCAAGCTACCCCAGTCACGAGACGTTGTTTTTTAACCGAAAATATAAATGGAGAGCAGAGAGAAGAACGAGGAGAAAAAAGGTAAAAAGAAGGACGAAGAGTTTTAATATAAAAGTACAACTTTCGCGAGATGTGTATTAAATTAGCACGCTTTAATCTCCATCTCACGCCGAGTCTAGGGATCGGAGAACTCGAAGGTTTCGCGACGAAGCAAGACTGACAAAGTTTTCAATTCAGAAAGCGAGATTTTATTTTCCCATGCAGCCTCCAACGGGTACTTCGTTTACTACTTTTTATTTGTTTTCACTCTGCTACACATATGTGTGTACCACTTCCTCAAAATAAAATTTTCGAAATTTTCACTATTGCCAAATGAAATTTTGCTTGATCAATGAAAAAAAGTTCCATCGGCAAAAAAGGAAATGTATTCCATTCAAGATAAAATATTTACTTTCCGTAATTTTTGCACATTCAGTTAATAATTATTCTCATTTTCCTCAACTGCAAGAAACGACAATTTTTGAAATGTAGAAAATAGCGGAGGCATCGAAAAAATTAATTTTTGTCGACGTATAATTTAGTTGGATAAAATGAATAATCAGTCGCAATGCATTGTTTAATTTTAAGCTGAGCTTGCATTTTCAACGAAACGGTGAGATACTCTTGGATGTTATAAAGCTCGGAAAGCGACGTACGGATTTAGTCGAATCGTATGCAGGCGAAATATATATCTCCACACTGGCCGAAAATGGCAGGGTGGGGGACGGGGGGAAAAGGTATGAGGGAATTCGAGCATTGCTTCGTTTCGGCGTAACTAAAACCGACGACTGTTATGATCCGAGATAATGCTCGAAGCACGGAGAATGAGTAACGACCTCGAAAACGCTTGCCGCGCTTCTATATCCTTGCCAGAATTGTATAACTTTCAACATATACAGAGGGTCCCTCAAATAAGTATCAGAACCGAGAAATTAGATTCCCAATATAATTTTTGATCGAAAAGCCCTTCGAGTGATTCTTGATCCGACGATTCGTTGCTGAGTTATTAAAGAGCCAATGAAATGCACTAGGCCAATCAGATGCACGCACTACGATGGGCCGGACGCGCGATAGGCGGGACTTGTCAAGTAAATACGCCTGATTGGCTTGACTTTCAATTATAAATAACTCAGCGACGGTTCGTTGGATCAACGGACGGCTAAAAACTTTTCGATGCAGAATTTTATTGCGCACATAAATGTTTCGGTATTGAGAGGCATTTAACCGACCCTCTGTGTATATTCCTGGTTTATGTTATAGGATGCTGATGTCTCTGGCAAAAAGAAAAATTCTCGAGAACAGCGCAGATTGGTTCGTCCGGAATAACCCAACCAGTCCAGATTTATGTCCAGTGTTCTCTTTTTTTCTCTTTCACTGTGACATCGTAGTTTTCTGATATCTCTCGATACACCTGATATTCTGATATCACCACAAGCTCCAGTTAACCACACCGTTCCGAACAAAACGGATGGCAGTTAAAACAAAAAAGTGATCTTCGATTCAAATCCCTCTCATCACTTGTTTCATACCATAAAATCTACGAATCCAGATTTATCTCCAGATACACGAATACATCCATTATCGAGAGCCAAGTAAAAGATAGTTTTCGAATCGCTCACTTGTGTTAATATGCATTTAACGCTCATAACTTTTTTCTTTCATTTTTAGAATCTTTTTTTTTACGCAGTAGCAAATCAAACAATCTATGATTTTGTTTCCGGAAAAATTTGTGGAACGTTGTAAAAAAAATTCAATCAGAGCTCTGTGAGAAACACCCTACTAAAAACATTATTCCATTCTCCCTTCCATCTAACACCACATAAAAAAAGGACAAGAATTTGGCTACTCTAAAAATGAGTGGGAAACGTCATATTTTGCAGATGTAAGTTTTTCTTTTCGTTTCACATTTTTTGTATTCGTACCTTACTTTTTTGTTAAATTGTAAGTTTTTTCATTACTTTAAGTGCCCCTTAAGCCGGGGAACGAATACTCGCGTCTTTTATTACCACGAGCCTCGACGTTCTCTTCTCTGCCCTCTCAATCTCTCTTTCTCTCTTTCCATCTCGGTGTTGTTCTCGATTTTTGCTTCGCGCACGACGAGAGTAAAAACCCCTCAAGTGAGTACATAATAGAACGAAAAAAGAAAGCTAAAGAAAAACTGGAATAAAGTGGAGAAGTATGGCGAAGAAAAAAAGCTACGACCTTGTAGTTAAGGTTAAATTTGTGGCTCCATAAAATGAGTGTTGTCACTCTCGCCAGGGTTCTTAAATTTCAGAATTTTTTCGTAACGCAGAGCAAATTCGAAATTTTTATATTTTTTTCATTTTTTTGTTTGTTTTATGTAACGGTGGAAAGAATTATCGCGTCTCCGCATTATGTCGAGTGGCAGAGGCATTTCTCTCGTAGCGTCTCGAGTCTTTTCTCCTTCTTCTCGTTCAACCCTTTCCCGCAGCCCCACCTTAATCCTCCTAATTACTCATAATTAGACGCAAGAGGAATCTCATATTATAATTGCCAAGGCCGTACTCCGACTCGTCTTTCTTTCCTGTATTCGCCACACCTAATCTCGAGTCTGAGAGAAAAAGAATTTTTTCCATCGCCCTCACGAACCACAACACATTCGAATTTTTTGTCGTATTTAAAAGTTAATTTAAAAAGCTTATTCGTCTAAATAATCTTATCCCAGAAACTACTGTGAAATCAGTGAGGTTAAAATGTGAAATAATTTTGATATATTCGTATAGGAACTCCCTTTAATCCGTCAGCGGTCGTCCTACGTACACATTGGTCGCGCGATGATAGATTTTCTCACATTTATAGTTTCAAGTACTTGATTTGATAAATAGGAACTTGAGAACAATTTCGCTACAGTGATTGTGGCTATTAAACATTTTTATTTTTCAAAAACCATAAATACAACGATAATTGACACTAAAAACAAAAAAAATAATAATTCAAAAAATTTTTTAACTCTTCTATCATAAAGAAATATAAATTTGGTGAAGATAAAAAAAAATTCAAATGCTTATGCCATTTGAAAATTTTCAGTAATCATCGTTTTGATATAAGTGTGAGAAAAAGTCTCATAGCACGACCGCTGACGGGTTAATTGTTGGTCCCATTTGATACATAACAAATAGAGACACGTGTACACAATGTCTATATTGTAATAAATGTATTAGCATTTCCGTGCAGAGAGTCATGAGCAGCGTATGATGTATGTATGAAAACGTGGCATTGCCACGTATATTATATATGCATAAATATATGTAATACAGATCGAACATATTTATGTATGTATAAGAGAATAAATTATTATATACACCAGTAAACGTACCGTAACGTGCACGGAAGTCAAGTAGAAGCTGGCTTTCGTGAGATTGTAATGCATTCCGAGGAAAACCGCGCACGAGGCGGATACATATATGCATAAATGTATTATGAACAGAGAAGGGATCGTTGGAAAGCTTTCCGAAGTATAGAGGATGGAATGTAGAGATAGATGTGTGTGCGGACGAAAGATAGTCGAGACGGAGTAACGGGAGAAAACGAGCACAAGAGTGAGACGGAGAGAAAGAGAGGGAAATAAAGAGGAAGGAAAATGAAGCTTTTATTTTTTTCTTTTTCTCTCCCCTGTTGAAGCTTTCGACGTATAGGAGATGAAATACAGAAATGAATGTGGGTGTAATAGTTCATGTAACATCGTAGAACTGAGACAGAAACAAGAGAGAGAGAGAGAGAGAGAAAAGCTCAGCTTTTACTCCCCTATCTCACGCTCGATGCAAAAGGATGAAGGGACGGGGAGGGGGGGGGGGAGGAGGGTGTTCGCGTCAGAAATTTTGCATTATACGAGACGTGTGTCTCGCTTCCATTTCAGGCTGTATTTTCCACCATATCTGAACCCCGTTTATATAACAACCAATGCTGCGGGAACGCGTCCCGGAAAATTACAACGTCGTGATTTCTGACAGGGTTGGAAGCTCTTCAGGCATGGTCCGACTATTATTGTTCTATACTACTTGCGTATGTTTATCCACGCTTCTACGCGGATATAAATGAATCTATGCGCATACATTTTTATATGTATGCATGAATATACAAAATACGTACATGTGTACGAATGTATATACAAATATATATGTATAAGTTGTTATATAAATACAGAAGGCTCAATAATACCACAACCGGAAGTAGTACGAGCCGGCTGTTACAACTAGACTCCGTTTTGCAACACGTTCACTTGTCCACGCTTGCGAACGTGATAGAGAGTGCGGAAATTTTGCAACAAACGTATAGGACCGCCAGAGAAAATAGAGAGAGAAAGCCATAGAGGATGAAAAGGGGTTGGGAGGGAAAGAATGCCTGCTGACTCGTTTCGTGGTACACGGAAGCTCGAAACATACTCTGGCTCGACGAGGGTTGAGATTTCCTTGGTTCGCGGTACGGGAAACGAAACTCAACCCGCTCTATAATCCTCTTCAACCCCCTTTCACCCTCCATCCTTCTCGCTTCATGTGCACATTTTCCTTCTCGTTTAATGTAGCATTGTGGGTGATCTTCCACATCTGCATACTCAAAATTCCAAATACTTCCTCCGAACTAGTCTCAACTTTAACGTCAAATAATTCTAGTTACACCCTTTTCATTGTCACCTGTAAAAATCTACCCTCAAGGTAATGTAGTTTAATAAACTCACACGTAAACACAACTCAAAATTCTTACAAGCAAATTGTATTTGTATTTTCCATTGTGAGGCATAAATATTGCTGTTACACGTGAACCCTCCAGTGTACCCAGTATTTTTTACTTTCTTTTTTTTTAACACCGTATGTTTGTGCTCGTGCCGGGAAAAATTAAATACGAGATCGAGACAAAGAGAGAAAGGGAGAAAAAAATACGGCAAAATAAAAATGTTTATAGTGAATGTGATTGCGACAGTGCGTTGAGGAAAAAAAAAGAGAGTGAAATATAGTGAGAGAATGAGAGAGAGACTATTGTGTTGTCGCGGATGTGCTAGGCGTCATCCCTTACACACTCGGCAGCCTAGATCCTCGATGGACCGGCATGAGGCCAACGAGAGCCCAGGGAAAATGGAAAGAGATAGGAAAAATGAAAAATAAAAATTTGCTGCCCCAACAGCATCGGAGCATAGCAGTTGATGCGAGCTTGCTATGCTATAAATTCGTTGTTATCTTTTTCCAGGCCCTCTTTTTTACCAACATATATATATTTATATTTTTCTCTACCGTTTTCAAACCTTCGATCCTTAAATTGTTTCGCTATTTATACGTAAAGAAAAAATTACCATACTATCCAACAAAATATTAGATAAAACAGTAAATCCTAGCGCTTCATCCGGGTTAAAAAGTTACGGAAGGTTTTGGCGTAAGGCGTTTTTATCAATATTTCTATTTTCACATCATGTAATTCTTTTGTTACGAAAATTAAATATTTTTAGAGTGAACTTGTCTCAGATTTTTTTAAAGATCGCAAAGTATGTAACATTGTTAAAACAAAATTGTCGATCATGAATTTTTGAACAAGTCAGGTGTGAAAATTCATGTTACCGTTGTCACTTTTATAATCTCAACAGTGTGAAAAACTCGTTGAAACAATTGTATCACAATTCCAGTGGCAAAACGTGTCTGGCTAAATATTGACCTTTTCTACTGCGGACATAGTGCGGTGAGGATTTCGGTGGTTTCGAGCAAAATAAACCTAAGCAAAATTACTGTGGCGTCGTGAGGACGCAGACAACGTCCGGCTTTCTACAACCACGATCGCTGTTGGGCTACACCAACACATAAAACAGCTTGTCAACCGTCAGCAACTTTCCGGAAAGCAAACCTCGTGGACGACAAGAGATCTCCTGGAACTCGAGAGCTATGCCATATCCGTTTTCCCTCCGTTTCTCTCTCTCTCTCTCTCTCTCTCTCTCTCTCTCTCTCTCTCTCTCTCTCTCTCTCTCTCTTTCTCTCTCTCTCTCTTCTCTTTTGCGATAAATAACTTTTAGCCCCTTTGAATAACTTTGTTTTTTTTTTGCAACTTTTGTCCTACGAACAGACTCATCAAAGAGCAGAGTAAACAAACTTTAAAAATGAAATTATATAAATGGAATTTTTTTTATTTTTGTACTTTTTAGAAAATACACATTGCATTTATGGTAGTTTTGGAAAATATAATAAAAGACGCTTTATTTAAAAAAAAAATGACTCAATAAAATAATTGATACACTGTTTTTATTGTCCTATAAAATAAATGTGAATTTCCTGTAAAACATATCTCGTAAATCATAAAATCGCGAATATGCTCATGACCCATATTTCTACGACATAAATCCATCATGCAGCTCTATTACCTGCGGGCCTAACTTTCAACGGAGCGTGGGATATCAAAGTCGCGATAAATCCATGTGTCTTTGCAGGTGCGACTGACAGTCGTGGAGGATTCGCGTGAGACTCGCATGTCCGTGAATGATCTGTCGATATCTCCTTCTGTCCCCCGTTACTATAAAATTGAAATAAAACATTGATTATTTAAAGAGACTTGAATAAATTAAACATTAAATATAAATTAATTTATCATAAATAAAATCATTCAATTTAAAATATCGAAATTTGAATGGCAACACCTCGCCCAATGTAGCAACAAACGCAGACGTAATTTTTCATGGATCTTAAACTTGCTTCACCTTTTCCGGGAGGAGAAGAAGAAAAAAAATGACGAATGAAGGGTAAATTCAACGGGCCGTCGCGATCTCTGGTGTTCAGATGGTAGACTTTGGTCAAGAAAATCCACGGGATCCAGACGTTGAAAGGGCTTTTGGTTGGCGAAGAGGCAGACCGCAGAATTGTGAATGGAAAAGGAAGTGAAAGGAGCATCCAACGGAAAAGGGTGTGGAGCGTCAAAGACAGAGTTCTCTCTCTCTCTCTCTCTCTCTCTCTCTCTCTCCCCCCCCCTCTCCCCCCTCTCTCTCTCCCCCCCTCTCTCTCTCTCTCTTTCTTTCTATTCGTACATGAACTCGACATTCTCTCTTCCTAAATTATACACATATATATGGTGCATTCCTCGCCAAATAGGCCACTTTTGAAGTTCGCATTTTTTATTGTTTTGATTTTTTTCTCTAATAGAGCTCATTGAAAGGAACTTGTCTGATTTTTTTTCAAATTTTTATCTTAACACGTTCATCGGAAACGATTTTTTTTAAAATTTTCCGATTATTTTCTTCAAATATCAATAACTCTCTCAAAAATACAGTAAACCGAATGGATGAGGGGTCAAAATTTCAGTTTTAAAACGTACTTTCGTATGAGAATAGGTAGGAATTCATCAAAATATTACATACATCAATTTTTCAAATTCTAAGCGAGAAATGTTATTTTCCACAGTGTTAGCCCCCTTCGATTTTACTCTTGAATTTTTATCAAAACTAACATTTTTTTAATGACTTTTAAGCCTAGTTTGATGATGGGGAATCGTTCGTTGTATTTTTTATAATTAAATTGTGGATTTTTTAAAATATTAATCATGCATAAATCCCTGAAAAATCATACAAACCGAATAAATAAGGGGGTCAAATTTCTCGTTTTGACAGGTGCTTTCGTTTAAAAATATGTCAACAATTATTTAAAGCTTACATAAATCAATTTTTTAATTATAAGCAAAAAATGTTTTATTCCCGCAGTATTAGTCCCTTTTGATTTTGCTGTTCAATTTTTATAGGAAACTATTATTTATTTAATGCATTTTAAGACTAGTATAATCGTGGGGAAATATTAGTCTAATCAACAACAAAAATCTTTAATAAAATTAACAATTTGAAAAATAGAACTAGCTATTTTCTTACGTTCGTACTTACCTTAAAATTCATTAAATAAATCATGTATCAACATTTAAAAAAACGCAGTGTCTAGTCGTCCGGATACCGAAAAAATTTTCCGTTACATTTGAAAAAACTTTGAGTATTCCCCGCTATAGTTGAAGGAAACTTAGTATTCCCCGCTGTAGTTATAAATTTTCATTTATTTTTCATCCATCAAAATCCATAGAGAATCGTTTTCCCGGACGAATTATATGCGATTATTCGTCCAGATATAAATGAAAACTATCATAAATTGTATATCCGAATGGATTACGTACAAATTACGTACGAGGGAGTTTCAATATACCATTATACTGTAGAAAAGTTAATTAGAAAAGTTAAATAAAACAATTATAATCGCATTCTCGACAAATATCTGGACGAATACCAGTCTTGTATTCGTCCGGTATCCGGACGGCTAGACACAGCCTTAAAAAAATCAACATTAATAAAAAACAAATTAACTTGTACAAGCGCTATGAAAAAAGGTTATTTTACCTTAAAATTGGAAAAACTAGGTGATATAAACTTCAAATAATTTTTCACATATTTTTAAACAAAAGTACATTTCAGATAAAAAATTTTAACCCCCTAAATGATTCGCTTTGTTCGATTTTTCAGGGAGTTATAGATAATTAATTGTAAAAAAATCTATATTTTAATTATAAAAATATATGACGGACGATTTCCCCACGATCGCACTAGACTTAAAATTCGTCAAAAAAATAATAGATTTTTATATAAAATTAACAGCAAAATCGAAGGGGGCTAACTATGTGGGAAAAAACATTTCATGCTTAGAATTGAAAAAAATTGATTCATGATAATATTTTTTTTTTGATAATATTCTGCATATTTTTAAACGAAGGTACGTTTTAAAATAAAAATTTTGACCCCTCATCCATTCGGTTTACTGCATTTTTGAGAGAATTATTGATATTTGAAGGAAAAAATCGGAAAATTATTCAAAAATTCGTTTCCGATGAACGTGCTAAAATAAAAATTTGAAAAAATCAGAGAGTTCCTTTCAATAAGCTCTATTAGAGAAAAAAATCAAAACAATAAAAAATGCGAATTTCAAAAGTGGCCGATTTGACGTGGAATGCCCCATATGTACTTCGTCGACGGGGTTGCAATCGATGAACCCAAGAATTCTCACGTTCTATGGATATCCACGACTTTGAGCTTTTTCCTCTCACTTTTTCTTCCTTTTGCACTCTGTATTGCCATGTAGTGAAGACTTAGAATTCGTACACGAGACACTCGAGTTATTCGAGGTATTTGAAAGCTCCCAGTGACTCACACTCGATCCAGTCTGACGTGTAACATACATTCTAGAAGTGATGGAGAAAAAATTCAGCTGAAGTGTAGTTCAATTTCAGTTTCCTTTAAATAATTAGTAATTGGCATTCTACAATTTTAAATATATTTTTGGCAAATAAAAGGACTGTCTTTGATGTTTGGGTCATTCTCGTTTTTAATTCTTGCAATGTTTAATCAATTGTTAACTAACATCCATTTGCAAAGAACAGAATCAATATAATGGAGATTTAACGATGAGTGAATATTGATTGAATTCTAATTGAACGTCATGAAAATGTAAATTTGAGATATTAAGAAAATACTGACGAAATATTTCAGTGTACAAAAAATTTCATTCATTTTTACTTTCCCTCTAAAGAGTATAAGGATGACGAGCATTATTACAGTCGGTCGCGTATACGTTCCACTTACTCAACGATGCGGGCACAGTCTTAAAAATTCTCGGTGCTAATCGCGAGCGAGCTTTGAGGTGCATTGATGAAAATCCGACGAGAGTGGAGTATTTAATTCGTCTATGAGGGGAGATAAACCGAGGTACTTTGTGACGAAAGAGATGAGTGTCCCAGGAGAGATCCAATTTTCGTTCAGAATCCGAGATTTTTTGCGTTATGCTAGACCTCAAATGAGGATGCTGAATTTTCGAAATGAACGAAGAGAATCAAAGAGACATAGAACAAACAAGAGGAGCAACTTAGACCGAATGATTTTCTCATTTTTCCTTTCATTTCGCCAGCATTAATTGGTAATTGAAAAAAAAATTCATCAAATTTACCTTCATACTATAAAATTTCATGAATTCTTTTTGAATTTTTTATTTTGTTTCTGACGAAACGTAGTTAAAGCTCCAACAAAAGCATTACGAGCGAAAGCTCTCGGACAGGGCTATTAGAAGGGAAAACACAAAGAATGCCCCGAGGGACGAGAAAAATTAAATTATCCCTTATCCTTTTGCGAGGAATGGTATTTTTGCACGCTTGTAGTTTGGTCCACAGGGTGAGGCAATGATAAATTATCTCAAAAAAAAATTTGCATTTTTTTCGTAAAAGAAACTCAGAATAAAATTGAAATTCTAAATTTTAGTTCTGGAAATTATTCCATTTTTTAAATAATTTTTTATGTCAATCCTCAACTATTGGGACACTCGTAATTCATCCCTCGACTACCCTGTATACAATCAAAACATAACTATTACTACATTTCTACGTTTTTCCACAAGAGGGTTGGAATTATTTTTCTTTTTTCAAGTTTTTTTTCACGCTTGTATTCGTACTTTTTTGCAGTCCTCCATAGTCCATTCGTTCTTGGTTCATCCTCAAACAACTTTTCAAGCATCCTCAAAGCGTTTTCCCATTGTTTTCAAGCCCTGCACGAATTATTAT
The DNA here is from genome assembly GCA_963989365.1 of Rhimphoctona megacephalus. NCBI lineage: Eukaryota > Metazoa > Arthropoda > Insecta > Hymenoptera > Ichneumonidae > Rhimphoctona > Rhimphoctona megacephalus. The sequence goes on from OZ022420.1 coordinate 22,766,801, forward strand.
TCCTTTTCCACTTGTGCGTTAATAAGTCACCAAAATCCTTGCTTTTACCAACGTTACACACTCACATTTTACGCCTCCATAAATTTCTAAACTATACCTACGAGATTTGTGCTCATATAAAAACCCCGAAAAAAATGTTGGCAAAAAAATATACAGGGTGCCCCATTTTAATTTATAGAGTGAATAACTCAGAAAAAAAGGTTCTATAAAAATGTTTGCGCTGAACGTAAAGCGGTTGGAAAAATAATTTTCTGGCATAAAACATCAAATTTATGGGGCTTCTATGTTTGCAAAGTGGTGGTCAATTTTCCTATCGTTTTTTCAACAATATTTGCTGGATTTTGATTGAGAAAATGTTTCCGCAAATACTTGAGATTCATGATTTAAGAAAAATAAAAAATAAATAGAAACACCACAAAACGGCGTATTTTGTTAGAGAGAACATGTTGCATCAGTTGAAGCGTAGTTTTACGGTCACATTCGTATTCGTTTTCCTTATGCCAAGGATGAGAAGAGAAAAAGAATTGTTTTTCGGTATTTGGTTAACCACGTGGACGGAAGAATCAGTAGAGAACCCTCATTACGATTCGACAGTCCGGGATATCATCCTAGCCACGTATATTCGCGTTCGTTCGACCGAAAAACCGCGGAAATCGCTGCGGTAAAAGAAAAGAATAAAAAAAATCATTGAGGAACGATAAAATAAACGAAGGATGATGGAGGAAAAACAACTGTGTATACACGCGTGCGATGGACGAATTGCGATCGTGTTCCGTTGGAATTGGACCTCCAGATGCAGCTCCATTATTTTTTTATTTGATTTTTTCAAATATCGTTTTTATTCATTTTATTTCATTGTTTTTTTCTTTACATTCCATTCCTGTTCACCAACTGTAATAACGGGATGGTGCATTTTGGTCATTTTACGAATTTCAAATGGCTTAAAAATGTATTTCAACTAATTTACCCTCGTCAAAAAAATTTAGCAAGAAATTCAATTTTCCGTTAATAAATTGATAATTGAAATACATTTTCAAAACTTTGAAATTTACATTAAAAAAATCATTTTGAAATTGGTACTCTTTTATTACATTCCGGAAAATAATTTTCTTCTCATTTTTCTGAGATTTCGACCTCGAGAGATAGTTACGAATGCTTAGTATTTGATTCTCCGGGGTTTGAGAGGAATTTTGAGCCACTAATCGAGTGATTGAGTGACGAACCGAGGTTGATGGGTCCCTTAGAGTGTCGGGAATTGTTTTGTGCTTGTATGTGACACGAGTCGAGAATGGCCAATAAGTAAATCCCCGGTTGGTAATCTAACCTCGGTCAACTATATACCTACTTTCCCGCCCCTTAATCCCAGTAGTCTCCCGCTTCGAGTGTGTCCAATTTCAGCAAATTTCGTACAGGTCCCACGTGAATCGAGGCTAAATATAAGCAAGGTTGAAACTTATGAGAAAGGATATGTGCGAGGAACATTTTGTATAAGAACTAAAATCTCAAAAAAAAAAAATCTTGTATAAAAATTCACTTTGGTACGAAAAAAATCAAAAAACGTGCTTGAGCTCAGTTTTTTTTTTTAATTATTATAAAACCCAAAAAAGTAATTCGAATGCTCCGTCCACAATCATAATAATTTTGAAAATTGACGATAAATAAAAAACTGACAAGTGTAAAAAATGTAAAAATTCGCTCTAAAAATGAATTTTCCAATCTATAATTAAAATAAATAAACTCGAAGCTATTATTTAATGACTCAACATGAGAATGATCTTGCTGACATGATCCGTCATGTAGATTCAACTACGGTCGCACGAAGTTTGCTTCGTCCGTAATACAAAGGAGAGATATACCTGAAGAGAAGGGATCGAAATATATATAGGTCTAGACATATATGTATATCGGCAAAATTTCGTGAGGCAAACTCGGTACCGTGAGCATCAGCGAAACTAGCAACAGCGGATGATGTAGGTCCAAGCTATTACGTAATCTGTCAGAGCGTGAATATACGTCCGGTAACATGGGAGGCAGCACGCAAGTGCGTCCATAACAGTTCGAGGGCGGTTGAGCACGCCGTACTCGTGGCAAGGTTTACCGCCTCGAGGGAAGCGTACCTTACGATCATGTCCGATCGTCGATAGGGGTACATACATATTCTATACCTTATACATATAAGGGATATATAGATATATGTGTGTATAAGATCCTTTGTACGATCGTACAATGCAGCAATCCTTGAACTGCGTCAAGGTACAATATGTTTCTCAACATATGTATATAGTTGTATAAGCTACGTTCCAAATGTCTAACTTCCGCTCAAGCTATCAGCTACAATATTTACCAATCATTCCAGCAAGGAATCGAATTTTTTATTTGGTTTTACCTGCAGGGGCAATTTTATATTCTGCACACTGAAAAAAGGCATAGTGTTGAGAACGGAGGCGTAGTTGGCTCAACTATGCCCTGTGGTTGGATACGGCGAAACCAATGGCGTAGTTGACGCAACCTCCACGCGTAGTTGAAGATATTTCGTTGAGCCAACTACGCTCGCAATTTGAAGTAAAACTTTAAATATTCAATAGAACCAAAACATTTTTTGAATAAAATTCAATAAATATTTGAAATAGTATCATCGCATTGCTCGGGAAATGGGGTAAAGTATTTCAGTCAATTGTATCAATCACACTGAGAGAAAAGACCATGGCATATTCCCACAAACCAACATAGTAAAATGTATTATAGTAAAATTAACTATAATGTATTGACAGAAATATCATATTATAAAAAATTTCCGTATGAAAATTAATACACATGTATAGGAAGCTTTTATGCAAATACCGTATATGAAAATTCAGATACGCTGAGGAAAATTGAGAGACGCGGTATTTTAATGATACGAGCACTGTTCAGTAAAATTAATATACTTGTGTATTTGAAAAATCATATACATGTAAGAAATGTTAACCTTGTGCATATTAAAAACACGAAACATCTACTAATATTACTATACAGGTATATTAAAGTTCATGTTACCAGCATAGTAATTTTCAGATTCAAGATTACTAAATTTCAGGCACCGTATAACGTTTTCGCATTACATATGTCTACGATATTTCTAGAGATGTATCATAAAATTTGGTGATCCTTTTTGAATATTAATATACGAATGAATATTAAATAAATTCAGCTATTATGAGTTTTTAAGGGGAATACATTAATTGGCGAACTATTGTGTTCGATTTTTTAAAGTTGGAGGTCGAAATCATGCAGACATCTCAAGTAATTAGTTAGAGTGACTTATCACCACTTGATGCCGTGACAATCAAGTCGAGCAATTGTCACCGTAAAATTTTTTATTATAATCTCAACATCTTGTGTTAAGTTTGGTGTTTACCATTTTCATGTTTTACACAATTTTCTTATATTCGAGCGACTTGTATATATCCTCGTCCGAAGCACGTGCCTCCTATGAGAAAGTCGACGCTCTGCGCCACGCGGTGGCCAGAGCGCGAAGCACGGTGTCCACAAAGCGTTACGAATTTTCTACACTTGTGTATTAATTTTAATATTGAGATTCTTATAATTAATACATAGGCAAATGAATTTTAATACACGGATTTTTTTTTTATAGTGCAGGGTATATTAATTTTTATTCCCATTTTTATACCGTATTTTTAAGAGATCGAGTTATGATGGGGAATAACATGTATCGTATTATTAACATTCATGTGTATCTTATTTTTCAGTTAACTGTCAAGAAAAGTGAAGATCATACTGTAATTTTAATACATTGTTGATAGTAGATGAATTCATATACATTTGTATTAATTATCAATCAAACATATGATTTATTTCAATGCATGTCCACAAAATTTTCAGATTTTATATGAATATTCAATGTTATGTATCTTAAATTCCGCATCAGTAACCAAAATTTATGTTCATTTTTCAATTTTGGCATACGAGTGTAATAATTTTCGTTTCATACACCCGGTTTGTAAATTTCATTTACCGTTGTATTGTAAAAGTATTGTAAATTTCATATATTTTTTAACAGTGTAGTTAACTTAATTATAATTGAAATGTTCATTTGAACATACGATTTGAATGGTGTGTATAACAATATCTTAGATAAAAAGTATTATTAGCCGTGGTAAAAAGTTTAACAATACAAAATATGGTAAATACAAAACTATGAACAAGTTGCCATGTAGACAAAAATATGATCAACAGTAAGCATATTTTCATTCTGATCGGACCATCGCAATTTTAATCACCTTTACACTATTTACATAGTAATTATTAATTTCCGGTAAGTAAATCTCACTAAAATACTTTACGACAGTAACTATCAACGAAACATTACGACCAATTTTATTTTTCAGCTAGAATAGCTATTTTTTACAGTTACAGTAACCATCTTAGTTGCTAATGGCAAGTAACCATACTAGTTACAGTAACAGTACGGCCCTGATAAGCATGTACCATTTTCTTTCATTAATTTACAAAATATCAGCTTAGCAGGTTGAATCAGTGCTAGACTCGCAATACAATGATCTTGAATTCGATTCCACCTAACGGACTTAATTTTTTTTTTTTATAATTGCTTGCATTCATGAATCCGTTTCTCCTTTTAAATAGACATGTAGCAAAATAATTTTTGTAATAATATCTAGAATTAATTATCCACGTGCCTATCTAAAAAAAGAAAAAAAAATCATTTATGCATGTATTTCTGTCACCTCAGGGAAACATACTGCATAGTTGAAATATAGTCAGAAATACCATATTTTTTCTCAGTGCATGATTGGATTAAATGAATTGCATTATGTAATCAAAACGTACAATGATTGTACCGAACAATTATGGTTTTGAAATGACTGTAAGAAAGATTTGAATTTATATATATATGATTTTATATTTTACGCTTTTCAATAGTAAATATTATTGATCGATTTTTTAGGTCGTCCTCTTCTCTCTCGTAACACCGCCTCTATCCTGACAATCTGATATAATTAGGTGGCAAACCTTTTTACATCAGCGTACTTTAATTGTACGATAAAGGCCTTAAACGTTTTTACCTCGCCTCGTAAAACAACACTGATAAAAGAAATTTGTTGATTCATCAAAATTTTTGTTGAATCTACAAATTGTGGCGAACAAAATGAAATTCGCTAACTCAACAAAAATTTGATTAAATCAACCACTTAATTTGCTGGCTCAAACAAATATTGCTCATTACGATGAAAATATTGTTTAATCAACAAAATTTTCTGTTGAATGAACAAATTTCATTTTGTTCGCCAAAATTTGTTGATTCAATAAAAAATTTGTTGAAACAACAAATTTCCTTTCTCAGTTAAGGGTTCGGCTTAACTCGGCGACCATTCGTGGGAGTGATCGTTATTAGTTATTTAATAATTCAATGACGGAGCCTTATGGGCACACGGGCGGTGCGACGCTTACGCGAGAACGCTGAGTCTGTGGCCCTCTAGCGGATTTCTGCCACACCAGAAATCCAGCCAGGGAATAAGGCTGTCCGGTTACAATATATATAATTCGTGTTAAACAAAACTTATTGTATGCGCAACGAAATTTTAGTAGCTTTAGCAAAAGGTTTAGTTGTTCGAATAGTAACAAAAGATTACATTCAAATTACTACTAGATGATTAGCTTAATCACAAATTATATTCCGTTGATCTATGGTGTCATTAAATTCAATTCACGTGAAGAAGTTTATTCGATGCTATTATTTTATTGAGTCATGGACAAACCATATACACCTCAACCTCCGTGTGATTATTTCAAATTCAATCGATTCTGTGTCTCAAGTTTCATTTCTTTTTTTTTTTCAATATAACCATTTATTGCGATTGCATCACATGAAATACAATACATTGAACTCAAATAAATTAAAATTTAGCGGTAAAATCGTGGCGTAGTCGTCTCAACGAAAAGACTTTCAATGGATCAACCACCGGGTGATTAGCTGAACGTAATATGAGACTATTGGCGCAACGAGAATCATCCAACCTCATCGCGTAGTTGGCAATACTTAAATTTTTTTTCGGTGCAATTGAGGCTCAAACGAAGATTCAATTTTATTATTATCATTCGGATTGATAATGGGGTCACAGTATGCATCTTGGTAATTTTCCTCAGTAAAATCATTTGCATTTTTCTCTAATGGAGCCCAGAGTTCAGTGGTTAAGAAAATTGCGAGAACGGCAGTTCAAAGAGAGAGAGAGAGAGAGAGAGAGGGAGAGAGAGAGAGAGAATAAGAGAAAGAGAGATTAGAAGGGATCGCGTTGGTTCCGAATGATGATATTTCTGACGTGTTCTTGACGTTACGAGACACGAAAACTGCGAAGGGAAAAACGACGGGCCCGAGAGGTCAAGAGAATGAGGCGAGTGCTAAAAAGGAGGTTGAGTTTCAACAATCGCTGAGTAGACACACTCGAAGGACAACGAGGAAAGAGTAGGGGGAGGGATTTTGAGAACGAGAGACGGCTAGCGTTACACTCGCTTCGTGCACATTTCCGTCACACGAAGCGGAAACGAAATGAGGACACGATCGTGGGCAGGGGCGTGGAGAAGAAAGGGAGAATCGCCCTTTCTTACGTCTTTTTTCATCCCTCACACACGTGGATCGCGGACCTCTCACTCACTGCGGCTGCGTTTCCCCAACCGCAATGTGAAGAAAGTCGTATAGTCGCCATTTTACGAGAATCTCAAGAGAGAAAGAAAATAGAGATCCGATTTCTTGACAAAAAAGGAACAAAATGTTGCAGTCTTCGCAACGGAATAGATCAACGTGTGCAAAAAAACAGTGCAGAAAAAAGTGCAGCTTATTTCACCATGAAGATCTTTATTCGTGATGAAATTTTACAACGTAAAGTCTTTGAGAGTTTTTCGATCTGTCGAGATCACGATCAATTATTAATTATTGATTATTTGTATTTTAATAAACTTTTTCAAGGTTCAATAAAAAAAAATTGATTCTTTTGTGGGCCATTGGAATTGAATTTAAAAAACTTTTTTTGTTTATCGACATAATTTGCATGGATATCCAAAAATGAACAGCAATGGGTTTGGAGTTTTTGGGTCAAAATAAACTTGGTTACAGTCTCTGTACCATAAATTTCACGAATCCCGAGGTCATTTTCCTGATGACAAAATATAAATACAAATATAGGTTACTCAGCAGGAGAAAAAAAGGCCAAACTTCACATACAATGTGGAAAACTAAACCTTTTTTTAAACAAAAATAATTATACTCATACATACAAGTAAATCGTAAAAGTTGATCTACGGTCTGAGGTCGATATGGTAAATATATTGTCGACCAGAGTCAACGAGCGAGAGAGATATAGAGGTAAATTGCAAATTCCTAAACGGTCACGAGAAACATGGATCCCTATTTTATATATGTATACACATATATGCGGCATGTTTCGAAGGTTCGTCGAACTAGAGACCTCGGAAGGTATTTCCAAATATGCGTGTCAAGAGTGAACTATGTGTATCCACCACATTTTCGCTGAAAGAGGAGCCACGACTGACTATGCGGAAACGTAGCCATTATCGTCTATGCTACTCTGCCTTTGGTACCAATAAACCAAAAGCATTGAGTTTATACAGGCTGGCCTCGAAGTTTCGACGTCATTTCGGAGCTATCACCCGAAACCACCTGGAAACGCTTGGCCCACTCTGTATAAGCTCTGAAGATCAAATAACCAGGAAACAAGCATTTCTGTTTTCTCTCTCTCATTCGCCATACGAACGTGTTATGAATCGTGTGTGTGGGTGAGTGTGTATGTTCCATTAGTTCGAGGAACATTAGGCACGTCCCTGCCATAATTTGGAGGCTTGGAATTTTTTCATCTCAATTGCAATCGCCATTCGAGCTTAGGAAATGTCGTACAGAGGCATTTCCGATACCTGATATTGATCCATTAAGGGAAACAATAATAATTAAATAATAGTGCTAGCTATAAATACTTCATTGACTTTTATTAAGACATCGACATTCTTTTTCCACCCTAATAAATTCTCATAATAACATGACGTCATAAATACGATGGACCTTACCTATACATGAAAATCAGTTAGTTAATTGATTCCGTAAATGGTGTGAAGTCAATTGAGAAAAATCGTTAAAGTATGAAAATTAATCATAATATTGCCTCGGAAGATGAAAACAGCGCAGAGACAAAAGAGTGATATTAACTTGATACGAAAGATTGCAGCTACATCCGGCTGAAAATAATAGAGAAGAGTCAGAGAGAAAGCGAGAGAAAAAAAGTAAAAGTAAAAGTAAAAGACTAAAAGCGAGAAAATTGTGGGTGAGGAATAATGGCGAGCGGAAGGGAGAGATAAAATCGGAATTAAAAAAAAGACACTCTCAAGAAGAAGGAGCGAAAGGGGTAAAGGGAGAAAAACCTAAAAGAAAAATGAAGCCTGAGGAAGAATGGTAACGTTTCCTGTAGGTTGGACAGGTCGAACGTCGTTGTCGTCATCGTCTTCGTTGTCAGGATAAACCACACCGAGAAAACGATGGAAAGATGGGGACACCTCTTTCTGGTGCTTTGTTCGCGTAATTCCGTGCGCGAGACGACCGCGAACAACCAACAATAGATGGAAATACACATATATACATATTTATATATAAATAGAGAGAAATCGAGGGAAAAAGACGTGTAGATTACTCGCTAAACTCGTTTTAGCACAAAACTCTTTCTCACTATACTTTCCTGTCTCGCTCATTCGCAATCACTGGTTCGCAATAATTAAGAGAACTCAAATATGATGAATCTTTCTACGGATTCTATCTCTCCTCCTCCTTCTACTTCTCTTTACACGTCTCGTTTCTTTTTTTTAAATGGTTGTTCTAATTTGTTTTTATATAAAACATTGTATTTATTAACTTAACAAATTATATTGATGTTATATTACTGAAATTTGACTTTTTCGACAGGAGAAAATGTGGGTCTTGAGATCTTGATGAATTAAAAATTTTATTATGTTCGTTTTTTTACTATATACGTTAATTTCTATAATGGATATATTTTTTTACAGCCGATAGAAAGGGAAATAAAAAAAAAGAATGGACGGAAAGAGTCATTGTTGGAAAATATATGATAGGCAACATCGAGAACGTAACAATCTCCGTGGGAAAGAGGATTTCTGGCGAGGTGGACGACAGTATTGAGAGATTTTTCGTGCCAAACGATATGCAACGAAACGTCGTTCACGAACGACGTGTTTTTCTATACATATGTATGCTAGAGCTTGACTTTTCAGGCTCAAGTTATCTAGAATCCTCACTATTCGCGATCCCCACCTCTGCCTATTCACGATCTACGAGAAAAAATACGAGAGTGTGTAAGTATAGGAAACACCGTTGGTGGAGCAGACGAGGACACACGTAGTACACAGTTTTCACGTTCTCTATCGCTTTTTGATACCCAGAAACACCTGCTGTGAATTTTGAAGCACAGCTTTCTTCCTATCCTCTCTCTCTCTCTCTCTCTCTCTCTCTCTCTCTCTTTCTCTCCATTTCTCCCTTTTTCCTCCCTTTTTCTCTTTGCCTTATTCTTTTTCTTGTTATTCTCTCTTTGCTTCTCGTTTCTGACTTTTCTTTCTTCTTTTCTTGTTCTTTCATTCCCTTTCTTTCTTTCTCTTATTTATCTTTTATTGAACTCTGATTCGTTATAACTTTATGTCAACCTTCTGTTATTTTTCTCTTTATCTTAGTTCAACTTATTTTCTCTCTTTTATCTTTGTCTTTTTCTCCCTTCTTTTTTCTCACTGCATTACATTTCATTCTCTTCCACTCCGTTTCTTATGTCGCGTTTTTCTAGTTCGTCTTTTCCTCTGCCTAAATTTACATAGAATATCGAACGTTGCAACTTGAAACGATCACGGTTATGATCCTCGTCGTGAAAGACTCGCGTGAAGGCTATGTATAAATATCTATATATATTATAAATTTACCTAATATCCATACACATGAACACCATATTATCCTTATATGAATGAATATATTCATAAATGTATAGAAATATCGATTTGTTCACATGTATAAGTATACATTTTTGTGTGTGGCACGTTTCGTAGTCATATATACATTAACTACTATATGCAATGCACTACAATATTATTTACATAATTTTATGGGATATATTGGAAATGGGGAGTGAAGGAGAAACGGTTTGACGACACAGCGATGTACGAATCGATTATCCATATAATCACGCTATAACCTCTCTTTCCTGTACTCACTATCGCGACAAAACGTTCCTATCTACTTCAATCGAACTATCCTCACGTTCCACGTATTCTCACGTGACAAATCATATTCGTTCTAGTAAATTTTTTTTTTTAAAGTCGATAAAATATCAAACATTTTCGAATAAACGATTCGAAATAAAAAAATGTAATTTTTTTTTCGTATCAAGACGAAAAATCGATTTTATATGATCCATGATGCGGCTAATGGATTAATTCTCGTTAACATATACATATAGGTATAATGTGCCTTATAACCTAATGTATATAACTCATAAAGCGTTGAACGCATGTCCGTCAACACGAGCGAGAATCTCTCGTGTGTTAATGGAACACGACGATATACTATGTGACGTGATACATGGGAATGTGAGAGGATCTCGCTATGGACGTTAACCATTTTCCCAAATCCCGGCCACACTACGGGGAAGCCCGCAATGTGGGATATTCACATATTGTGTATATATATTTAAAGACGAAGAGGGAGTGAGAATACTTTGGTGCGGTGCATTTTGCCATTAGCATGGCACACACAATTCGTCACAGTTCGGTGGGATGTGAACTTGGTGGTAGAGGAGACTGATGCAGCTGACTGCATCGCGAAATTTGTTTGCCCCTGCCCCCTGTTGAACATTCGATCGAACCTCAACCGAATGCTCCCAATGATTATCCCATTTGTTCGACAGAGCACACCGAGTTATTCCAAGTTTACAATCGAAAAAACCTTTTCCTGTCTTCCCCCCCTCGCCTCCACATCATAGTGGCATAAAAATATTTGTCATATCATAGAACTGTATATTTATGTACAGAGTATGCTGAAAATCATGTTTACCTTTTTGTAATAGATAGATCACGAATTTCCGGAGAGACAAATCCTTAACCACTTTTTTCTAGGAGATCCCATTGACGAGATATATCAAGGAATTGATGCGGGGCCAATCGTACGCGGTAAAAGCCAAATGCGAAGAGATTGCACTCACTCTGACTACCGCTAGCGCCCACCGCATTGGTTTACACTAATGAAGACATATTTCTGCAACTATCTTTCGAAGAAAAAAATAGCCAAATAGTTTTCGTTTCAGAATTTAACCACCTATTGATCCTAAATAAATTTTCTTACGAATATTAGACGTTTCCACGCAAAATTGAATTATTGAAAAAAATATCATTGATGTTTTTTCTGTTAGTCTGGAACCTACAGAAAAATAAGGCTTTACTGGTTGGCGCAAAATTTTGTCGCAGCAGACACGGTCCACGTCCCGTTCCAAGTAGTGTTGGCTGGTGACGGGGCAGACAACTTTCAAGCCTTCAGGATACACACGACTTACACGGAGGATAGAGGTAATGAGAGAAAGAGAGGAGAAACATTGGGAATTGTGCAGAGAAGCAGTGCGCTATCTAGTTTGAACAAAGACGTAAGCAATTAGGAAACTCGACAAGGGTCTTAATTACGTGTGCGCGAAATCCTAGTCAAATATTCTCCGTCTCTCTCGGGCTCATTTACATTGGTAGCAAACGTTTTCCTTGTCGCGATATCATTTCGAGTGTCATAACTGTCGAGATATAAGAGACGAAGAAGGTTGTTTATTCGTCCTGGAGACATTTTTAAGCGATGTATTACCCTGACAGTGCCTCAAACTTTTTTCATCAACAAGTAAAATGTTCTTATGTTCAAAGGGTCATTTATTTTGATACGTGATTCATTGCTGCTTAATTAATGCATTATAAAATATCTCAATTGAATAAGAGAATTATATGGCGCATGAGCTTTAAAAGGAATATCTTGGATTCTGTTTGGTTGTTCAACAGCGAAGCCTGGGTGAAAAACGAGAAACGGACAAACGGACGTTATCTTTGACAGTGATGCCTAGTTCGCACTCTGTGCCCGATACTAAACCCGACAAGTCTCTCAGCGTATAGCTCGCAGATAACGCAACGAGAGTGATCGTGAAGTCACCAGGACGTGTTTATAAGCTTCTAAAGAGGGTGTCATAAATGTCATGCTTAATAATAATAATAATAATAATAATAATAATATAATCTAAAATTCTATAGAGAAAAACCTGGAGCTTGCTTATGTTTGAGCTCTGTGAAAATCTATACGGAGGAAATTTATTGGGTTTGTTCTGGTTTGGGCTGATCAGCGACTGTCAATGAATCCCACCAATTGATTAATATACTGCAACCCCGATTTAAGGGACCCCGATTGATGAAATTTCTCTCAGAATGCGCCGAATATCGATCGATCTGAGCTCGGTGGGGGAAGCACCCAGTCCAATCCGGCCTTGCATCGGGTGCGCAACGACGGAAAGACGAACCGTGCGCAACCCCAATTTGTTGCAAGTGCGATGCAGAGCCGGTTCCGCCGCTGTTCGTTAAATCGGAGTCTCAGTGTATCTTACGAGAACAGTACTCGGAAAAGAAAAGTACGCAAAGAATTTTGCTTCGCATACTTTTCTTTCCAGAATTTTATGATCTATTCATCTTATGAATATTTCTCTTAACGCTTTAAGACACCGTCTACATGTCTATTCGTGAAGATTTTATAGAGAATGTGGCGACGGTGTTCAGCGGACAGAAACGTGCTTTGACGTTTTTTGGGTAGCAAGATGTGGGGATCATCACAGGAATCTCTCTCTGATCTACGGATCAGTGGTCCAGAAAGGTTGGGCCAGCTGTTGTGCATTCTATATGTCTATAAGTTTTTATTGGAAAATTCATATGGGTGGTCCGAAATGTATATATAGGGTAACTAACACAATCGTCCCAGTTCCCCTTTCGCTGCCTTTTCTATAAATATACATATGTATACATGTATACTCTCGAATCTACTATCCACACGTATGCGACACCGACAACTATTTCGCGCTTCATTTGTGCCCCCTTTCCAGTCATTCACCCTGAACGATCTCTCCCACATGAATGTATATATATATAACGTCTACAAAATATCTCAATGTGCTTTCTGTCGTCCAAATAAAATAGAGTTGAAACAACAAACGTAATAGCAAATAGGATAATCGTTTTCGAGAAAAATTGCATTGACTCTTTAATAGAAAATTCATTGCTCAATGAAGATAAAAAATATGTCACATTTGGTTACGTGAGGGAATACAAAATGTTGATTCGTAGAAAAAAATTCTCCATTAGTTTTTGAAAAAAATCGAAATTAACAAGAAATTTATTTTAAAATTTCATTGTAATTATATTTTCAATCCTACAGCTCCATTTAACACTTAAATAAATATTCATACATTCGTATATATAATATGTATTTATGTACAATATTACGAGAAATTCTTTTTTTATTTATCATCTCTATAGTTACCCTAATGGACAGTAACGAGTGACTGGCCATGTGATCTGTGATGGGTTTAATTACTGTCGTTACCGAAAGTGCTTCGAGCACCGGGAGGATTGTGATTCGAGTTTGGAAGTGAATTGATTTGCTCTCTCTCACTCTCCCTTCCTCGCATTCCCTAGTGAGTGAAACGGACACACATTTTACACGTATATAGAAATACAATTTTCATACATGTACTCTCGACAGCCATTCGGAACGTGTGACAAAAACGTATGTACATTCGTGCTAATCTCTTCCATTATATTTATTCGGCTTTAATTCTTTTGGGCAATACATTTTTTTTGTAGCACAAGTTTTCAATGAAATATTTCGAAATTTCCATCAATTACATCATTTTAATAATAGAAAATGTAACATAATAAAAAGAATCAGTAATTTGTTAATTGTTTTTTGATTTTTCAATAAAGTTCGAAATTTATTCTTTGAGCTGAATATTCAAATTAAATATTGAGGCACGAAAGCTTCAAAACTAGATTCCAATGAAATATTTCAAATCCTCGGATAACTGTCATCATATAATATTGTATATTGCAATCTCAATACCTGTTTTATAGTTTTCTACAAAAATAAATGCAAGAACAAACGAAGTATTCTCACGAAAGATCGAAAAGGATAAAAAGCTTTTAAAAGAGCGGAACGTTGAACAATTCTTCATTAAGGAAGCTCCATCACGTACGGCCGATTTGCATGGGCGCATAAGCAGGGCTTGTTTTTTTCAGTAATTCGCATGTTACCATGATACAGTTGGTTATAAACATATTATTGGTAATTTTATACAAAAATTATTAGTTGTACATCGATAAATAAATACCGTAAAATTAGTACAATTTTATGTTACGGTACTGCATAGAAAAGTATGGCAACGTCGCAATTCTCCATCTCACTCTCTCCTTCGATTTCTTTGTCGTACTTATGACATCCAGCTGACCGCGAGTCGTCGCGTGATAAGGTGTAAAAAATTTTCAATATTTAAAAGAGCTTAAGGTATATTATTTAATGAAAAAATGCATTGATCAAATAGTTCAAGAGCTCAGAAAGGCTTCATTAGATACGTATATTTTGCTTTAGTAATTTATTAAGATATTTATCATTTTTAGTAAACGCTATGTGATATAAAATTTCTCAGATGTCTGTTTACTTTATAATAAAAAACTATTTTTCATTACTGTTAAAAAATAGATGACAGGCTTCATTAATCCATTAAATTATTTATTTTATTTCGATGAAACCAACTTTTCTACTTATACATCAATCACAATCGAATGTAAGGTTAGGTAGCTGATAATTGAAATCTCGCGCATGCGCTTCTGCGTTATACAGAACACCTGATTTCTGCGAAACTGTTGAATCTTTATACGGCTGCGAAACCTGTCAGAACTTCACGTATTTCGACATTTTAACATTAAATATATTTTTACATAAGTCGTTGACCCAAAAGTTTTTTATTGTATTTGGAATCCTTATTACCTGATCAACGTTACTGTAGTTTTCGTTCAATATCTGTTGCGTGAATGGGAAGATATCACTTGATACAAGTCTTTTGAGGGTGACTTTTCCATAAGCCCTATGTTATAAATCCCAACTTTAACAATTTTTATCTCTCTTATTTAGTCGTTGACCTTACCTGAAACTTTGTATACGTGAATGTGGGTACTTTATCTACGATATACTTAAAAATTATTTTTTTCTGTTGGTGAACCTTTCGTGACGGAGCGTCCTTAAAGCTTTTCGATTTGTCAATAAACTCGGAGCTATTGAAGTGGATTGGTCTACTTCGCGGCAACTTTTTTTCTCTTTCATTTCTCTTTTCTTATCAAGTATATACGTATATTTATATAATTCTTATTAATAGTGGAAATGTCGATAACATTACACTCGAAACTGCACCGTTTCACGACTCTCAATTCCTTATAACTATATACAGCTTTTACCTGACAAATATTTATATCCATACGTATATATCTCTTCACTATAAATCTGTAAAAGAAAAAAAATTCTCTGTCTGCTTCTTTGTACGTTTGACTACTCGTACCTCAAGAATTACTGAACCGATTTCAATGAATCTTTCGAAGGAGGAAAGCTCATGATGCACAATAGGTTTGAGGCTGTATAACATTGCAATACATTGATTTTTACGTAGGGACAAAAAAAATGTATACATGCGAAATCTATAAATGCTAGATAACGAAAAATCTAGATCGATGGATGAACAAAGCGCCGTTTTAAAAAGAATTCGAATACGAATTGAACGCAGTTCCGATAGAGTCTCAATTTCGCATAGAAAAAAATTGAAACCCTTTGGTGGAACGCCCAAAATTTTTAATTTTGTTAGATTCTTAATATTATTTTAAATAGCTTATTTCGATGTATTTTTATCCAAAAACACCGGAATCACCGCTCATTTTTTGTATTCCTCGAAATTGTTGTTTGAAAATTCCAAAAAACACTTTTTGGTATATTTTCGATATTATATTAATGATCGATTGAGAAATTATTTTTTTTAGAAATCTCCTGTGAAGCGAATCGAAAAACGAAGAGAACCATTTCTTTTTATTCATCTCGAGATCTCAATTTTGAACAAAATGGCAGCAATTTGAAATTGTAGTTGGTTTTGCCTTGAAATTTCTATACCGAGATTCAATTATATTTCGAATCTTACTATTTTTATGCAATTTTATTTATTTATATAGTCTTCGTTATTCAAATAATATAACAATCAAAAAGTTTAGTTAATGGTAAAAAGCCGACCTCATTAAATTATTTGTCTTTCAAGTTCTATGAAGACATACATACAAATTATAGCTATATATGTTTATTTATTTGTACGAAGCAAGAGGAAAGGCAGAAATGATGAATTTACTTGTGAACGGCATTAGTCGTCGTTCGCGGGATAAAACTGGCTCCTTCCACTAAACAATCGAGAAGCGAAGGAGAACTTTATATAGAAGCGGACGGAGCGGAAGTGATAGAGCATGGAGAGAAAAGAGACAATGGTTTGGTCCTTTATAAAGAGAGACATCTTTCGAAGCCACCCCTCTTCCATTCAATTAGAAAATTATCGTTTTTCCCCCCCTCGATCTCGGTTTTTGCAATAATAATTGTCAGGAAAAAGATAACAACAAAATTAACGAAGAACAATTATACAATAATAATAACTAAATAACTAATAAATAAATAATAATAATTAATTAATTAACACGTTTAATTTAATCAAGATCAAGTCATTATGTACAGATTTGGTTAGAATTCGAAATAATTTAAGTTTCGGCTAATAATTGGTTAATTAATTAATAATGATTAATCAAATTTGCTACAAAACTTAATAGACGGCATAAAGTTAATTAGCTCGTATGTTTTTCCTTCGAGTAACGTTAAATAAAACTAGAAACGAGCACTAAAGTCCTTAATCATTTTCAGGCTTGTTATTCCTTTTTTAATTACCTCATAAAAATTGAATGGGAGTATCGTATATCGGAGTTTATGCCGAAAGTCAAAAAATCACTGGATCACCGTAACTATATTTGCAGGTTACTGCATCCCCCCCTCTCAAGCCCTTTCTTTTCGCGTGTTTTGTCGGACAGTGGAAACGAATTTTCCGGGTACTTTCATCCTCGACGCTTATATACTTCCAGTAGTTCGCATTATATCCGCAACTCGCGAGAGTACCAAAACACTTCCTTTCTAGCTTCTCACGCCTGTTGGGAATATACCCTTTACGTGTAGCACTACTCTCGTGACTTTTCACGTCTTTCTTGCCGAAACGAATTCACCAGTTTTCCTATGTCATAACATACTGTACACTTGTACACTGGGTATCTAAAAGTCATCTTCAAAATGCACAGAATAGATTGCTCTTCAAATTCTGAGGCAAAAAGTCCTTCACCGTTTTTTCCTCCGATGTATCGTTCTCGAGATATTAATAAATTAATATTCGTTTATGTGATTCGCCGAAGAGGTGACTGGGCGGGAAGAAATCGCGCCATGCCTACTGGGCGGGGCGCGCTCTCTCCCCACGTCTTCGACTCATCAGTCCATCTCGATAGCTCTCACTAATTAATTCATATCTCATCAACGGTTCGTCGGAGAAAAAAAAATGTAAGGATTTTTCCCTTCAAAAACGCACGATGCATCCATCTCACAAATTTTTATCGCACCTTTTAGGACACCCTGGATATACATTTGCATGTATGTATGCTATAGACACAGGAAAGGAACGAAGAAGCAATGGGAGTGAGAGCGCCGCGACACTGGCGATAACGCGTCGGCGATTTTTCATCGTAAAAAGTTTCCACAGTTGTGAATTACGACCGGTTAAGATAGCACCGGGCACGACGTTGTGAAAATGACACACTCTGTACACTCTCTGCCTGTTTCGATTTTTTTTCTAGTAGATCTTATTCTTTTTCGCTTATATCTTTTCTTCTATGTAAAGATAAACCTCTATATGTATTAATATGTAAAGGAAAAAAGGTAATCTGGCTTGCTGTCCATCTGCAGTTTATGGCAGCTTAAATATTCGTAATCAATCGACTATAATTAAAAACAGAAATTTCTTACACCCTGATGATTTTTAAAAAATATAATATGATTCTTGTAGAAACAAAGAGTAAGGGTTCAAATTTCACTAGTATACATTATAAATCGCACACAAACCCACCACAAGTTTATTCACGAAGTGCATTTATTTTCAAAATGATTCAGGAACTTTGCCGTGTGTCTTGTTGGTAGGAGTTCAATTCCCCCAGCATCCCAAGAGATTCATCCCATATTTCGCCCCTATCTTTCGTTTTCACCGTCGGTTATAACTATCAACCATCGAAGAAGCATACCCCTTTCCACCCAAGTAAGAGATCAGGAAAATCTCCTCGCCCCGCATCGATCATTTTTTTCGCTTTAAACTAAAACTTAAATTTGAACAAAAAAAAAATCTGCCCAACCAAAAAAAAATAAATGATTTCATATATTTTTCGACTCTCTACAATGCCCCATTTTAATTATTGAAGTTGTCAGGTTGAATAATTATTAATTCTACCCTAGACTCTCGAAATCTGAAATTTTTTAGACAATTAAAATTTCTTTTTAATATTTTGTTTTTTTTTTGAAAACGCAGCAGTACGGATAATTTTCTCACATTCAGTATTTATTAATTTTTCTTATAAAAGAAATATCGTGAAAAATATGTTGAAAGCTCAGTTTTAATTTTTTTCATAGAGAGAACATTAAAAATTCTCTTTTGTAAAATAATGTGTAAATATATCTGTGAAAAACCAGTAGTGGAAAAACCACCCCTTTTAATTCGAGAATACTCACTATACACGTAATTCCTACACTATTTTTCTGCCTTTACTCTTTTTCTACTTGACTTTATTTCTCTTTTTCGCGCGTATTTTCTCGTTTTCCTCCTTCTCTTCGTTTTATTCTGTCGTAAAGTTTCAAAAGCTCGGATTATGGAGCTTTGATGCAATTAATTTTCTGGCCGCGACCTCAAAGATGTGTACAAATACGTTAATCAAAATGAATACGATGGTGAAACGTATTGCATTCTCGAAGGTGAATTTATCGTACATACACGTCGATTGAATTTCATTCGAGCGAAAGTAAAGCCGGCTAAACCACCACCACAACACACATACACATACGTAGTTTAACTTTGTTACCTCTGAAAATCCTCGCTCATACATTAAACTATGAAGTAAGCAGAACTAAAACAGAATTGCCACATTTTTAATTTATACCTCGTCCGTCAATTTAGTTCAGGCTGCGAAAAGGCCCCGATCAGGATTCCCTAACTTAGTTAGGGCCCTTGAGTGGAAACCCATACTGGACCCTGAAAGAGTGGTCACACTTTTTCAACAAGGGCCTTTAAAGGCAAATAAGTCGGGGCCTTTTTGACTAGCCCTGTCGGAGCCCTATAAAAAATTAAACATTTTTAAAAATATTTAAATTTTAATTAGAATTTAATTTCCGATCATATTTGGTCATAAATTCCACTATTTTCATTACTCCTAACATTAATTTACGCAGAAAAATTTACCTACCTACACCGGAATTCGATCCTACTTACCTACATATCTGTAGACCTAACCGCATACGTACACTGCCATTACGCTATAGTCTCATTGGAAAAAATTGGTTAAAAAATGCAACATACGTAGCATTCCAGAATCTTCCTCCCAACAATTTAGAATCTCTATATCGCAAAGCAAAACACTTTGAAAAACATATTAATGAAAAAAATGCAATGAAGTAAATTCAATATAAATAATATTAATTATTATTTACTATTAAATGATTATTTAAAATTATTATTATAAAGAGACAAACATTCAATTTCTTAATATGCCCGATGAAATATATGCGTTAATGCAAATTATTAAATTTTCGAATTCAATAAGGCTCCCATTTTTTTGCCTTGTCGGGGTCTGACTTAATATTGATACAATAATTCTCACCATTTGGGTAGAGGCTACACTACTGACGCTCGACTAGGTCCACAATGGGTTGCCTTTAGATTGCCATGTTATGGATAATCCTTGGAATGGGAGCTGTCCTAGTGAAGCCCGACTAGGTCATCAATGGGTTGCCTTAAAATTGCCATGTTTTAAATCATCTTGGCGACCTTGACATAGCCCTGTTGGGGCTTAACCTGGCAGTATTGTGGTAACGTATGATGTTCAAGTCCTTAAAGGCCCTGATTTACGTAAGGGCTGCCCTGACAATTCTCGTGTAAATATTATACAACATGAAATTTTCAACGGGTTATGAAATCGGCATTTCTCATATTCATCATAAAGTTCTAGTCATTAAAATTCCCAAAAAGAATAATTTGATATTGTATGTAAACGGAGACGATTTCATTTAATAGTATTATTATTTAATAATAATTATTAAATTTAATTACTGTTTGCTAAATTTTTATTCAAGTTTTACGTGATTATTGGATGAATTAATATTTATTTTGGAAATAGATAACAGACTAGAAATATTTTGTAAATGATAGTTTGGTGGGACACTGTAAATGGTACACCCCATATATACAGCAATACGAAAAGAATAGAAAGATGGAGGAAAAAGGGGAAGGAGGGACCGTGAAGAGATATTGTATTTCAACTCGACTTTTTCTCTTTCGTTTCCAACATAACGCCCCATTTTTTTCTTTTTTTCCGACGACGTTTTTTCCCTACTACATCTTGCTTTTTTTCGTTGAATTTTTTTTGAATTTCCTTCAGCCGCGATAATGACAATGTATGGGTTTCGAAAATTGCATCGTGGTCGTTTTTTAACCTCTGAAATTCTAACCCTCTCCCCCTACTTCCCTCCCGAACAACTTGCCCGGAAATTCCATGGCCAGGATCGTCCGTATAAACGCCCTATCTATTTCTTTCTCCACACGGTTAGCCACACACGATGAGGAAAAAAAGTCAACGAGAATTCCGCTTTGCAGACCCACGGAAATTCCATCGAAACATTTCTCCCTAGTAACGTTACACTTAACTTCTTGACTGGCTATTTTGAATTTTCTTCTGTTTCACGTTTTCCTAACGCTGAACAATTCCTCTGTATACTGCTATTTTCTTTGATAGCATTTAATAACAATTATCTCAAAATTTCATACGCGCAATTTTTCGAAATATAATAAAATTGCGGAAATATTTGATCGGACTGGAAAATCCATAGTAAATATTCACAATTATCTTTATTGATTAGTGGGAAAATAAGTAGGTGGGTAGGTTCGTTGGCGGGATTGGAAATTCACAATGATTCATCGCGAATTATCTCGAATGGAATTAAACGACAATCCATTTAGATAAATCTCATTACACAAATCTTTCGATTGTCCCAGAGGTATGGTTGCTTTCGCAATCACTTATTATAACTTGCAGCGAGTGCATATTCCAAATTTAGTCTATATATATAGAGATGTTCTTGGATGCGAGTAAAAAAAGAAGAGAGAAAACGAGAGAGATAGGAATTGGATAAAAGATCGCGGACCAGCAGCCCAATTATTTTCTGCTAACTCGGTATAAAAAAATTTCTTATTCTTGATAATGCCAGCACTTTTCAATGATAATGCGAACCGTGAAGAATTTAGAAGAAAAAGAAATAAAAGGATTACAGCGTATAACTCAGCAATCGATTAATCACGGAATTGGAGCACAGCGAGAAAACTTTAACTAGAATTCGTGTTAAGAAATGAATGAACTTGCGGAAACGCACCACATTTTTTGTCCTACTGCATTTTCTCTCTCCTGGAAAATTGGTAAAAGTTTATTTCATGTTGTGGAATTGGATTTTCTTACGAGAAACATTTTCGAGAATCGATACAATATTTATCAATCTTATTTTTTATGTGCTGCATCCTGCTCCGCGCATATAATAAATTTCCTAATTGTTGTTGTCAGACCCTAATCAAGAGATGCGGTAGCGACTCGGTGCAAAGTATTAAAAAGAAAATGAATTTACAGAAAAGTCGCAAAATTTTTCGAGCGCTGCCGCAATTTCTCTCTTACATACGCAAGCATGAGGTTTTTGGATTATTTAAAATTTTCAAAATTCTTCCACGCGGCAACGGATAGAATGAATACAAATTTGACCGCAGTTTACCAATGAAGTTTTGTATTCATTCGACTGATTTTTGTTAGAAGTCGTTTGGTCCTTGCATTTCGGAGATATCACATTATACGTAATGAAATCCGCCAGTTCGGGAATTCTATTAATTACTGAAATTCCCAAAGACAGAAGGATGTAAGGTAAGCTTATTTAAATCAAGTGTGATGGCCAGTTTATAACTGAATCAATTCATAACTGAAGGTGTGTCTTTTTAATACTTGACGTTCTCTTTTTATTTTTCGAAAGTTTTTACCGTGGACGTGATATTGTTTACTATATAATAAATATTTGATCAGTATAGAAAAACCAAAAAATAATTGCGATGAGTGGAAGAGTCGGGTGGGGGTATATAAAACCTAAGTGTAGTAATTGTACCATAATGATAATAACGCCGATATCGCGTGAAAATGTCTGCGAGAAATGCTCTTATCGCGACGGTAATCCAATTGCGATTATAGCACGAATGTGATTCTAAACCTCTAATTTCGACTTAACATATACGCACTCGAGGGCACTCGACAAAATCCAAGAGAGCGTATGAAACACACATATATATAATATATATATATACATGCACATTTATGGAAAATGTGGCACATTATCATGGTCCATGAATATACCAAAGTACGCATGCCGCATTTTCCCTGCAATAGCAGTGATAATCGCAGTCATTTGAATGAATAAAGCGGGCGGTGTTAAAGAGCAAAACTGGATTTCATCCCCAGTCAACACTTTTCCCTTCATTTCTTTTTGTCTCTTTTTTTTCTTAATTTTTTGTTTCTTAATTGTACCCATAATCGTCTTCATCCCGTTAACCCAAGTTTGAGAAGAGATTTTATTAGAGAATGAGATTTTATTACATAATGGGAGACACAACAATTTTCCCAATTAGTTATTAGGTTTTAAACTGAATTCCCGCCGTTTTATATGAGATGGGGTAACTAGAATTATTTTCATAGAAGTAACACTAAAACTATACTGTGTTGAAGGTTTGGACATAACCTTGAAATATTCAGTATTCGAGAGTGAATTCGCTTGTACACACTACTTTTTTTATAATATCGAAAATGTCAGATTTTGAACCAACGAAACAGCATATGCAGGAAGTTTTGCTTTTTTGCTTTAATTTAAGAAAAAGTGCTGCTGAAAGTCATCGCTTGCTTCAAGAAGCTTATGGTGAACATGCTCTATCTGAGACAATGTGCAGAGATTGGTTTAGACGATTCAAAAGTGGCAATTTTGACCTTAAAGACAAAGAACGTCCAGGACAGCCGAAAACATTTGAAGATGAAGAATTGAAAGCCTTACTTAATGAACATCGATGTCAGACCCTTAAAGAATCGTTTGATACATTAAACGTTACTGAAATGGCCATTAGCAAACGTTTATATAATCTTGGACTGATTCAAAAAGAAGGAAATTGATTACCACATCAATTAACCGAAAGACAACTCGAAAAGCAAAAAACGATTTTTGAATTGTTGCTTGAACGATGCGAAAGGAAGTTATTTTTACATCGAATCGTGCCTAGCGATGAGAAATGGGTTTATTATGAAAATCCCAAACGAAAAAAAGCATGGTTACTGCCAGGTGAACCAGGTCCATCAACGCCAAAACGCAATATTCATGCTCAAAAGGTGATGCTGTGTGTTTGGTGGGATCAAGAAGGTATGGTGTACCACGAGTTGCTGAAACCGGGTGGAACGATCACAGCTGTTCGCTATAAACAATAATTAATAAAACTAAACCAGAAATTGAGAAAAAAGCGGCCTGAGTATGCCAAACGTCACAACAAACTAATTTTGTTCCATGATAATGTTCGGCTACATGTAGCAGAAACCGTAAAAAAATATATAAAGAACCTGAACTGGGAAGTCTTACTTCATCCGTCGTATTCACCGGACATAGCACCGTCTGATTATCATTTGTTTGTCATTATAGCATTTCAAGTCTTTTGAAGATATCAAAAAATGGATCGATGAATGGATCGCCTGAAAAACCAACGATTTCTATTGGCGTGGAATGCATTTGTTGCGTGAAAGATGGGAAAAGGTCGTAGCTTCTGAAAGACAATACTTCGAATAAAATAGAATGTACCGTAAACTATAAATAATTTTTTTTTTTTATTGAAAAACAGCGGGAATCAAGTTTAAAACCCAATAAATTTATTACGATTTTTTAATCTCCTAACAATTATGAGATTTTATGAAATTTTCATTTTTTCTGTAGCTTGTAATAAAAATTACGTCTTGAATTTTCGTCACTTGCGGTCGTGTGCCGCCCGTCATTATTTCATGATAGTATTTGACAGTCACGTCACGATGACTTAATTCCAATTTCTGGTTAACCAGGTTGACGAGTCGAGCCTAAACAAGATCTGCATATTTCATTATTGATCGCATATTATTCAGCGATGAATAATTGCATATGCGCAACAATTAATTTGATGACGATCAATAAAATCGTTGGAATTCGTATAATTTTGGGATTTTTCGAAACATTAAAATTCTTCAATGCAAAAAGTATAAGGACATACTCCTAACTTTTTTGTTTAACTAATTTGATTGTTTGGCATTGGCATTTCTGATTGTCATTGCCAAATGGTGGAAGTATTACAAAATGGCGATTACAATTCACGGTGATTTGGTACATTAATTAAATAATCAATCAATCCTTGCAGATAGAAAGATTCGATCATTTTATTAGGGAAATGGAGGATGTTTGACAAACGTGAATTTAGCTCATCAACTAATCCGAGTAAATGTTACGATTAAACATACACGAGGATACGTTCGATCACGGAAGCTCTTAATTCCCATTTCTAGGAGCTTTCGTACCATCTGCACTGCAGTCCACCCAGTAGTATACAGCCCCAAGTTTAGAAATGGCTATAACAAGGGGCAATAGGAGAAGGGAGTGGGAGACCGGATTTTAGGGCACAGGGTCGAAACACCGTTGTCGCATTAATTGCAAATATCTCTCTCTGTCTCTCTTGCTCTGTTTGACGTATGCAATATAGTTCTCAATCGTTGGAAACCCTTAGAGAGGATAATTAGCCATGTCGTGTTAATTTCAGATCACCTTGGAGAACCAGCTCGGTTGAGCAATTCATACACTCGCACCTCTCCCCCCGTAAAATCCATGCACAGGATATTTAAGATCAAATGAGTGGGCTGGAAGAATCTTTGAAACAATTTGATTCCCCACAAATTTCCATTTTTGTTAATACATCAGAATGATTTTGAATGTTTATCCACAAGTTTTTAGGTACTAGAAATTCTGATAGTAAATTAATTCTCGAGGTAAATATTAACATCTATCTCACTCTCGGATAAATGAAGAATCGATATTGTAAGTTGGAGAAAATGTGAACTTGGATTAATCACTTGAAATTGTTCTATAAATTTTAGCGTGTTGTAAAACAGTACTGCATGATTACTTGATGCATGCTTACAGTCTGCCACGTCTCTTAGTATGCAACCGGATAACGAAAAAGTTGGAGCAGATATTTAAAGAATGGATCGATCACGAGACTGTGAAAGGAACAGTCGTTATCCATATTTTTTTTCGATGAACCGTTTGAAAGATCGTATTCAATGAGTGAGGCTACCAATGAGGTACCCCGCATGATGAAGTAGGCCGGAGAAGCGTCTGCCACGCCCTGTCAGCTGCAACGAATACAAGAAAGTGGCGCGGCGCGTGATCTTCCTCTTATTAATTGTTATCGGAGAAAAAAATTATCAAGAGTTTTCCTTTTAGAATTTTGCGATCTATTCATCTTCCAACTTTCCATTGCAAATTTTTGGACACCCAAGCTATGTTCGTACTGCATTTGCAACACGCAGCTGTATATATGCAAAGTGAAATACGAATCGAGAGTTCGAATGCATGAATGGAGTAGCAGAATATAATGTCTCCGTCTCTTTCTCCCTCTCGTTCGGTGTCAAATTTAAGGGATACCGATAGAGTTACAGGCTCTGCAGCTCTTCTCTCTATTTCTGTCTCACGTTTTCTATCGCGAATACCGACCAGGTGCGGAATAAATTTGTCAAAGATTCATGTGAGAATTTGAAAAGGGAGAAATATAGGTGGAAAAAGGCTCGATGAAGCTCTATCTTTATACAAGTACATAAGATGATACAAATTTGTATCAAAAAAACCATTTGGAAAACTCTTCAAAAAAGACGCTGCAAAATAGACCAAAATATTTCTAAAATTCTTTAGAAATTTCCCATTCTCTGCCTTAACAATTTTATTCCCATAGAACCACAATACAATCCGAAAGAAAGCTTATTTCTAAAAATAAAAATAGACGTCCGATTCTTTTTTTACTTTTTTCGACGATCTATGCAAAAAAATCTCTTAAATAATATTCTTCAATACAAGCAGGTGCATGAATAAAGGTTTTCAATCAAATTTGATAGATAGACATACAAATTTCAAGTTTTTATTTCCTCCATCATAGTAAAGCCCTTTTCGCCTCAATACACTCGAAATTCGAGGATCCTCCACTAAAACAAACGTCCTTTCACCGCGAGCTACCATTCTAGCGTTCGGCAACGTAGTTATAGCGGATACGGAATGAGAGAATGTTAACTGTTAAGCCGATTAACTCGACGCCTCCGAATGCACTCCCTCTTCAACGTAATTCAATTGATGTCATAAAATAAAACATGTATATATACACGAGAGTGGAAAAAAGTGTAATCTGATCATTACTAACGTAAATAAATATACGACAAGTTGAGGTAGGTAAAATTAAAAACACATCATTCAAAAAAACATAAAAATCGAGCATAAAAAAATTATATATTACGATAATATTGATTATATAATAGTGATTTAATTCAACAATTATAATAATAGTGATTTATTTCAACAATTATAATAATTTGGATTTGAGAGTTAGTAAAATTGTATTGGAAGATTTTATTTTTTTGCAATTATTTTTGAGTACTTAAAGTGGAATTCCCTGTATACTCCCATATTTAATACATACGTACAAATATTTGTATAGATATTCCATGGATTGCAGGAAGCTGCAATGTGAGGCCGACAAAGTCGATCGTTGGGATTTGCATACTTCTCTATTGCGTTGTATATACGTATATACATCTATTGAATAGGGAAAGAGTGTATGGAGGGTATGTAGGAACGGGGGTTGTTTGTTCGGGAGTATTGGAGTAAAATCCACATGAGGGGATGGTCACGCGACACGTAGCCCGGCCTAATTGCATTACAGAATCCCGGGAAACCCTCTCGCACATCGAGTGGACCAGGCTCTCTCGTTCAGTCATCTACCTCCTTGTTCCCTATGCACCATTTTCTCTCTTCCTTCCTCTTTTCACTCGTGATTCCTCTTTTCCCTTGTGTTTTTCTCTCTTCTTTTTCTCCCTTTCGCCCTTCCTACTTTATCTATGACTTTAGTTCCCATGCCACCGTTAAATTTCACTCTTTTTATCCCATTCCTTTCTCCTCCTTTAAGTTAAGTATTTTTCATATATTATCTACCCTTTCCATCCTTTTCCCCTCTCACCCATCGCCGATTTTCATCTTCTCTCTCACTCTCTCTCTCTTTCCCTCTATTCCCTCTATTCGTATCCCTCTATTTGTATAGCAACAACGAAAGACCTAGAGGAAATGAAGATACAGGTATATGAATGTGCGCCAAACAAATGATGTACGCCCTTACAACATCCGGTAATCGTAAAAGCCCTTTTGGCCAGGAGCCAAAAGGGCCATGCTTTGTACACACGTTCTTTGGATATTGAATCTATGTGTACGAACGATTCACCCCTCTAAGTGTGGTTGGGACCAGTGATCCCAATCATGCCTCTGCCCACATGGCCGCTCATATCGTCTGTCTCTCTGTGTGCATTTTAGCAAAAGGTGCGTGAATACCATAACGAGACTAGATGCAGGAAATTACCCTGCTCGTTTCCGTCCGCTATCTCTCGTCCCCGTTTCGATAATGCCAATGACCAACGATTTACGACTATTCTAGGACCTACTATCCACCTCCAGATTCGTCAGCTGGTTCATTCTCTCCCGTCCAAGAATAGATACACAATTTACGATTCATCCTAATGTCGTAAATCATACATGTAACATATCAGTAAACGTCACTATTTTTCTTCCTCGTCATAACGTTTCTTTTCCAAAATTTACTAAATATTCATTATAATTTATCAAATACTTATTAGAATATATTTTATATTTATTTTCATCTCGCTTTGTTGCTATAATAACAATATGTATGGTTTAAAGAACTGCCACCAGTTCTCATTTTTTTAACGATTCGACCAAACCTACGATATAAAGAAAATTCTGGACTCACATATCACCGTGTCTTTTTTGTATTCACTTCCGCGGAAATATAAAAAAATAATAAAATAGAATACGTTAAAATCGCCATTGTCTGAGAATGATTCCGCGGTAAAAAAGTTTTACATCAGTGATTTTTATGCTTCGCTACGATTGACTGCTGTAACGCGTTTTCATCGGTTTCTCAAGTAACATAAATGAACCAATTCACGGTACAAAATCAAGTTTTATTCGTTGGAAAACATTGGTTCGTAGAGTGTCATTTCATTTCTTTTTCGTCCGGAAATAAAAATCTCGTAAAACCAACAGAGAAAAGCCGTTTATTCGAATGAATTTTAAAAATCTTTTTCGAATTTCTTTTAAACACAAAAAAATATTTTTACTGGATAATTCTTTTTCTTTTTTCTTCGATTTTCTCACTTTTTTACCTTTTTCCGACGTTCCGGTTGGTCTCCAGCACAAATCGACTTGTATATGCTGCGGAAAAACGAAACTCGATGACCTTATCGTAATTACACGGTGGACCGAACAAAAATTTCGTTGTTCGTGAGATACGTGAACACTTGTGCATTTATATATAGATATATATCTATATTAGATGAGAAATAACCGTATCGGGAAAAGAGCTGGCCCAAGATAAAATGTGATAGAAGAACGTTGAGGTTGAGAGAATCTTTAGATTAGTATGGACACTCTTCGATCGACAAAAATGCCATTTGTAGAAAATTGAACGGCCTTATATTTATATACTATTTTCTACAGGAGATCGAAAAGAATTTTTCGATTTTCGCGGAAAAGTGGATTCAAATAATCAAAAATTCGCAGTTCTAAAAGAAAAACGAAACACGAATGAGTAACATTACGAAATTATAAATTATAATATAAAACTTATAAACAATATCCACCATTCAATAACAAGATGAAAATAATATTTTTTTCTATTTTTACCTGAGCCGAATATGTTTTGAATTTGTTCTGACTCATGAAAAATTATATATATATCTATATAAAGATATAAAAGGAGTGTACAACCCGTTCGTAAGCCAGCACTAATCGAATTGAAGAAATTATTGAAATACCATCACGGACTGCGTATTTAAGAAGTCTTAACGTTATATATATTTATATACACGTTATATATAAATATATAACGATATATCGAAAGGAATTCCAATTTCGATGGTCCCGAAGGACATTCACATCATCTTGGAGCGTCCTCGATTGCGATTATGACCGAGACTAATTACTTTCAAGGAAATTCCGCTCTCGTATCGCATTCGTGATATCTCTTCGTTCATGACAACAAGAGATTAAAAATAGATGGAGAGAGCAAGAGGGAGAGGGAGAGAAAAATGAGGGTTCAAGAAGAAATACGTTAATTGGTACTCTTATTACATCTTCCCCCTCCCCCGATTTTTCAACAGTACCATCAATCAAAAAAATGCATCGAAACAGCAAATTCATACTCGTCGTGTTAATTAATCGTTGATAACCAAAAAAAAACATATTTCATGATATTTCGTCGCGTTTCGTCATGAAGAAAAACGACCATGAATTTTTTTGTGCAACATTTTTACGCCTTTTCTTTGATCGAGTGAAAAAGAGAGGATAAAAGTGCCAAAGAGCGAAAACGGCAGTATGAAACTTTATCAATTTATTAATACTGTCGTCGGGCTCGACTTTAACATTTTTTTATTTTTTCACCAGTCATTCACTCTCTTTTTAGCAGACAAAACGATTAAGGCGATTTACGAGACGACCGATATGCTTTTCGTCCCCAAATTGAGAGCTCAACAAAACCACCAAAGTGAGAAGATAAATGAATTTTCAAAAAGTCGTTTAGTTCCGAATATATATACAGAGAGAGAAAGAGGGAGAGGGAGAGAGAGAGAGAGAGAGAGAGAGAGAGAGAGAGAGAGAGAGAGAGAGAGGGAGGGAGGGAGGGAGAGAGAGAGAGGGAGAGAGAGAGAGAGAGGGAGAGAAGAAAAGTACCAAATTTCATACTGTCACTTCTGATTATGATCAAAGAGAAATTCATTCAGCTGGCAAAAAAATGTTGAGTCTTTAACAGGAAATTTCACGAATGATTTTAAAAGACCACATTCGATGAAGATATGACTACGAGAGAAAATAAAAAAGTAAAAATTTGCTTTATAATAAATAAAGCAAGCAATTTTAACATATGTTCAAGCTGTAACTAAAAAATTATCATATGGCATATAATGGGAAAATTTTCAGAATAATGCGTTAAAGAATGAGTTCAAAAAAATAAAAATATTAAGAATATAGTTTATATACGTTTATCAAAAATAAAAAACATTTTTAAAAATCGTTTTAGTTAAAAATAATCGTAGACATATAATGAGGTGAATTTCGTGATAAGACGAAATGGCTCATGTAAGAATAATATTCGCAGGATAGAAGAAAGATGACGAAGGGGATAATATCTTTCATTTTACACCCTCACGCCCCGAGCTCGTAAAGAGTCCTCCCGTTACGATCAACCAGGTGCACTCGCTTGAGCAGTATGAGCAATCATTTATTGGTACAATGGCTGTGGCTATTGCAACCCTGTTTTAGTATTTACTCTGTATGTTTATATGTATTATATAAATTATATACATACGTATATACGTATATGTGGCTTTATTTCACGTTAATACAAGCCCATTCCGATGCATATCAAAATAACGAGGCCACAACAACCAAGAGTACCGGCATGTAACGTACATCTCATTGGAGACGCGATTCCAGATTGATTTATGATACTCCCTCAACTCGCAATTTCAGAATTACGCCCTAAATTTTGTCAGCATGATATGTGACCGAAAAAAAAAATAAAAAAGATTTCTTACATGGCACACAGACAACAACAAAAAACCTCCTACATCATAATTAAACGAAATAAAAACCATTCAAAAAGAAAGGGTCCATAACCGTGCTGGTAAATTAATTGAATGATGGTTTAAAGATTGATAACTTTTATAAAAAAATAAAGAAGAATATGATTTTTTTCATTGAACAATGAAAAAATAAACGAAATAAAAAATAAAAAAGAATGATACTGTAAAAAAATCATTATTAATTAACGTTACGAACGTTAAACTCAGTGAGTAGATAGATAAAAATATTTTGTACACTCTATAACACGTCGAACAACCGTGAAAAGTTTTGAGAATCATTTTCTTGAGTTATAGCATGGGGAATCAAGATCTAGTTGGATATTCATCGAAGATGCAGTGTGGAGGATACAGGAGAAAATGCAGAGCAAACGTTCAGGATAACATATCATTCTGAAGGCGATACAATCGACTTCACTCTCTCTCTCTCTCTCTCTCTCTCTCTCTCTCTCTCTCTCTCTCTCTCTCTCTCTCTCTCTCTCTCTCTCTCTCACTCTCTTGATCCATTTCGAGCTTCATCCTCTTTGGTCCATGCATATATACATATGCATATTTGAATGGGAAACCAATGACCCAAAGTTCTCCAGCTACCTGACGGCTCTCGAGAGATGCGCAATTTACGATTCCAACCCTTGGTTTCACTCCTCCAGGACCATAGATATAACAGTGGCGTGCCAAAAGTGCTAGAGACTCCGTAATCGTCCACGAGATCAAACTACAATTATGAATTGAATTAAAAAAAAAGAAAAACATATATTACGTACTATCAAAATCACGCGATGACTTTTTATTTCCCATAAGTGAAAAAAAGTATTTCGAAGTAAAAAAACACAATGGAATTTCGCGAGTCTTTATAAGAGAACTCTTTTAAACTGCGTTTGTCCTCCCATTTTTTTTATACTTCCTCCCCCTCCCCCTCG
This sequence comes from Rhimphoctona megacephalus, assembly GCA_963989365.1. Classification (NCBI taxonomy): domain Eukaryota; kingdom Metazoa; phylum Arthropoda; class Insecta; order Hymenoptera; family Ichneumonidae; genus Rhimphoctona; species Rhimphoctona megacephalus. The sequence goes on from OZ022420.1 coordinate 22,799,212, forward strand.
CTCTCTCTATCTTTGCTTTCTTTCGTTTAGTTTAACCGCGAGAAAGGATTGTTAGTTTAGCTGTCGAGAACTCTGGGAAAAGTTCTCGCCGTTCGAGCACACTGATATCCTCGTGGTTTCTTTCGTTATGGCGAACGTTTCGCTACGAGTTTTAACTTAAAGGGAAAAGGTCCTCGAAGACGTCCAACAGAGAAAGAGAAAACGAGATAAAAGGAAAGACAGAGAGAGAGAGAGAAAGACTGACTGTGGTTAGGAAAGGTTTTTGGCCTCGGTGCAGTGTTACACGTTATATTTTATACCACATGTATAAAGGTATATATTTATAGGGAAGGTGGAAGGTTGTGGACTCTCGGGGATAGATTAATTACTCTCGGACAGGCCAGTGTTTAACTTTCAAGCCACAACTTAGCTCCGTAGAACGTTGTATGTATATATATATATATATATATAATTTATCCACATATATTTATGTATGTGTCTTTCGTGTATATACTGTACTAAAGTACAAACACAGGCTCAGCCAATCAAAATATTGCAAACTCGAATATCGTTGAATAATACAGCGAAAAATATGAGATATGATTATTACGAACAACAATATTTATATATACTATAAATATTTTCCGAAATTATGTTAAAATTTAATTAAAAAAAAAAACATTTCTGCTGAGTCTTCGGTAAAAAAAATCCTAGCCATAAACAGCATAAATGCTGTAAAAAAAGCTGAGACAAGTACATTTATGCCCCCCAAATAGTCGTTCCAGTTTATCCGCCCCACCACCCAGCGCCAAAATACCGATCTTCACAAAAATTTACAAAAACCCGTCTAAGTCGTTCATGCAAAGATCTCCGCACAAAAATCCTTTCTAAAAACCAACTCATCATACAAAGTTTTATGAGTAACCACTCTCATTATCTTATCAAATTAAGTCAAATTGTACAGAGGTGATAATTTCATTCTCGTAAATGTTGTGAGTTCACAAATAGTTGATAAATAAATAAAGATCTACTAAAGTATATATGGCCAAGCATATTTTTAGCTGACTAGTTCAAAAATTTTCGGGCCGGACAAGTACTCTGTGCGTATCCGCTCTACGTACGATAGTAAACTTTTATCAATTTATTACCAATAAAACTATATTAAAAATATTACAAATGAGAGTGGAGCAGCGTTCAAGCTCACGCAGGATAATGCAATTCTGTATTTTTTTTTGAAAGCCCTTGTAGTTCCAAGTCATAGGATAATAATTCGTTGTAATAAAGCATTAATTAAAGAAATGGCATATGAACATAATTGGGGATTTTATAAACATAATAAAATCCCACGTACTTGGCCACATATACTTTAGTAGATCTCTATTTATTTATCAACTTTTTGTGAACTTACAACATATACGAGAATGAAATTATCACCTCTGTACAATTTGACTTAATTTGATAAGATAATGAGAGCGGATACCCATAAAACTTTATATGATGAGTTGGTTTTTAGAAAGGATTTTTGTACGGGGAGATCTTTGCATGAACGACTTAGACGGGTTTTTGTAAGTTTTTGTGGGAATCGATATTTTGGCGCTGGGTGGGGGGGGGGGGGATTAACTGGAACGACTATTTGGGGGGGGGGGGGACGTAAATGTACTTGTCTCAGCTTTTTTCACAGCATTTATGCTGTTTTTGGCTAGGATTTGTCGACTTTTTGTATGGAATTCATAGCTTGTTAATTAAATATGTTAATATTGTGTACGTACTCGGGTATGAAATTCATAGCTTACCAATTAAACATGTCTATATTATGTATGTATCTGAGTGATGCCAAAGAATTGACATTTTTTTCGACATTGCAGCAAAATATGGTAACATTTTATCAAAAAGTGATTCTCTCAAGAATTGAATCCTGAATAAAAATTTTGGAGGTCGCTCAAGCGATTTTTTAATAATTTCGGCTAAAAATGGATACATGATCGAATTTCGAGCTGGTGTATATTCGGACTAAAAATGCAATGTGAAATATTGATCTAAAAAGTGTTCAAATGAATTCAATCTTCGTAATTAACCGTCAATACTTATAAAATTATTAGATTACTTAAAACGTACAGTAGTTCTGAGAAGATACGACGCATAAAAAAACAACGAACAAGTAAAAACTTGATTTTTTTTTTAATTTTGTAAAAAAAATTTCAAAAAATATTGCACCGAAATATCCGTGCCAACAGATCAACGGATCGGAAAATATTCCATAAAAAATGATGCCGAAGAAATACTCCAATAGCATCAGAATGCACCGAAAGTTTTTAAATATAAGTAATAATAACGAAACGAGATTTTGAAACAAAATGTATACGTACAAAATTTCGAGAGCTAAGGTTTGATTGGAAAAAATAATTTTGGCCGAAGTACTACGCGAGTTTTTCTTTTATAATGTTTATTGATTACGAATTATATCTCGCGAGCAATAGATAAAAAAAAATGGTGACGTACTTATAAAAATTTTTTTTCTCAAATCAAATATCTTTTCGCTCAAAATTATTTCGCATCGCTTGATTCCGTTTTGGGTTGCAAGTGCAAATAGAATTTTCATGTATTTAAGATCTCTACCACTCTAGAGTGGTTTAAAACCATATATAATTCAAACCTAGGGTGGTTCTAACGTAGGGTGATATCATACATCATTCTTTCAGTTATATAAAAAATGAAGAGAATGGTTTCCAAATAAACTTTATTACTACATGCAAGAGACATTTTATGGTAAAAGAGAAGAGGCACTGTTTTCGACTCCGTTCTAGAGTTTACGTTCGGAAAAATGAATTGTTGGGGCTAGGGTTAATAAAAAAAAATTATTTATTAAGGTACTGTTCAAAAGTTTATTTATTAAATTACACTTTATTTTTGCACTATCACTCTTCTATCTATATATATAAAAGTTACTTTAACGGACAACACCACTGTGACCCCCTATTTTTTTCACATTTTTCAAGAATTTTTTTTTTGTGGGGAAAAAAAGAGATATTCGAAAAAAATTTTTTGGGTTTTGTTCCTTGTTTATTAATGTATCAAAAAACATTTTTTTCACATTTTTCACGCCGCATGGTGGCGCTGGGGAAGCTCTCGCGTCATCTCCGCAGTGGTTCGCGGCACGCAGCAGAACTCTCTTCAACGTCGATCTGAAAAAAAATACCGAGTGTTTTCGTTAATAATATGATATTTTGAAGAGAAGTACATAGGAATTTGGAAAAATATTGATTTTTAAAAAATAGGCACGCCTTTGAAATTAAAGAATGAGTTTTGAGCAAAATTTCTCGTCGAAAATAGGCTATAACTTTTATAATTATTGAGATAACCAAAAAATCTTATATACTTCTCTAGATAATCTACTTTTATTGATACAGTAAAAATTTGAAGTCGATCGGATAAAAATTGCTCGAGTTCTGCTGCGTGCCGCACTCAAAAAAGTGGTTTTGAGAAAAACGCGTTCAAAGTTGGGACCCCGAGCGTCGCGGACCGCTGCACCGCTCCACAAAATATTCAATATCTACGAAAATAATTATTTTTTCGACCTGGGTCGAACGGCATTTCAATCTTAAAAGTATTTAAAATTTTTTTAAATGGTTTTCAAAAAATCGATTTTTTGAAGCCGTCACAGTGGTGTTGTCCCTTAACCAAAACTGAAACTGACCGCGATCTTTGTAACCTCACGACTGTGCAAAGGTATCAAATATTCACCGAATACGAGTTTATCATACACCATTACCATCTCTTAATTATAAAAAAAAGAGAATGGTTTCTAAATAAACTTTATTATTGCATTCAAGGAACATTTTATGGTAAAAGAAAAGAGGCACCGTTTTCGACTCCGTTCTAGAGTTTACGTTCGAAAAAATGGATTGTTGGGGCTAGGGTTAATAAAAAAATTATTTATTTAGACACTGTTCAAAAGTTTATTTATTGATTTAAACTTTATTTTTGCACTATCACTCTTCTATATACAGTGGCGTGCAAAAGTTTCGGGCCACCCTATTTTTTATGCACATTGAACAAAAATATGGTGGTGGGAGAAAAACAAACGAGTAATGATAACACATAATCACTTATATTTGGAAACAATAGGTTGTATACATTGATATCGATCTTAAATCATTAATTGTTCAACAATTTTCTATGACTGGCTGTGTAAAAGTATTGGCCCGCGTACTTTTGTGTATGAAAAAAATAACAAAAACTTGAAAAATAAGAAAGCATGTCTTGGTCTTCTCCACTCGACTCAATACTTTGTTGCCATACCCTTAGCAGCGATGACTGCAGCGCACCGAAGAGGCATAGATCCAATTAGTTGTTTGATTCGTTCTTGTGGCAATTTTTCCCATTCACTTCGCAAATGGTTCCACAATTCCGTTTTGTTGAAGTAATTTTTCGTTCCAACACGATGCCTGAGATCTTGCCACAGGTGTTCAATAGGATTTAAACCCGGTGACTGCGATGGCCAGTCAAGAAGGCAGACTTTCCGGCTTTGAAGAAAATTTTTCATAAGACGCGAAGCGTGTTTCGGATCGTTATCGTGTTAAAAAACCCAACCACGCGGCAAATTTTTCGTTGCAAATGTGAGCATATGATCTTGTAGTATGTCCCTGTACATTGCAGCGTCCATATTGCCATGAATTTCCACCAGCGGACCAACGCCATGATCAGAAAATGCTCCCCAAACTTTAATGTTTCCGCCACCGTGTTTTACGGTAGGAATTTGGTACCTTACATTATATCTGGTACCTGCTGGATGTCTTACATACTTCCGACCATCACTTCCGAATAATTGAAATTTCGATTCATCGGAAAAAAGTACTTTCCACCAATCTGATACCGTCCAGCGCTGATATTTTTTCGCAAAGTCTAATCTAGCCTTCTTATTCTTTTTGCTAATCAATGGTTTTTTTACACCAACACGTCCAATCAGCCCCGCAGCTTTGAGACGTCGAGATACCGTACTCCGACTAGCATCAGCTAGATTTTCACTTCGCAATTCCCGGGAAACATCTGCAGCACTGTTTCGTGGATCTACAATGCACTTCCTTTTTATAATTTTGTCGACGCGATTCAAAGTTTTTCGCAGTCTACCGCTCCGATTTTTGACACACAGTGAGTTTGTTAATTTATATTTAGTAATAATACGATTAACGGTACTTTTGCCAATAGATAAAGTCTCCGCAACATCACAAGAACTTTTTCCTTCTGGCGAAAGTTTTAACACGATTTCGCGAAGCTAAATATTCGTGTGTTTAGGCATTGTGGCAGAAAGGAGACTGATTTTCCATTGTAGGACATGTTTTGAAACTAATGAGGAAAAAAATGTAAAGAAACCGTGCGTACGAAGCCGCGGTGATATAGTGGCTCGATACTTTTGCACACCGACCAAAGTCATTCCACGTAGTACACGAAAAATACGCCATAATTAAATATAATATACGACGTTATTACCTTCATTCTAACTCTCTTGAATATTTTGAACAATGAACGAGTGGAGAAATAAAATATTTTATCAATTAACTGGAAAAAATAGGGTGGCCCGAAACTTTTGCACACCACTGTATATAAGAGTCACTTTAATCAAAAGTTAAAACTGACCGCGATCTTTATAACCTCACGACAAAGATATTAAATATTTACCAAATACGAGTTTATCATACACCATTCTCTTAGTTATAAAAAAAAAATGAAGAGAATGGTCTCTAAATAAACCTTATTATTGCATTCAAGGAACATTTTATGGTAAAAGAGAAAAGGGATCTTATTCGATTCCGATAACCTTTTTTTAACTCACAGCTGTCACTGTTTATATATATTATCATATCTGTCAGCTTTCACATCCGCGATCTTTATAACCTTATTTTGTTTTTAATTTCCACTTCGAAATTTGTAGCTATCTCTCTCGCACTCATGCGGCTGATCCATATTAAAAAAAATATCTGTCGGCTTTCACATCCACGATCTTTATAACCTTATTTTTTTAACCTCACATCACTATGCATATATTTTTTTACCCTCACATTACTATGCATGTAGAATTTCACATCCGCGATCTTTATAACCTTTTTTTTAACTCACAGCTGTCACTGTTTATTATAAAATATCATGAAGAAAAGTCAATCGGTTGCCACATCGACGAACGCACTCTCACATAACCAGAATGTTACCAGTTTCTAGTTAGTATCCCTAGACAGCGACCGCAAAACGTCAAAAGTGTGCGAAAAATGCCACCTTTTTTGATGCCACGGAGCGATGAAACATTAATATTTCCAATACGCGTTAGGCTACAGAATTCTAAATAGTCACAATCGAAAGAAAAAACAAATAAAAAATACGGAAACCCACAACATCTTTCAAAACCATGTAATTCATTAAATATCGCCGAAACAATTTACGGAATACGTTCAGAACCACTCTGCTTGCTGTAATGACTAGTCGCGACTCGTCTTCGACTTTTATAGTATACGTAAATGTACTTGTCTTGAGTCGCTACCGCGACTCTAGATATCGAAAGGAGCATATTGTTGTTAAAATCTGTGCGGATGAAAATGTTATCAATATTTGTCATAAAATTGTATTTAAAAATATATTAAAAATAAACCTCGACTCATATGGAAAGTTAAAATTATACATTCATGCCCTTATATACATACAGTATTATTTACATACTATATGCACGTGTTTGTATTTCTGTGTTGATATCACGAGACCTGGAGCGCCAAGCCGTGGCCCACAGACGAGATTTATGGTTGCTTCTGTCAGGAACCAGTTGAGGGAGTGAGAAAAGGAGATTTTCTCTCTCTCTCTCTCTCTCTCTCTCTCTCTCTCTCTCTCTATCTCTGTCTCTCTCGTAGATACGGCGTAAGTAATTAGGCGAGCATAAACCAAAGCAACAGCAGCAGCTCCGAGAGTTTTCCCTCTCGGTGAGTTTATTCTCACGAGCACTGACCCCTGGCTTACAACACTTGGAGCTTCTAGTATGGTTTAGGTTTGCGCTAACCACCCCGAACGTCCTGAACTTCTATGCCCCACGGAGCAGCCTCGTCTAATGGTGGACGAATATATACGAGGGTCAGTATTAATCACTTCCGGTTTGTCGTTTACCGGACGCAGCTTTTTTATATCTTTATTTAATTTTATTTTTGAGAGTGCAATCGTAGAGCTTGAATTTGAATTATTGTTTTTTTCTACATAAGTCCCATTATTCGTTGTAATATTTATATATTTGTACATTTGTATATACATATATTTATATTTAAAAGTGCAAATATTTCGAAGTTTCAAGTAAAAAGCATTTGTCGAAAACTGCTCGACGGAGCTTGCTCGGACTCGTTTCTTACAATCGTATCGTTCTCTCGTTTGCTTTTCGTCCTCGTCCTCCTCCTCGACGATTTCGATTCGCGCTCCTAGAGTTGGTAGTAAAATTTGCATTCCCGTATACGCAGATGGACCCGATCTTTTTCAAGTATTAGTATCCCCCAGGGTGACAAAACGAGAAAAAGGAAGATGGGAGAGAAAGAGAGAAAGAGAGTAAGGGAAAAAGAGTATGACGATGAGAAACATGCACAACTTTTGCTCGTACTATTTTTTTTTTTTTTTTTTTTTTTTAACGAAACGAGAATCTGCTCGTACGGAAAGTTTCTCTTATATGTCGTCACGAAAAACTGTCTTTTTTCCCTCTTCCTCGCGACTATAAAGTTTTTCGAGCTTACCGTGTCGTCGAATGTCAATGAATACTTTTTATCTGTCAAGACACGAAAAGAGAAAAAATAGTATACTCATAAAGTATAATAATAGTCTAGAAAAAAAACTCCGAATTTTCCGCCTTCAATGAGTGAATTATTACACGAGAAATAAATTGTACAAATTTTACGATTTTTTTTTTTTTTTTTGACAAATCGCTTTGGTACACTGTAGAGTCTTCAGCTCTGATTCGATTTCGAAGAAGGAAAAAAGAGAGAAAGACTCTGGAATGAAGCCAATGCCTGTACCGGAAGTGGGTTCCGATTATCTAAAAAGTCTGACATTTATCTTCGTCTCTGCCTCTCTTCTATGCTCTGGTATGACGTAAAAAGTCCATAAGAAAATGAAGATATGATAAAAAAGCAATTATACACGAAAAAACATCAATTGTAATTTGTACTGAGATTTTCATGAAATTTTACAGTTTTGCACATTGGTAGCGCCTTCCGGACGCGTAACCATGAATTTGTCATGAAACTTTAAACAAAATCTGTAAGTCCCCATGGTAGAAAATTTTAATACCGTAAGGAACATATGGCATGCCTATCAAACGAATTTTTACAGAGTCAAACAGTAAAAATAACACGCTACATTCACCCCGTTTTTACAGTGTTAAACCGTAAATAGTACACGAAATAATAAGCTGAACTTATCCTCATTAAAATTACCCAAACATAACCATAAAATTGTTTAAATCAAATAAAATTTTTAAAAATTCTTCTATTATAACTGCATTTTTAATAATTGTTGATCATACTTTCTTACATCCATCACTTCCCACATAAATTTCTGCCGAAAATTTTTCCTACCTACACTGGGATTCGATCTGACCTACCTTCCTATCTACGACCTAACGCGCACGGATGCTATACCTATTATTATACCACTATCTACTTAGTAATTATTGGTAAAAAAAAATGATACGTACATATCCAATCCGCAATATAATCGGTAACGTCAATGAATAATCTATGAGACAAGTCTTTTGAAAGCAAGAAAAATTTGAAATTTAAAAAATATCGAATTTTCATATATTACAATGTGTCATGTCCGTAACGCTTCCGTGTAATTCAAAATTCGCCCTCCCCCCCCCCCCCCTCATTATTTAAGCTGTAATAAGCAAATACAGCAACAATCTTCAATAAGTGTTTCACCTTGAAATTTCTTGGTTCACGTGCTTAGGGAAATTACAGCATACACTGTAAAAATTAAAAGTAATATAGTAAATTTTGCTGCACGTTTTCGAATGTTTACTGGGCACACAGTTTAGATCAACATTAATAATTGATCAGAAAATAAAAGACACATTAAATCCATTATTTTGTAATGGAATATACTGTAAAACAACTAATTTACAGTTTTCAACTGTATATTTTGTTTTAATATTAGTAATTTTTAAATATCGACCATTCATTTCTACAAATCATTTTTTTCCATGTACAAATATACCTATATAGGTACATACATACATAGATATCCAAATATGTAATTTTCTTACTTAGCTAACGTTACACGTTTTTGTCAGACATGTATTTAATTTGAAAAGACCGATCGCTTTTATGTGTAGAATAAAATCGTTTCCCGATACGTTCCCAATTTCTTGTGGCAATTCAATCCCCGAATTGGCGAGATGATATTGCGATATATCGCTAACACGCCAGGTATCTGAACTATATTTTAACTGGTAGATAAATTTCAAGAGACTAAGATAAAAAAAGAAGACAGAGAGAGAGAGAGGGAGAGAGAGAGAGAGAGAGAGAGAGAGAGAGAGAGAGAGAGAGAAAAGATGATGCAGCTAAATAGTTTCTTGTGTTTCCGCTGATCCTTTTCTCTCATCTCTCGAAGCCAGTGTGTATGTGCTGACCATTCTGCCTAACATCAGCAGAGCGATATCTTGTTTCTCCCATTCTTTTCTTTATTTTTTCCAGTCTTATTCTCGTTGTCACGAGGACCTAACTGGATCGCAACCACCGTTTCTAGGGCTTCTCTCTTGAGCCACATTTTATCGTTGAATTTCGCGCAAGACGATCGTGAAGTGTCCCTATATATAGAGAAAAAGTGAGAGAGAAAGAGGAAAGAGAGAGAGAGAAGCGTCTTTTGGAACGAGGCCAAAGGCCGTTCGTTGAATAGTGTGCATGCTGCAAGAGAGATCGTCTCACCAAACTCGCATATTCCGATAAAAGGAATAGACCAGCTTCTTTTTTCGTATACTAAGAGAACTTCGCGCGGAACCCTCTTACCTATATAATACACACACAAATACGCTTCACGTCCTCTCTGATGTACTATCCTGATATAACGATAAATATATCGATCAGATACATTTATGCATGTACAGGATTGCCCAAAAATTACGTTCATGCGGTGGAGCAATTAAGGAGAAACATCAGCTTCAGCCAAAATGGTGATAGCTCAATGAAAATTTGAGGATATATTAATGGATATATTTTCTATGGCCTCTCAAATTTTTAATCGATTTTATTCAGCCATTTTCTAATAAATCATTTTGAAACCTCGAATTTTTAACATGTATAACCTAACTTTTCACATTCAGAAAAATTAACAACCGTCGATAAGTTAGAAAAAAAAGATAGGGCCTATATGACTACATGTTAAACATTCGACAATTGGAAGTGATTTATTAGAAAATGGCTGAATGAAATCAATTAAAATTTGAGAGGCCATAGAAAATATATCCATTAATATATCCTCAAATTTTGATTGAGCTATAAAAATTTGGTTGAAGCTGATGTTCCTCCTTAATATGTCAAATTCTGAACCAAAAAGTCTGAACTCATTTCTCTCTACGCACCGTTCACGCAATTAATTGGTGAGAACCAATCCATACTGCGGCCAAAAAGCTTCTTCTGACCGCCATCCCAGATTGGTTCCTGCTAAGAATATTACAACTATTACATAAACAGTGCATCAAAGATTTAAAAAGAAACGGTTAAACAATTCACTCTTCAGTTATTTTCGATCTGCTGATCCTGTAAATCTTAAGATGCTGCATTTTTGCGACGACCTGTATACATTCACATTTATGATAATATGTGCCCTACTAGTCTATATATATTTATATATTTATATTCAAGATTGTGACTTGGTGTTGTGGCCTCAAAACTTCTGGCCCCTTACTCTCCTCTTGGATGCTCTGCTTCCCTTACTCTCTTCTCGTCCATACCGTCAATCCCTCACAGACGATTTCCCATCCCCAAAAACTCAACGATCGCGTTTACCTTATGGATAGATGAATACCTTTTCCTCTTCTCCCTATTTTTTACTTCATAATATTTATATAGCCTCTTCCAAAATACTCGAGTACTGCTCGACCCTCATCCAGAAACTCATTAACAAAAAAACAGCATATAGGCTGTAGAAAAAGTTGAGACAAGAACATTTACTACCCCCAAATAGTTGTTCCAGTAAAAAAATCTTCTGAACGCGAACCCTAACAAAAAGTTATAAAAGAAATTTTCTCTCAAAAAAAACCAATTTTGCAAAAATTCTCTCATTCACATCAAATCTCTCAAAAAATTATAGGAGAACCCCATAAAAATTTTTTCAGTAAATTAGACACTCACAAAAAGTTATAAGAGGGTCTCACAAAAATTTACCAATCAAATCATAATCTCACAAAAGATTCCAATTCAAATCCGACCAAAAATTAAGTCTAAACTTTACAAAAATAAATGAAAACTATAAAAGCATTAATAGTAAAATACATTAAAGCCTATTAACCTTTAATAAAAAATCTCCCAATTAATTAAAAATACGGATGTGCTACAGTACAGTTGTTCTACACAAAAAGAACAAGAATAAAAAATAAGAATGAAAAAAAATTTGGCACCAAAAAACACATAGTGAAAAAAAAAGTTTCGAGAAAAACGCGTTTAAAGTTTTGGCAATGGAAAAGTGTTTGATAAATTATATGTACAGCCTCCAATATATATAGAAAAACTGATATAGAAAAACCTCTCATTCTCAAAGACCGAACTACCGGCTTTATAATCTTGGTAAAGATGAACGGAGCCATAAATAAACCAAAAGGCAGACACGTAAATTGAAATAATTGATCTTCGAACTTAAATCTTAAAAATTTTCTACTCTCTTTCTCTATTCGAATCAAATAATACGCGTCTTGCAAGTCCAGGGTACACATGTACACACCTAGAAATATTAGTTTAGCTGCAGTCTTTATGTCTTCTAACTTAAAGTGAGGAGCTTTAATGAATTCGTTCAACTTTTTAAGATTTAAGATAAACGAAAAGAGCCGTCTGGCTTTGGTACTAGGAAATATGACGACAAAAACTGATATTTGCTTGTTTTGCACTTCTCAATTGCATTTTTCTCTATTAATATGTTTATGGCTTGTTGGTAGTCGATAATATGAGCAGTTGGAATTTGCACTCGTGGGGCCTGGTGTTGAAAAGGCATCTCAATAAAATCAAGTCTGTAACCTTTGATAACATTCAAGACAAAATTGTCCTTCGTAATTTGACGCCAATTATCAAGAAAATTACTTAATCTACCCGCACATACTCTCTCATTTATTTCCTCGGTTGTCTCTGGGTCGTTGCTTTGTTGTTGTAGACCTGTTGTTTTCCTCTGAATGGTAATCTTTGTCGGCCCGGTACATTTGCACGAGAATAGTCCGCGTAGCTGGAAAAAGTTCTCTTCCCCTGCGGGCTTCGGAAGTTTAAATAACTGCCTGTCGTGTGACAATTTTTTCGATTGCTAGTCTTTAAATTATCTGTGTTCTTGACACTTCGACCCATTTTTTCCAACGCTTTCGTCTCCTTGATTTTTTCAGTCAAATTTTTTCCGAATAAATCGGTGTCTGATTTGGTTTTTTCCAACACTTCTCTAAGTGGCTTGGATACATCTGGTAGAATCAGCGCTTTTCTTGACTTGTTTATTTGGAAATGAGTATCAGCAATAAGCTTTGCAGCGTCATTAAGATTTTCCAAAAAAGCCAATTTATCTATGCTCTCTGGTTCATCCAGCAAAGTGGAAACTGCTGCCCCAAGAGCCATTAAAGCTGAGCCAGCTGCTTCTTGACATTTTGTTGCATATCCGTCTCGACGGACTAAAGATTCTGACATTGCTGCTGCTATTACTTGATTAAGTTCCGGTGCAATGAAGCCTTCTTTTCTCGGGTATTTTTCGAATAATTTTTGTTTCTCCTCTTGTTTCATACCTTTTTCGACCCAATGTTTCCATCGACTTGCTATCGACAAATGAAGATCAAAATCCAAAGCTTTCGAAACAGATGAATCCTCGCCCAGCACCTTAAGAGTTTCCTCGTCAAGTTCTTTTTCTTTGTCGGCTAGCGTCTGTGACTGTGAGGGCAGAATTTGAACATTCTTCTCTGTGACACCAACAGAGGGAGCATTCTCTCCTGTAGAGGGCACTGTGTTCTCTTTGTCTCGATCTCCGTCAGCATCATTGCATAAATCTATACGAAGGAAAAACCGGAGAAAACACAAACTAAAATGTTGTTTTCTCTACTTACCACAAATCATGAATCGAATAATGGGCTGTAGTCCCCTGTATCAAAAAATTGTCTCATCTTTTATACGAACTCATGTTAGAAATATATGCGTAGCTGTTTCGTCTCTCGTACGAACTTAGCTAACCTTGAGTCTGACCTGTCATGTCTCTCGTACATGCGCATCAGCTATATTGCGCCGAATTTGTCTTGTCTCTCGTACAAGCTCATCGGGCTCATAATGCGCCGAATTTGTCTTGACTCTCGTACAAGCTCATTGGACTCAAGATACGACCTGTTTTGCCTCCCGTGCAAACTCGACGTAAAATAATTTTCTTTCTTTCTTTTGTATATATGTGCCTACCATCAAATCCAATCTTCTCTCCATCCTCTGAGTCGCCATTGTCGTGGCCCGACTCTTCACTATCCGACGCCTCGGCCGATGAATCCTGTAGTTCTGCGATCTCCGTTTGTAATCGCCTAATCTTCTCTTCAATATCTCCAATAATAACTTGCTTTCGTTTCGACATATTGTTTTTCGATTTCACAAAAAAAAACCCGAAAATCACTCTACACGAAGTTACCTCCAGCGCACAACGAAAGAATATGAAGTAGCAGTGGATGGGACGCCACGAGCGGGGCCTATAAACCTCACTCTCCATTTTTTACTTTTTCACTATATACGTTGTGGCCATCTAGTGGACTCGAGAGTCACTACATAATTGTAATCTCGAGAACGAAGCGGGAAATATAATTATATGTTTACTGTTATGAGAAGAACGACCACGAGTTGCCGCCGTTAACCGACAGATGGCGTTGCCGTAGCTTCGGCACGATATCCAAGAGGCGTATTCCAAACCCGTTTTGTTTTCCAACCAAGAAAATATTGAATGTGTTTTTCTGATTTCCAAAAATTTACAATTCGCATAATCATCCGTTCGAAATTAATTTGAATGTTTAAAAGTATCGGAGGAGCTCAGGTAATAAAACATTCTCGCTAGTTTTACACCCAAGGAACAGAAAAAAAAATATTTCTGCTTTTTTTGCTCTGTTTGCTTTTTCAACCAAAAAATAGTGAATATTTGTCTTTCTCATTACTAGAGTCAATCAGAACGAAGAATAAAAAATGTAAAGTGAATGTAATTATTTTAAAAATTATAATTTTAAAAATAATTACATTCACTTTACATTTTTTATTCTTTTAAAAATTATAATTTTAAAAATAATTAGTTGACTCTAGTAATGAGAAAGACAAATATTCACTATTTTTTGGTTGAAAAACCAAACAGAAATCATAGATTAAACAGATTACTCATGTTTGAATTTATTTTTATTCAAAAAAATTTGATATACTTCTATTGTTAAACACAATAAATTAACACTGTACATTAATAAAAAAAAAAATTACCCTTATAAACATAGACACTGCGCGTATTTTGACAAATTAACGTTAGTAAATAAATAGTAACGGTGTGTCTGATCTAAATATATATATATGACTAGGATCTTTTCGATCGCAGCGCCGCCATTTCAGGCTGGAATTTCGTGTACATTTCTAAAGCACACTGTGCCCACTCCTTTACTCTAGCCTTCCTGAGAGAGACTATACGGAAGGAGTATCATCTCCATAGGAGAGAAGGCCGAAAAAACATCCGTGAAAATGTGAAAAATAGGTAGTTCAACATTTCACCACGGCGGTGCCCTCGCTGAAAGTGCTTGATAAATATAGTTATAGTCAGTTGACAAAATGTACCGGCTATCATGGCGTCTTACGTATTTTGACAGCCATATATAAACACATGGAATTGTGCATATAAATCATTCGCGATTTCGTGCAAAATTGTTTGCAACAGAGGCAGTTTTATTTTAAGAATTTAATACGAAAGTATTATTTTGTTTGTTTTTAGCAAAGTTTCCGTATTTTAACCGTACGGGAACTCCTGACAGTAAACTCGCATCTATTTATCGTTTCCATGTAAGGCTAGGAACATACTTTCGATCAGCTGTATATACACCGCGCATCGTATATGCGCATTTATATATATAGTATCACGAGCACAAGCGACAGCAGCGCCGCCTATTTCGGCCTTTTTTACGGACGCCTTCAAAGCACGGAGATGATGCTCCTTCCATATAGTCTCCATGCTCACTACTGTCACTCCATAACCATAAACGGAAAGTAAAAACTGTTCGGAAATATATAGGTATAGTCAATGACACATTCACGAACGATTTCAAATATCACTAGATTTCTATACCAGTGTTGCTAGTATCATTAAACAGCGACTGCGAAAAAAAATATGAACATCAAAAACGTGTGCGAAAAAAGCCACAATTTTTTGATGCAACGAAAAAATAAAATATTAATATTTTCAATACGCGTTAAACTACAGAATTCCGATTAGTTACGATCGAAAGAAAAAAAAAATACGTGAACCCGCAAAATCCTCAGAAATGCTATAATTAATTAAAAATTACGGAAATAAATTTTGAAAGTTTTCGAAAACAGTTCGAAACGCGGTCCTCGGGGTAAAGAGTCTGGAGCGAACTCTCTTTTAAATATATTGGTCTCGAGTTGCTGCCGCGACTCTAGATTTCTTTATTAATCATCTCTCTGAACAGGCACGAATTTATCAAGTGTTCTAGGAATCGGATATCGATTTTTTTTCCTTGCTCGATTTTCAAGAACATTGCGTTTCGTGATGGATCAATTTTCAGAAAAAAATTATATTGATTACTTGGCATTTTACACGCATTTTAAACTCAACTAAGAAATTTAAACGCGCGCTGCGCGCGCATTATTTTCTTGCCCATGGACCAGTCCGCAGAGCCGAAAGGTCGACAGAATAAACTAATAATTTATACTACGCGAATTATTGAGTGCATAAGACCATTTTGACTTTAATTTGAAGTATTCGATTTTGTGACCTCGGATTCGGAGCAGAAGGCATTGGGAACGTCACAAAAAGGTAAATATTTGTACGTTTTACGCGTTATCTCCAAAACTATCACGAAATCCGACTTAATCATTCAATACTTTTTTATTCCTTATGAAATTGCGGGAAAAAAATAAAAAAATAAGCTGATGCTCTACCTTTATTTGATCCGGAGATATTATGAATCAGATTGACCTAAAATGTTGAAAATATCACTTTTTAACGTTTTGTGCGATATCTCCGAAACTATCAAGAAATCCAGTAAGACAAGTGATTACTTTTGTGTTTCTTATAAAATTTTGAAGAGAATGATATTAATTAATAATGAAAATTAAATCCTTATGCTAATTTTTTTTGGAGATGGGAGAATCAAAGTTAGACCAAAAACGATTTTTTTTTTAATATTTCGTGCTGTAATTTTTTTAACGACTAGGATGGGTAAAATTAATAAAATTTCAGAAAGACTAATAAAACTGTAATATATTCGAAAGCAGAGATTTTTGCAGAGGAGGTTACCATTTATTTTTTTTTACTTGCAGTGCAATTATATCTGAAAATCGTGAATTGCTGGTCTTTGTTAGTATTAAGCTCAGATGAGTATGTGAATATTAACAAATGAAAACAGTGGCTCTTGTCCAAATTTTGTTTCACTACGCACCCAAACACACATGAAAAGGCATACATAGGAGTAACAAAAACCTGCAATTTACGATTTTTACTTAAGATTAGAATACAGTGCCAGCACCACATGGTAGTACGGTTAGAGAATCAAAAATCACTCCTCATGGTCTGGGAGTAAAAAATCGTTGATACAAATTATTTTAGAAAATTCGAAAGTCATGAACTCGGTAATTTTACTCATAGGAGTACCATAAATATAACGTAGAACTCGAAAAATGGCCAGAACTCGAGTCATAGCGCCAGTTATGGTGATATCATGGTGATAGGGTTTGAGAATCGAAAATCTTTCCTTATGATTTGAAATATTTAAAAAAATCATTTTTGGTCTAACTTTGATTCCCCACGTGTCCGAAAAAAATTAGCGTGGGCACTTAATTTTCATTATTAATTTATTTCATTCTCTTTAAAAATTTATAGGAAACATAAAAGTAATCACTTGTCTACTGGATTTCTTGATAGTTTCGGAGATATCGCACAAAACGTTAAAAAGTGATATTTTTCGGCATTTTAGGTCAATATTTGATTCATCGTATCTCCGGATCAAATGACGATAGAGAATCAATTCTTTGTTTGCTTTCTTTATAATTTTATAGGGAATGAAAAAGTACTGAATAATTATATCAGATTTTGCGATAGTTTCGGACATACGAACGTGTGAAACACACATCTGATTTTCCCATCGCGAAACATACATTCTGATTTTCCCAATGCCTTCCGCTCCGAATTCAAGGTCACAAAATTGAATACTTCAAATTCAAGTCAAAATGATTCTATTCACCCAATAATTCGCGTAGTATAAATTAATTTTTTTTCATACCTCGGTCGAAAATACGTTCCTCCGGCATCGATTGTTAGGCAGAAAGTCTAAATTTAAGCATTGATAGAATTACACTCGCGTCCTCTGTAACAGCGGGAACAAAAACTTACTCTCGCGCACCGATACTCAATACCTGAGACTCGCGTTGCTGCCGCCAGCCAGAATCGCTAACTGCTGTTACTCTCACTTGTTCATATAACCTCAAAGCTCGCTTGGATTTAATTTGTATTTTTATGTATGAGTGAATATAATTTAAAAAGTAATATTGACCAAAGATTAATAAAAAAAATAACAAAAGAACCAAATGAATGAATCATTCTCTTTTGACGAAACCACGGACGAGGAAGAGGTTATAAAAGATTTTGATGCCGAAGCGCAATTAATCGTACAAACAGAAACGTTGCCGAAAAAATCTGCTGATAGATATTTACTAATCTACGAGACTTATAAAAAATGGCAAGAAGAACATAAAGGTTCTCTATCGAAGTCTGAAGAAAATAACTTGATTATATATTTAAAAAATTTGAGTCAAAGATTAAAATCCTCCACTCTGTGAAGTATCTGGTCAATGCTGAAGAAAACATTGAACTCGCGAGATAATATTGATATAAGTAAATTTTATAATTTAAAAAGCCTAGTCAAAAATAACTCCAAAGGTTACAAACCAAAAAAGTCTTTGGTGTTAAAATGGGATGAGGTTATGAAATTTATAAACACTGCGCCAGACTACGTATATTTAGCTTCAAAAGTAAGTATTTATAATTACTTTAATGAATTATTTAATTAATTAATATCCTTATTTTTATATTTTAAGGTTATACTCATTTTCGGCATTTGTGGGGCTGCTAGATGCGATGAACTAACTAAACTTAAAATTGAAAACGTAGAGGACCTTGGTAATAAGTACCTTGTCTCAATTAACGATACAATGAATGACATGCCTCGTCAGTTCATCATTGGAGATCTATTTTATAAAAAAATTCAGCAATATATATCGTTAAAGCCTACTGATTCATTTACTGATAGATTCTTTATCCAATATCACAATGGCAAATGTCACCGGCAAGTTATAGGCAGGAATAAAATTGGAGAAATTCCTCAAAATATAGCTTCATATTTGGAATTAGCAAATCCAAAACGGTATACTGGGCATTGTTTTAGAAGAACTGCAGCTACACTCTTATCCAACTCGGGAGCAAACACTACCGTGCTCAAACAACTAGGAGGGTGGAAATCAACAAATATTGCTCAAGGTTACTATTTTATTTATTAAAAAAAAATATCAATATTTCTTATAATATAAAAATTCAAATATATTCAAACTTGATTCCCCCAATAAATATACATTCATACTCAAATAATACTTGGTTTTATTTTAAAAAATATTTTATTTATGAATAATTTACTTCTTTACAGGTTATGTCGATAATTCAATGAAAAACAGAGAGAAAATTTATGAAAGCATAACCGATGCAGCTGTATTCAATGCTCAATCAAATCCACAACCATCAACGAGTAAAAACAGTTCAACTGAAGGGGACCGTATGGTCTAGAGCACGAAAATTTCACCTATTTTCACGATTTTTTTTTTGCCATAAAAAATTTAAAAATCGATGTTTTAACTTTTCGGGTTTATTACTACCTTTATTAAGTATACAAAAAAATTTTTTTTTAATTTTAAAAACAGTGTTTATTATCATATAATTGGCATTGAAGACGACCCTCTCGAAAAATCCGACCCGGACGGTGAAGATCGATCCGAGACTTCTACTCATCTGAAACACAAAATTCAAGAAGATTCTTAATCAGAAAGAGTGCAGTTATGGTCGGGACTAGAACAAATCGAAAAAATTAAAAATTGACAAAATGGCGCGCTTTTGAAAAAAAATTCGTAAAATCGGGTTTTTTTTTCACTAGTTTTTTAGTATAAACAATAAGAAATTATTTAAATAAAATTATGATTGTAGTTCCGACGATAGCCATACATGTTGTGAACAACATATCCAAATTTCAAGTGATTCGGTTGAATAGTTTTTTTGTTTTCACCTGCGCAGTGCCGAAAAAAGTCGTTTCGAGATAAATGAGTTTAAAGTTTGAGGTACAGATATTTTCAAAAATTGAGCAAATTTTGAATACTTACAGTTAATCCGCGATTCCGGCACCATATAGGATTCCTTCGGAACGTTCATAATTCAAGATTTCCTCACTCCTTTCATTTCTTCGAGCTGTCCGAGCCTCTTTGGAGTTGTCCGTGCTCCTACGGTTGGCGCTCGATACTCGCAGCTCGTCTCGGTTTTGCGCTAGTTGCTCCGCTTGTGGCCCGATTGTTATGCCCATGGTCTCCATTATTTTCAATAGGGATGCAAATCCTTCATTGAATATGCAAGCGGAAATGTGAGTGGCAATATCAATGATTTTTTTTCCGGCAAACAGATGTTTCGGCGCAAGGTGCCACACGCAAGCATTGAAACTTTCGTTATTGTTCTGCGTATTACTGCCAATACACCTTTCCAATAAAGTCTCTGCTGTCAATTCTTCATAAATTGGTTTTAATATCTCTTGTGCTTCATCGCACAGAGCAGGTGGGTGCTCGTAGGTGTCTAAAGTACCTGCAGCCTCACTTTGACGCCACTTGCACCACGATTCGGAACCTGGAGGACAGTACGAGTGTTGCGGATTTTCATCTGTTGAAATTTTGTGATAATATGCTGCCCATATTTCACTTCTCATCCCTTCAGTCGAATCTGAATTACGTCTAATTGCTAGACCGTAATAAGTTGACAGCTCTTGCAATAATTTATTCGTCAATTGTTGACGCTTCGGTGTTTTATTTATCGATTTCCGCTGTGTCTTTTTTCCCTCTTCTTTTTCTGTCAATTTCTTTGTTGCTTTCTGTATTTGTGCATGTTTTTTTTTCGCATCAACAGCACGTTTGTACAAACGTTTTTCAACATGCAAAACACATTCTTTTTTGCAAACTAAAAAATCATCCCCGTAAGGCTTTGTGTCCAATAAGGCTTTGAACGTTTTCGTGTCGCCGTCTCCGATATAGTTCGCGTATTTTACGTTGTACAACTCTTCCGATCTCTTGAACATTTCCACGATGCCGTCTACCTCCATTTTGCCAGCACTTCCGGTATGATTTGCGTCACAGTGATCTTCATGCTCTCGATACCACGCTTCATATTCAATCGTATCCTCTTGGCCTTTCCATTGAGAGCAGGCTTGACATATACTGCATTTGACGACAACATCTAAAATTTTATTACTGTATTTCCCTATTAACGAGGCAATACCGAGAAGCGATGAGAATCCACGTTTCGCCCACGATCCATCACCAGACACAGAAAGTTCATCCGCGGGACGCCCAGCTTTTACATTCAACTCGACTTCTTCTTTCAATGCTCTTTGGAAAACGATTTTCGCGACGGCTTCAGCTGCAATTTTTATATTGTCCACGATGCCGTAATATGTACTCTTACAAATTCCTTGTCCAAGATCCATGAGACCGCAGAAATTTTTCAAGCCTTCAAATCCTACTCCAAGCATTCTCAGGGCGAGAACAAGTCGACGGTTGATTTCAAATGCCTTATCAATTAACGGCGAAGACAAAATAAAAGTTTCTTTACACTCACACTTCACAGAGAGTTTGAATCCTAGACCACGTTGTCCGTTTTTGCTAAAAGTGACCGCACCGTTACAATCTTTACACTTCAACAACTGTTGCAACGTTAAAAATATCATGCTGAATTCGATGATGCAATAATTGAAAGTAGGATTAACGTTTACTTCCAATTCCTCATTGCCTTTTAATTTTTTCGCAGACGTGCTCGTAAAATCAGTAGTATTTTCGATAGTGAATCGATTGCCCTTGAAATATCTTTTGCGACCTACAGAAGATGGTCGTCTAGAAGAGTCACGGCCTTGCTTTCTATCCATATTTTCTGATATTTTATTTCAAAATTTTCGATGTTGGTTCGTCAAAACGTAACGTTGTACTGATCAAGTCAGGGGAAAGCGAAATGACCGTTTCCCTCACAAATGTTCGACAATAGGTATATTTCGGGGAAGGGAAAAGTATATATAGGTATATAGTATGTACTATATACAGGTATATATTTTCGGAGAAGGATTGGGACAGCTGCTGCGCTCCGATTAGGTTACCGGTTAGCGCTAGACCCGTTAGGAGCGCGCGGACCGCTCTCTACCTGCGTTATGGGCTGTAGAAGCTGTAATATTGAGAATTTCCGCATGAAAATTTCACAGTATATTCTTGAGATACTATACTTTCGACATATCGAAAAAAAAAAAATCGATTTTTTCAAATTTCTAGACCCCCTGAAATAATCACTACTAATAAAGATGAAAAGTCGACACCTACAGATGTCGAATGCAATAATTTTCCAGATGACTTTGAAATAGATGATGGAGATGTAGCTGCGATCGAAAAATCGGCTCCATTCGAGGTACCGAAATCACCAAAATCACCAATGCCTTCTTTTACAAGCGGAAAAAAGCAAAAAATACTCATCACTTCTAATTCTTAATCCATACGACCTACACATTTTATGAAAAAACCACCAATATCAGTTTTTTCTAAAGGATTAGAGAATGAACCACCACTCAAAAGAATTAAAATTAAAGTAGCTAGAACTGAAGAAAGTAACGAAACATCGAAATCTCTATTAACAAATTCAGCGATAAACAACAATCCCGGTGTTAAGTATGAAAACTGTGTATTTCATGGAAATATTATAAACAATTTTTATTATTATATTCAGGGATTGATCATGAAACTAGTGAAAAAAAATAATATGCACTAAAAAAGATTTGCAATTAATAATATAAGTTTTTACTATAATTATTTTATTATAAAATAAAAAATATGATTTTTACTATAACTATTTTATTATGAAAGGAATATTATAATTGTGTGGTACTTATAACAAAAATATAAAGACATGCTTAAAACTTAAAAAATTAAAATTTTACTTAAAAAATTAAAATTATTTCTTTTGAAAATGTGTGATTATACTTGTTTTTGTAGATGTATTTGATGCCTGCCCCCGACCAGCAGCACTCGCTTCGCTCGTGCCGCAAATGTCGGGGCAGGCATCACTACATGCTAAAACGTTTTATTGATAATAAAAATATGATTCATCACCGTAATTTCGACCGGGTATGAAAAAAACAGTATACACCACGCGGGCAGAAGTTTGAAAGCCCTGCACTGCGAGATATGATGCTCTTGGCTTCGCCTCGGACACCATATCACACAGTGCAGGAATTTCAACTTTCTGCCCTTGTAGTGTAATATACGATTTTTCATTTTCTTCTAGATACTGGCCTACTAACGTTATTTTTAATAACAAAATAAACCTTAACATTGATGAAACCGTCAGAATTAATTTAAAAATATGATTTATACATAAAAGATTATTATTTATCATTTACTTACTTAAGTTTTACTAAAATCTGCCATTTTTCGAGATGTATTGAGAATAATTAGAGTTTGCTATTATTCTTTCCTGTCCGTGACTTGTCAAAAACGAATTTGAGTTTTTATAGATATTATGAGGGACCAGCTGTCATTGTGACATTTTAGAGCAGACAGAATAACTTTAGAGTCATCGTTTAATTTGATCTCTAGCACGAAACGCGAGCTACGTGTAACGTCATAGCGAACCAATTAGGATGCCGGAAAAGCGGTGACAAAACTGCAATTTCATGCGTTACTCATGAACATTATATAAGAAGAACTTTGACAATAAATTTACAAGAAAATTTCTGCAGTAAATATTTCACCAATTTCATATTCGTTTATTCGAATATCGTTCTAACTTTTACCCTGGTGGATGAAACTAGTTCTAAAACACCCTGGATATCGAGAAACCGATATTCAGCCAATCGAGAGATGCTTTGGGTTAAGGTAGGAATCTCGTATATAAATACATAAATTAATAATATTAATGTGTATATGTATACATGCGAAGAGGACTTGACCGGTGGAGTGGATATTTGTAGGTATAGCATCAGGCCTGTACCAAAGCCCATGAGGTTTCGATATGTTGTTCTCTCATAGGTTCGCTGTATATTTATGACCATATATACTTCGATCGTGAGAAGACCGAAACACCAAAAAATCGACTGCTTCTCTTTACATAATATAAAAGTTTGTGGAGTGTTTTGAATATTGTTTCCGAGGCTTAATCCATGTATTTTAAATTTTTAAATGTAAAACAATTATTCTTTGAAAAATCACAAATTTTGTATTTTTGTTCAAATCGAAAAAGCTCCCTTTGGGTCACTTTTTTCTGTTAGTCTTCGATTAATTTTATTGTTTTCAACTCGTGAAAATTGGATTAAAGTACGAAAAAATGGAACACATTCTATGCCAATGTCTCAGTTTTTTTTTTTTCAATTGCCGATATTTTGATATCGTGGGAAACCACAGCTCTCTCTGAGGATAACAACATAGAGAGGTTAGCCAAAATTCCAAAAAAATAACTACACGATTGTTATAAAAAAAGTCACTGAACTTTACCATTTTCTGCTGATAACAAAGTCTTGTTTAATGAAACGAGACATCAACCCTCAAACTTGCTACCCTCTCGGTCTCAGCCTATTTTCTTCTCAGCTCGATTTTCATAAAAATAAATGCCTGTCACATATAAATTGACTCACACGTATACATACGGTGTACACTCTTTGACAAAAGTTTCTACTTCAGCATTGACGTCCGTTCTTCCGGAAGACTAACCACATTTGAAGTACGGGCGAGCTCGAGGGTACTACATTTACATACATAAATATACGTCCAAAGTCAGAGCGAAGCCTCAAAAAAATGCCAGAAAAAACCCGTCATCAACGAAGCAAAAATGTTTACTCTAAGAAGTCCGTTCTTTTTCATTATTTATTTGTGACTGGTTGAGTAAAGATAGAATCAAATTTTGCCGAAAGTAGCTCGTATAAAATCGACAATTATCAATTTCCAAAGTAAAAAAATTATAGTATCGATTTCTTTTGTTAAGATTTAATAATTGACATTAATTTTTAATTCATTAAAATTAATTTGTTCACAAAATTCAATTGTTGCTTAATCAATACAAAAAACTGATTAAATTATTTGAAAATTAATTTTAATTTCGTAATGAAGCTAAAAAATTTGCTCTCGAACATTTTTTGAAATACTCTTGAATTTGCGAATGAATTAAATGATAATAATAATTATAATATAAATGAATGGGGATGAAACGAGAAGCACTTAAACAGAATCTCTCTTAATCAACAACGATCACACTCGATACACCCTCGTTCGACAGTACGATTTACCTTTCAACGAAGCGTGACTACTAGGGGATGAAAAGGAAAAAAGGAGTTGAAAGGGAATGAGAGAGTGAGAGGTTCGGGTACTCTTGGAAGGTACGCCGGAAGCTCCTCGAGAAGATCGATTCGTAATGACTGGGCGCGGTCTTTCCAGTCACTCTCCACACTCTCATCCCATCTTTCAATTCCATACCCTTAACGCTCTCCCCCAACGAGCACCTTCTTCAAAACTCCAATAATTGCAGCAATAATTAACTCGTACAATAATAAATATACATGAGATTTTCTTTTAATTCCTACAAAAAATCATCCCATCGATGTTAAAATGAAAGTTTCAAGTATAAACAATTTTTCATCAATTCTACTGCTATATATTTATGAACATGTATTGAAATATTTTTAAATTGTTGATTCAAAACATCAATCAAAATATTTGCAAATAGCTTCCAGATTGTTAATAATTGGAATGAACTATGTTTATACAAATTTCTTGTACATTATCATGAATTATTTTTATACGTAAATAAATTTAGAAGAAAAACACAAAATAAATATTTACAAATGACAGAATTCTCGGCGGGCTAAGTATTGAGAAACTCGGTCGAACCGTCTGGAACCGACTGCCATAGGTAATTAATATAAATGGGAGGTGAATTCTAGCTCGACGGTTGACTCGAGCAATTAAATGCACGAGTCGTCTGAATGACGTTAGAAAACGAAAAAAGAGTGAATCAATCCTTATGAGCTTCAAATGTATATAGCAGAAAAATCCAACTTTAAGAACGATTTGGTACGAGGAACAATAATTAACTTTATAATTTTGGATCATTAACGAGTCTCTACCATTTCTTCGTATCAATAAACCATTTTCAAGTTCAAATGGGTCGTCTGATAATGAATCGAATTGTTATGAAATCAAGCCAATCGAATATTCATTTTTCTTTTTTTCTTTCTTTTTTAATTTCGTGACTCCACAATGCCGTCAATCTTTTAGCCAAAAATCAGGGAAGGACTCACACCTGTGCTCAAGGGGTTGGTGCAGAGCGAAGGAGTGCAAGACACGTGGGATAACCGTAGTGGGATGCTGGTACACCGAATTGAAATATTACTGCGTGGTTGGAGTGCATGAGAAAGAGAGAAAGAGAGACCGATATAACGTCGAAACGATTTGGCGTCCGGCCAACTCTCGACTATATCCCTTTTCTCTTCCCCTTGATGGTTGCGCCCATCAGCCACCTACGTACCATGAGCAAGCTCACAGTACTGATAGCTCTATACATATACTTCGTTCTGTACTCCATTCCTCACCCGAGACTACAATTCCACCAAATATATATATGTATGTGTATTCACATAACAACATACAGGGTGTCCTAAAGTTTACACTGGTGACGTTCGCTTTACGGAGATTTCGATGTTGATTCCTAATAAACTTTAGTGACGAGACAGTCTTGATTGCTGTAATTTATCCTTAAAAAATAAATTCTTTATTGCAATCTCCGAGGCTGCGGCTCGACGGTAAAAATGAGGAAAAGGGGTAAAAAAGGATAGGGAGGGGTCAGGGAAGAAAAAGCTCGAGACTTAGCCGCGAAACGCGAGAGTTCTGCGTCCTTCGCCAAGAATCATCAGTCACGTGGAAAAAGAGGGAATGAAAAAGATAGAGAACGGAGGAAAAAAAGCCTCGCGAAGTCTGCTAACGCTTTTTTACCACCTTTTTCCACTATTTTATACATACACATATATATATATATATATATATATATATATATATATATATATATATATATATATATCTATGATGAGGCTGGATCTCGTTGCTCTCACTTAAGGTTTCTCTCTCGGTCTCATTTTCTCTCACGTAGGAAACTTCTAAGCTACCTATCATTAATTCGGATGAGGCTGCTCTCTTAATCCGTAGATAAATTTTCTCCACGGGGTCGTTGAATCTCAATTCACGGACGCTGCTCTGAAAATGCGGAAGCTTGCAATTAAAATGGAGAAAAAAAATGTTCCCTACCATTTTGCAAGACATTAGAAACGCCGAGGAGGCGAAAAAGTTTTTTAGTGCCGGAATCACTGGAAGTTCTCGTATACGAAGTAATTGTTTTTGCATTAGTGTTTTAACGTAGACGAAAATAATAATACGAATCTCAGAAATATTATGCGATTGCGACCTCATTTGACCTTGAAGGTCAAAATACATTGTCTAGATCAGAATTATCTCCCATTCACTATATTTATTTCGGCTCGTGTTAACCTCAAACAAGAATATATGAAATTGTGGCACAGCTGAAGGGGCTGAGAAGGGGAGGAGGGGGCGAGTGCAAGGAGTGAGTCGAGGAAGAGTCTCTTCTCGTCTAAAGTGCTGCATCAAGAGCCTACACATATATAGAGGGCAACGAACTATATTTGTTGATCGTTCCTTGCAACGAGAAGAGCTCGACAACGTGAATGTCAATATCGATTCAGTATATTGCGGTTTCACACACATATACACAAACACACGTATACGCATAAGCGGGCACATATAGAAACTACCCTTGGACCGAAAGGGAATGGTTCTCTGTTACTTTCCATCCGCCATTCTGCCAATCATGCCCTTTTGCTTCATAACAACCACTATTCCCATCCCTCCGCTCTCTGCACTCGTGTTAGTCCATGGGACCTCTTCGAATGCACAATTTCTCCACAACCCCCCCGTCTTCACAGTTTTCCTTCATCCGCCTCTCTTTGCCCCAATGCCCCAGCAGGAACGATGAGAGAAACGTGACGGTCGTGCGGTAGAATTGCGGCTTGGTTACATAGCTCACCTATCAGACTCTGTTCTCCAGTACCAACCTGTAAAACTTGTCCCAGTTGGTTGGAGACACATGCAGCACTTGCGGCTGACTTGCCAAAACTCGGCCGCGAACAACCTTCCCAACGTGTATGGCACGTTCGACAACTCGCAACCTTTTCTTTCCTTTTCCTCTCTTTCACCAGTAAAAATTCTTCCTCTACCAAAGAGATAGAAAACCCACCGTCCTGACACGTCTATGTACTACATCGAAGATATAAATTCAATCGACAAAGCGTGCTTTCGTCTCCAATCTCAGCGATCCAAATGTGGTGATCCGAAATTTTTATTTTGAACCCTACACGGGCAGGTGTAAAACTTTGTGAAAGAAAATCAAAATTACGAGTTGTTTGATTTTTGATTTGTCAAATAACTTGAACTAGTTTAAAAGAAATGTAGCTCAGTTTGGTTCATAGAAGCAATGCCCAAACAAGACTAATATTAGGATTGTCGAAATCAGCAGTGTCCAATTACCATTTTGCAGGATTGAAGAGAAAATCTTGGAAGTGAATTCGGACTGAATCTGGCGATTAGTTCAGTGCATTCAATGAAACAAAAAAAAAAGAACAGCAGTTCTCGGGCGGATGTGTTGGGAAAGAGAGAGAAAGAAAGAGAGAGATCGAAAGCATTGATCGAGGCATTGACGTATGGAGCTTTTTGCCATCAACCCCGGTGATGCCATAAAAGTCAGACGCTCCTATGCCCACTGACTTGCACCCGCAGGGACGTGACCTCGTTCAAAGTAACCTCGCGTGTACACATGAGCCATTGGAAAAGAGCGAGGAGAGCCAGCACCGAGAACAACCTCCACCCTTTTCCACACGTTCTCTCATCTCTTTCGCTCTCTCACTCTTTTTAACCTCTCCTCTCTTTCTCTCAGCTATTTCGCAATGCTGAATTGGAACCTTTTGAATCTGACCTCATGTGGTGAATTTGTCAATGTCGAGCTTTCTTGTTGGCCAGCATCATGTACTCTGGCACTCTCTTCCCCCCCCCCTCCCCCTTCCTGACCCACCTCTTCATCCTTTTCCTCTTTTCCATCCTAACCATCTACCCAACACCCAGCAATGCTCCATAAAACAAGAAAATAGCTTTGGCCTCGTTACGTCACTCGCGCAGACAACAGATAACAAGTGTTAAAGATATCTTCGATGGATCACTGAAGATCAAACTTTTTCGGAACTTTTCTCTTTCCTCCAGAAATATTACTTATCATTTGTTTTAATACCGGTAATAAAAAAAATCTACAGGGGGCCCCAAGATTCGATACCGACATGATTATATTAAACATGTCGGTGGTGCCGTAGATTGAAAAATTCTGGAGTATAGCTGACTGCTGTTTTTCTCTGCGGTGTACCGTTAGTGAGATAATTAGTTAATTTACTTTCTTTGTTGTTTTGGGAAAATCCTGATTAAAAAATTCCAAGTATTAACTAATAATACCATTAAACTATTTAATTACTAAACACAAAAGTTACATCGCTATATTGTAAGCTGTACCAAATAAAAAAGGAACTTAAGACTTGAATCAGACGGTAAAAAAAAAGTTGGAAATTCTATCCTCGGGTTCGATGCATTTTTTTGCTCGTTGCTTGTCTCGAAGCTGGAAAATACCTGAGAAGCTTTTTCACTATCGAGTCAAAGCTCGCCCAGCATATACGAATGCACGCGCCAACGGTCTCATTTATAACTTTTAATTGAGTATGAAAGTTTCTGGCCGAATAGCACTAATCACTGACTTTCTCTATAACTATGTCTTAGTTCTACTTCTCTCTTCCTCTCTCTCTCTCTCTCTCTCTCTCTCTCTCTCTCTCTCTCTCTCTCTGTCTCTCTCTCACTCAGCTTTTTTTCTAGCTTTGCTCTATTGCTTTCGAGCTTGTCTCTCGAGAGTTCGGCCATCCGTGCCGACGTCCTGTCAGGGAAAACCCTTCGCCCCATCTACTCGATATCGATTCCTCTCCTACTTTCCTTCCGCGTTTTTTTCTCTCCTTTTTTCGTTCCCTCGAGATCTTAATGGAAAAAAAATTATATCTTCCCAATCTACCCTCTATGCTGACCTACATTTCGATGTCATTGACCTTTAATATTTGCTCATCTTCCAAGGTCAATGACCCATAGTTCACTTGATTGAATAACGAGTTGCAAAAAATGAGATAAGAATCATTTAAAATAAGCTCAAAAAATCCAATGCTATTTTCAACTCGTCTGAATTCTTAATGAAATTTTGAACAAAACGATGCCACGTCTCTAAATAACTCATCGGATTAGTATTATCTCAAATTCTACCCCAAATTACCTCGTGACGTTTGAAATACAAGGAGTAATGTTAGTCCCACATTTAACATGTTGTATCACGTATATATTCTCGTGCCAGAAGAGACACTTTTAGACGACGACCTCGTAAAGAATCTTCCATCCTGGCACTCCATTTGAAGCCAATTTTATGACAGATGAAACCATTGGACAATAATATTGTAGAGAGGCAATTTCAACAGTTATGAGGGTGAATCACCCTGTGATTTGATTTATTAAGTACACTCCGAGTCTTATTGTTAACAGGATGTAAAGTTACGGAATATCCTAAGGAGAGTTCCGGAAAATATGCTAAAGTCCAAGCAATCTTGGGTTAAAAATTCAACTCTCGATTGTGTTGTTAGGCCTTTACAAAAATTCTTTAAAATAATGCCATTTTTAAAAAACTACTTTGAGGCATCCATAAAATGGATGATCGTCCAAGAGACGACTTCAAGGTCAACATCCCCCACTTTGTTCCCCATCACAGATAGTCTTTTCAACCCCTCTCTCGTTAACCTTAACCCCATGTTTCGTATTCCGGATCTTCCACAAAAATGTACAACTCATTTTGTTCTCGAAAGACCAAAACGACGATAAAGAGATACTTCTCTCTCTCTCTCTCTCTCTCTCTCTCTCTCTCTCTCTCTCTCTCTCTCTCTCTCTCTCGCTCTCTCTTATGCTTTGGACAGCCATCATTTGGAGGTTGGTGAGTCAAGATGAGAGCTTAAGGAAAAGAGGCTGCCAGCCAAATGAGAGAGGTACTTAAATAAACGAGGTCGTTTGTACATTTGCGAGAGTTTTCCTTGTACGATAGTCCCGAGCCAATCCCACCGACGACGACGACGCGGAAAACGACTGCGTCGGGATTCGACTGTTGGATTATCCAGAGGAAAATAGAGAAAGGACAGGGGGGTGATTGTCTATATACAAAAGTTCAGGCGTCATCATCCTTCCGGTACGAAAAGCTCCGGTGTGTTCCAGAAAAGAGAAGAACACCGAGGGCTCGGTGATTGCCATCGTTTCCGGAAAATTGCCCTCTCCGGATTATGTCTTCATACACTCGTACAAGAAACCTTCTTGTTCCCCTTTTTTACCCTATCTATTTTACATGCAATTTACCTGGTCGCAATTAAAGCTCCCAATCTTGGAAAAGCTCACTTGAAGAGATTACGACTTCTGCTAAATTCCTTTAAGTTTTAAACACCTTGCATCTATTTCAACTATAAAAAGAATGATGACTGATGTCGAGCTGTGCTCCAACACCGTCAATTCTCCAAAATTCCATAATGGCCCATTAATTTTTTTTACTGTCTATGTATACGTATATGTCTATTAATTATCTTGAAAAATGATCCTTCGATCATTTTTCATGTAATTGATAAATGTTACAGATTGTAAAAATGCATCTAACAAAAGGAAAATGCAATGGCACCTGTTCCTGACTAGAAATCTGTTCTTTGTCGTGTTGAAAGAGTCCAGATTCTTCTTGTACCCTCGACAAAGGTATATTTGAGCATGGCATTCTTTCGCCACGTACAAGGAACGGGGCGAGAATGGGTCAAAGAAGAAGAAGAAGAAGAAGAAGGAGAAGATGAAGAAGCGTTGGAAAATTCTTCTCTCGCGCTGGTAAAGGCTTGTACACACAAGATGGATGAAAAGGGATGACGTGTACGTTATATTGTATTGAAGGTTTTTCCCCAGTCGCCGTGAGCAAAATACCGCAGCATTATTCACTCTCTTGCGAGCCCATAAATCTAGCATTTTGATAGAGTCCCGTGGACCATGCATGTGGTCTCGTCTCTTTCTTTCTTCATAGACTACCATTTGGCATGCTCAAGGCCAAAATATCCCTCATATATCGAAAGTGCACCAGCCAAAAAGAAAGGCGTATAAAGAAAAAGATTAACGTTGTCGTGGTACAGGACTGCTCGCCCTTTGTCTTCACTGGCTGCACAGCCATGTAACCTATATTTTCTTCTATGAGGTTCGAACTTTCCGCACCTAAGGTCGTGATATTTTGAGCCGCAGACCCATACTTATGCAGGATGTACCAAAAATGTCATCATATTGTTCACTCATTACGGGTAGATTTGAAAATTCTGAGAAAAGTTCCCAGCCATTTTTCTCTTCATTCTACGGTTCTCCAGATATTAGTAAACTGATAAAATTCAATCCAACCAACTTGTAAAAAGTTGCTTGAATGGGAGAAGCGCATCCCACCGCTCTTGCCACCGCGAACAGACTCGAAGCTTGTGGAATCTTGGGTGCGACTCTTCGAACACCCTGTATATACAGTCATACTCGCTTGAAACGCAACGATTAGTTTTTTGTTGTTCTCGGGTGCAAATTGACCGACTCGAAAATAGCAAAGTCGTTGATTGTAGCAAATTTTATCAGCTTTCGAATAAACCTAGTCTTATTTTGATCAGATTCAAACTGACCGATTGGTAGCCGGGTTGGTGAAAAAGTGCGAAACGCAACGTTTCCAGGTTGTCGAAAATTTGATGTTTTGAAAAAATAGGCACGACCAGCGATCAATTGCCGATACCAAAGCGATACCAAAGAGTATCCGATGCCATGAAAAAACCACCCCTGTCATTTTTTGTACGACAATCTTAGACCGAGTTATACCCCCTCGACATAAAAAACGTTTTTCGATGATTGCTCAGGAACTAATCGAGCGATTTCACACAACCTTCTGGGCTCGCGTCTTTCGGAATATTTTCCTAAAATAGAGATCTTGAATAGCCTGCAGTTTACTAAAACGTTTCGATCGATTTTTGAAAATAAATCTAGCCGAATTCTACATTGCAACTTCTCCCAAGTTGTGGCAAACATTTCAAGAAAAAAAAGCACCCTCGATAATCCCGGAGAGTTTCCGGGCAGGGGTTGATTCCGCGCTTTGAAAAAACGATTCGATTTTATCCAATTCGAAGCACGAAATGGATGTGATAAATTGAATCGTTTTTTTAGAAACGCGAAATCCACCCCTTTTCGTCGGCTCTTCGGGACTATCGGGGGTGCTTTTATTGCAAAAATCGCCAAAACGATTCGATTTTATCCATTTCGAAGTACGGGCTGAATGCGAAAAATCGAATCGTTTTTTCGAAACGCGAAATCAACCCCTTCCCATAGGCCCTCCGGCACTATCAGGAGTGCTTTTTTTCTATGAAATGTCAGCTATAACTTGGGATAAGTTGCAATGCTGAATTCAGCTTGGTTCGTTTTCAAAAATCGATCGGAACGTTTTAATGCACTACAGGAGCCCCAAGATCTCCACTTCAGAAGCATATTCCGAAAAAGGCGAGCTTACTAGGTTATAAGAGATTACGAAAAATGATGTCTCACGAAATCCAGCCAAAATCGACCGAATAATTCCAGAGCTATTATCGAAAAACGATTTTCGTTTAAAGGGGGTATAACCAGACCTAGAATTGGCGCACAAAAAATAACAAAGGTGGATTTTTCATGGGATAAGACACCCTTTGCAATGCCATATCAGTGATTATCCCCATTTTTTTCGAAACATCAAGTTTTCGACAACCTGGCAACGTTGCATTTAGCACTTCTTCACTAACGCAGCTGCCAATCAGTCAGTTTGCATCCGATCGAAACAAGACAAGGCTTATTCGAAAGCTAATAAAATTTGCTAAAATTGACAACTGTACGGTTTCTGAATCGGCCAATATGCGCCTAAAATCGACAAAAAATCAATCGCTGCGTTTCAAGTGAGCGTGACTGTATACCCATTGAAGAAAACCACCCCTCCTTAACTCTCTTACACCATTGGAATCTTGTATCCTTGGAACTCGTCCCCTCTTAAACTCTCGTGCACGAAAGACGTATATTTTCCAAGACCAGAACCCCATTATCGTGCACAAACTGGCCTCTCCCGTACCAAAACTATGCGCGGTGGTACATAGCCTCGTTATTCAGCCATGAGAATGAGGAGAAAGAGGCAATGAAAAAGAGAATACCCGCGAATGCCGCAAAGAGGTTGTGTTTGAAAACCACTTATGGAAATACAAAACTTCCTTTCTTACTCTTCGACATGAATGATTGCCTTAGTAATTTTCATCAATTTCACGAAATATATTTTCAACGTCGAAAAAAAGTATAGTTAAGGTAATTCTCCTACAGGATCGTTGAATTAAGAAATGGTTGAAATTTGGCATACGTGTTATTAATACGTTATTCAAAAATCTATGCAATTTTAACAAGTTTTACCATCCCGTACCCGAGATATTTATACTTGAAGTTGGCTCGATTAACACGTAACATATGGGCCATGCATGGGCAAACAGTACGTTATTAATTCTATCATCAGAACTAAAATCAAGAAGTTGATGAAAAACGAGGAGGAGCAAGAGCAGAATGTCACGAATATTGTGAAAAAACATCAAGATGATTTACCATCAAGTTTAGAATATATAACCTCGAGAAGTACTACGGTTTTGGCCTTATACGACATATTCTACAAACAAACGAGCGCGAGCGCGAGAGATGTAACCTTTTTTGTGTATTGGGGCATAGCCCGGACAGTTCCGGCAAAAAGTTTACTCGCAATGTCAGATCAAAAAACACTTAGAGAATAAATTTTACGACAGTAGATGATATCTGTGGTATTATCTATTGGTACCGAGTCAATATTGTGTGTTTTTTAAATTTATTTACTACGAATTATCAACCCTTTACACACATATGTAACGCACACACGGTATGTAACTTTTGATTGAGGTTGTCGCAGGGGAACTACCTTAAGAAAAACAAACATGTACCGAACAACAATTTCGATCGCTGCTAATATATCAAGTGTATGGGGTTCGAGGATTTTTCATTTTCACCAGAAAATACTTTTAATAAAATCGCTTTTTTGCAACACCCCAGATCTTTTTATTTTATTTTTTACCGAACCCCTTTCCAAGGTGCTGTAAAACATTACTAGACGTGTCTGACCCGGTATTTAGGTAGTCAAGTGATGAGGTACCTCTTAAACCTAATTGCCAGCAATCCCCTTTCGTAGGATTTTTTTTATGTAGTCGGAAAAAAACATTTCAGAGAGTGACTGTATCTTTCTTTCCAACCAAGGCGGAACCGTATATTTTTCTAAGGGTTATCGTAAAGTATTTAGAAGAAATAATAAACTGGTTGAAAAACCTTTTATGGAAAAGTTGGCAAGATTAATGGAGGGTACACTCTATTTTATGATCACTTTTGTTGGAATATGTGTCAAGGTTGAGATAAGATTTAAAGTATAAATCAATAGACAATCGTCGTACATTCGAATATGACTTTTTCAAGTTGCACTAGCAGCGAGCAGCTAAAAGAAATTCAAATAATTATTACTACTCTTCTACGATGCTTCTTATCTCAACTTTTCTGGCTCGTGGCCGAGAATAAAAATTTCGATTCCACATCATCGGCGCCATATATTCAAGAAGTCTTAAAAATCACGTTGGATCTTCAGGAGAGTAAATAGATCGTGAAGCTTTGAAACTCGGATCTGAAGCTCGGAGAGAAGAATTGGTTTAGCTTTTTTTCCTCAGAAATCTACTCTCTGTGCATTCCTGTAAGGTTCACGCGTCTTGTGTTACACCTTGTGAATACACGCATCATCTAAAGTGCTACACGGGGAAGATTCTACGGTGTATATCCATGAAAGCTTTTACATACGATGGACCTATCTCTGTCAAGCTCTCCAAAGATATTTCTCTATTCCTTGGAGCTTTTGGTGATCCAGAAGACATATATGTGTATGCGGACTCTTGTACGAATCTCTCCTGCAAGAAGAGGAAACACTTTTGGCTGTGTGCCAGCACAAACGCGTATTCTTCGTTCTGTGAAGCGAAGTCGTTATCGTCCTTGACTATTTTCATTCTCCTCCGCTCTCTCTCTCTCTCTCTCTCTCTCTCTCTCTCTCTCTGTCTCTTATACTCTCTCGTTACTCCCACGATTTCCGAAAAATTAGTGTGAAAATTATCTAGCTGGAAGGGGGGAGGAGGGTACAGTTTTGTCATTAGGCATTATCAGCCGCGATATAGGCGCCTCTCATTCGGCTTCACCGGATGTTCGCTAATTAAACTTAGAAGCCACTCGTTCTCTCAACCATTGAAATAAAACTTTGTCGAACCCTCTCTCAATGTTCTCACTTTCGAATGAGATTACGTAACCACGAGATTGATAACAATTGCCAATGTTATATTTGCAAAAAGTCACCACTTTCAAAACGTTTCCCTCATAAAACTGTCGCTCTCGAGACATCCTAATTAATTAAAATCACTCGTTAACGATGTTTTCCTCTGAAATTATACGTATTTACTTGTCCAACTTTTGTCTCGCTAGTCCATGAATGGATCACAAACCATCTGTGGTACTTTAATTTTTAACTTGCGCACGTCAAAACCTTCCGTCACCCTTTATTGTCCCTTTTCTTCTCGACATTTTCAAATCCCTGGAAGCGAATGATGCTTATAGAATATTCGTCGTCGCACGGTTTTTCCCGCAGATTTCTCGTAACCAAGAAACGTTGAAGGGATTTTCACACGAACGAGAACGAACTTGTGAATGGAATTGTTAGGGTGAAGAAAACAAGCGAATTGTTTCTCTCCTATACACACTCTTTCTCCTTCTCCACATTATCCTTCTCATATGCGAAATTTTCCCGTATTTCCTGCATTACGTCCCATCAATGCTCGCGCCACTTGTTATCAAACAAGAACTCTACTGAATTGTCCTAATTAATTTACTTAATACCTCGACGATTTAACTATTTCCATTATACTCGGGATTGGTGCCCCGATGATTTAATCATTGTGACAAGAAAGAGTGAATTAATCTTCAAAATTGATTAATTTACAAAACCGAATTGTTCAAATTTAAGTTTATGGTGTGATTATTATTCTGTTAATTAATTGCTATTGAATTACTTCCATTAACAATTTATTCATGAAATACTGATCGAATTTAGACGTTAGAAAAAAACTGAAAAAAAAAAATATTCCACTCGCAGAAGGACAAACTTTTTTACGATCATTGAATGGAGGATAAACTTTTTTCTTCCTATCTACGGACGAGTATATTGTGAAGAAGGCACTTTGCGTTAGAAAGGGTGACAAGAAGGTCAGATAAGGTGACGAAAGGATTTTTTTCCCCGTCGTGCGAGGGGATCATTTTAAGCGTTTTTTTTCTCATGCAAAAATTCTATTTCGTCGCCGATGGGATGTAGCGTACAGGGTATCTCAGAAGTCACCAGAAAAGTTTAACAGGTTAAGTAGATCGTGAATCTTTCTGAAGAGAATAATTCTCAATGATTTTTCTGTAAAACGCACAGTTTATGAGTTATTAATTAGTTAACGCTCTAAAGGAAAGGAAAGGAGGAAAAAATGCTCGAACGGATTCATTTTCCGCTTATTATTCGTCTTTTTGGTATGAGCACTCCAATTTAGCCATTACCAATAAATTAATATCAAATCACGGGTGCGTTACCAAGACAAATGACTACGAATTTGTTTCTTTACAACGACGAAATCTACGTATCCTAAATAATTGCTAGGGTGATTTTTAAGACACCCCAGCATGTAATTTGTGCGTGGGAGAGATTGACTGACAGATACACGCGACCAGAGAAGAGGGATTGAATGCATTGAGCCGTAACGGACATACGCAAGAGATGTAAAATCTCCTCGGGTCACAATTCACAAGGATCGAGTCAAAATAAAGAAAAGAGGAATAAAAAGGAGAAGATAGTAATAGAGTGCCATTGAGAGACGAGGGTGTTGATTGTTCGAAAGTGAGAACGATCGTGAGGGTCTATTTTCGTGAGGGTTATCATTCCCCGTGTGGGACGAATAAGGGTTAGAAAATGCGATCAAAATCCCTTACCCTTGGGCTCGAGTGCTCTTCGGCAAAATTCCTGAGTCTGCGGAACTGAAGAGGAAGGTCGAAAAAAAAAAAATTCGATTGATAAAAAACGTAAGCTCGAATCTCGTATCTTTATTATACACAACTCGAGCTGAACACGATAAATACCTGTTCAACATTTTTTCTTTTTATTCGTACATCCCCCTCCTCACTATCAGGCACGACACGCGCGGATCATTCCAATATTTGTAAAGTGAAGATACACAACTCGCTCGAGGGCACGATAAAAAAAATAAAAAAAAAAAAAAACTTGAAGGGAGACAAACTCGACGAGGGGCGGAAATTTAATAGGTATATATGGGCTCCTGAGGGTGACAGCTATACTCGATAAATATATTGAGCTTTACAAGTCAGCTATATGGTTTATATTTTGTCCATATGAGTTCAAATCGATGCGGTTGCGATTGGTTGCCACCAATTGCGGTTGTTTGGTTTTAATTGCTTCACTTACCAATCGTGTTTTCTTCAAAAAAATACTCTCCAAAGTTGGTCGAAATGGAGTGTCGAGTGCGCATTCATTTTTTTTTACCCCCGTGGGTATAAAAAAAATGTCGTCTTTCGTCTCCTACGAAGGGAATGGAGAAGTTGGCCTAGTAGATATTTTGAATGTATTTTTAAGCAAGTACCTCCAAGGAGTCGAGCCTCCAGAGTCTCTCAGTCCATTAATTTATATACACACATAGAGTAACATATATTTATACATATATATAATGAGTGAATGTCAGTCTGCATACAGCCCAAAGTTATATACGCTACAAAATCGACTGTACGCGAAAGTTTAAAGAGACTTTGGCTCTTCTTCGGTAAGTACTTAAGAATTGTTTTGAATAAATGGGAAACAGAGAATTTGGGTGTGTACTACAAAACAGGCCGAATGTTATTACGAGTTGCTAAAGCGAGTGGAACACGATGAAACTGTTATTGTATATGTATTTATATATTCTTTATATTATTTTTATGAATTTTACATGCAGAACACCATTGCACGAAACGAGTAAATCAAAAAGCCACAGAGAATAATGAGAACCATACACGAGACAAATAGGCACATATACATACGGAGAAAATAAAGGTTAGAAAAGAGGACAGTCGCGAGGGATTCGCGATGAATGTTTTACCCTTTCAAACCAACGTCTCTTATGACGTCACACTCCTCGTTGGGATATACACCATATATATATATATAAGACAGCAGGTTTTCAAGTGTGTGCAAGGCGCTCGTGGACATACGAGTGTGTACTCGTAAGAGAGCAAAGAAGGCGTCATCTCGACGCGATATTTCATACACCTCGTGGGAACACCCCTCTATTCATTGTCCCACACCCCCACGTCTTTCTACTTAAAAATGCATCGTCCGACGCCCACACACGTGAACCTCAAACCCCTTCTCTTCTCTCTCCCTTAACCGCATATAACCGAGTACACAGCTGTGAATATCCATCCAAAGGGTGTCCCAAACTTAAAACTTGCACATTAAAAGTAACAATTTAAAGTCAACATGCGGTTCAAGATCACGAAATTCTGGATAAAAAAGTTGTTAGCCATTTTTCACTACGATTTACGATACTACAATGTGATATTGATTACATAATGAGATTACTTAGTAAAGTTAGCATATCATAATCCAGCAGATCAAAAATACGAGTTTATTTCGTATGCAGCTGAGTTCTACAATTTCTGATACATTTTCAATATGATAATTCGATATAACTATTACTAAAAAGTATCGGGAACTATAGAACTTCGCTGCATGCGAAAAGAAGACATGCCTAACTGTTATAACTCAATAATATGAATTTTGTTACTTTATTTACTATTGTAACAAATAATGACGATGTTTACGAAAGACATCTCTGAAAATAAAGCTAATACTTGGCGTATGATATATTTTTACGGAAAGCTTTCATAGCTCGATGTGAAAGTGGGACACTTTTTGTACTCTATTTATTCAAAAAATTAAATAATAAATCCAGTTTTTCCGCAAACTCATACTAGTGCTTTCAAAGTGGACAAAAAGCATATAATTTCATTCATTTTAGTAAATATGCTCTGTTGAAAATTTCAGCGGCAGAAACCTGCAGAAATACGACACGAAGTATTCACAAAACGATACAATTACTAGTACGTATTTCAAAAAAGCATTTTACAACGTTGTTTGTTGGGACATATTTGAACGTGAAAAGTCATGAGGCGTAAATAACTCTAAAAATAGGAGAGAGAGAAAACGTAACGGACACGTTAAAATTGTGCAAACACTCGTTACTCGTTTTATCAGTGAATGCGTACAAATTTTGGAGGAATTGTCGCAACGCGGGAGAAAGAAAAGTACGGTAAGATCGCTTCGAAGAACCGGAAAACCCGACAAGAGAGAACTAAAGCGAGAAAGAGAGGAGAGAGAAAAAAAGAAAGCTTTATTCTTCCATGCTCTTTTCTCTCACTGCGTGCTGAATATATATTTATACATAGATTGAAAACGTTGGCAACGCTCCAGTTGAGATAAAACTTAATATTTTTGCTTAACGAGGCTTGTTTTATAGCCAGGACGTCCCAGTTCTTCTAATTGGCTTGGGGACTACGTGCGAGCTTTACCTCGCGAAAATTTCACATGAACCAAAGATTCCCTGCCATGTATGCATACATGCATAGATGTGTTTCAAACCTGACTATGAAACATCTCAATATACGCCTATATATAATGTAAAATATGATAGTGCAATTCGAATATAGATACATGTATACAGGGAGTTTTAAAAATTATGCCTGATATTTACAGGGAAGCAACTTCTTTGATTTCTAAAGAAAAAAAGTCCTCATCTAATTTTTCCACTCCAAGCTAAGAGGAAACATGGCGAAACGGGCGTAGAAAAGTACAATGATGGCATAAAAAGCGAAGGGAAATATGTAAGGACCTTTCACTTCAAAATAAAGTGATCAATTCCCGCTCTAAATTTCATCGTCCACGTTTGAGTCACCCTGTATACGAATTTGAATGAATAAGACACAAATGGTAGTAAATTGGATCTATAGGCATATTGCTACATAATATGGGTTGAAATGCCACCTCTCTTATTCCGAAACTCTCGGAGCATCCTCGGTTTGATCCCCCTGCTCGCTCCTACCACTTCTCACATCTCGAATCACGCTGGCAATGCACAGAGACCAAGTTCGAGAAGTGCGAGAGGAAAGGCTTCGCGCGCGAGACCGCCGTTACTTCCTATTCGACATTGTTTCCCGATTCGTGATTCCCCCCGGGGCATCGTCGACCGCGACTGGCGTGCTATCTTGCAATTAGCAGTCTCGATTCACTCTTGCTCAACCGTATATACCTCCCTCGACCGTATATTAACCTCTATATATCCTTCAATACGATCTATATACGCCAGTCATTAATCGCCTATCTCTATCGTCACACCAACAGCCTGAGAGACTTTAACGCATGATCGAGATATTCTAACGTTTCCAAGTCTGCATACCACGACGAAGATAAGGGGTCAGTAAATATCGGAAATAAAGTTTCCATAATGAAATATTTTAATAATTTTTTTTAAATTACTGCTCCATTATTTTATTCTCATTAAGGTAGTTCCCCCACAGGATTGTTAAATTAAGAAATAGTTGAAATTTGGCATACGTGTTATTTAATACGTTATTCAAAAATCTGTGCAATTTTAACAAGTTTTACTATCCCGAACCCGGGATATTTATACTTGAAGTTGGCTCAATTAGCACGCAGCATATGGGCCATGCATGGGCAAACAGTACGTTATTAATTCTACCGTCAGAACTAAAATCAAGAAGTTGACGAAAAACGAGGAGGAGCAAGAGCAGGATGTCACGAATATTATGAAAAAAACATCAAGATACCATCTAGTTTAAAAGATATAACCTCGAGAAATACTACGGTTTTGGCCTTATATGACATATTCTACAAACAAACGAGCGAGAGCGCGAGAGATGTAACCTTTTTTCTGTATTGGGGCATAGCCCGGACAGTTCCGGTAAAAAGTTTACTCGCAATGTCGGATCAAAAACACTTATAGAATAAATTTTACGACAGTAGATGATATCTGTCGTATTATCTATTGGTACCGAGTCAATATTGTGTGCTTTTTAAATTTATTTACTACGAATTATCAACCCTTTACACACATATGTAACGCACACACGGTATGTAACTTTTGGTTGAGGTTGTCGCAGGGGAACTACCTTAACTATGTTTATTTTGTAACTTTGTTCATCGAGGCTCGCATTGCCACCCGATGAGATCAGTTGCCCGCTGAATTGGCAAGGTTTTCTACAGTTTCCCTTCGCCCTCGGCAAATTCGATACAGTTGAGGATAAGTCGGCTAGAGCCGCTTAGGGGTGGTTTTTCCAAAAGAAAATGGGAACGGAATACGTAAAAGACGGACAACTATGCACAGAAAAATCAAACAAAAAAACTTTTCTTTATTCATGACTATTTTTTTACCTATGAAGAAAAAATTGTGGAATGAAAAAATTCGATCTCCTTTTCAAACACATTCCGATTCGTGCCCATGCGTTTTTTCCCCTTTAGATCAGTTTTTTTCGCTACAATTACCCAAGACAGTTTTGAAAGATATAAACGTCAAAAAGTCGTGGGTAAAAGGGTGTTATTCGTGGGGAAGAGATTTCGTGAATAATGGTTGAAGGACGGTTACGGTGAAGAGTGAAAAAAAAATCTTGTCGATGTGTTGGCAGGTAACTGGTTGACATGCACCTTTCTCTCTCGCCTAGTATAGGACGTACATGCAGGAAAAGAGAAAGAAGCAAAGGGTGTGGAACGTGAGAGACACACGAGGCGACGTACGAATGATGGGCTGTGCGAGAGCTTTTATACAAGGGTGATTTTATACAGAAGCATAGACCATGGTCAAACGGTCACAATTCCGAACGTGAAAAAAGCCTCTAAAGTATGGTCAATCTGTTTAAAATGCTGGACGTGTATATAGAGAGAAAAGAGGCCATGAATGGTAGATCGAAACAAGCCAAGAAAAAGAACGAAGAGAGCTGCGACATGAGCAAAAATTCGTACTACGAACGATCCCATCAGCGAAGTTCACGTGATGGCTGGTCATTTTGTATCCTCTCCACCGCACTATTATTCCGTTTTTATATTTTATTTTATTTTATTCTCCATATTTTTTAAACCTCCGTCGGTCGTGCTGAAAAAATTGATCGGACTCATCCAATTCACGAAAAATTTACAGTCGATTTGCGGAGTATTGAAACATTATACAGTCGAAACGCATATACAAACCTCAAAGTGGTATCTGAGCAATGAAAAATGAGACAGTACGAAATTTTTGCGACGTGAATTGAAGTCTTTAATAGCCATTTTTCTCTCAGATTGGCCGAGATTAAGTCAATTTGTTGAAATAGACATAAACTTTCTGAGACACTAACTGATTGCTGATAGCTAACCCACCTGTTCCTTATACGCCCTGTAGATTGGTTCTGCTGCATGGTTAAATTATTATTAGTGTGTCATGATCGGTGCAACATAAAAAAAATGATCAAACACTTTTTTCTCTGAAATTTCATGGTCTACCTGTCTTGCCAATCTCAGGCACTGTTTTTGGCAAACCCTTTATTACATCTGAATATATTTACCGAGTGATACATTAGCGCTTACGAGGACTCGCTTTGCCCGATTTCTACACGCAACGTTAATGCACTGTGTACATTCGTTACTCCAATTATCGGCGAAAACATAAATTATTAGCATCGCCATGTGAACCCTCCTGACACTTGTTTTACTATACAAATATATATATATATATATATATATATACATAAAGTTTGCATATACATGTATATAAATACATGTATATGCAAATATGTATTCTATATGCTCTTCTGCAAATGTCTATATTTCCAAGCGAGAGCATCGGTACTCGCGAACGTACCATGAGTAATCAGTAGTTACGATAATTATACGATGTCCTCCAGATTAAATTCATTCGTGAATATATACTGTTTAATTCTGCAATTAATTTAATTCAGAATCACCAAAATCATCCAGCACAAAAGTCAAATCAACAGAATCAAATTTTATTTCTTTTTCTTCGTTCATGTTTAATCAGAATAGAAAAATCAACGTCATTTCACAAATTACAAAAACAGTATAATATATTTTCCAAAATAACCGACTTTCTCTTCGGAGATTTTTTAAGTACCCTGAGAAAATCAGCTTTGAAAATAAATCGAAATATCGTTCTGTTATCGGGTACAAGAAAAGCAAAAAAAAATGACAAAAAAATACAAATAAATTGCGGTTTGTTTTCATAATAATGTAAGGCTAAACAATTTAAACTTTTTTACTCAAAAAATTTCGGGCATTTAACTTAAGGTATAACTAGTTGAACGTACAGAGGATTAGACATACAGTGAGACAACCGCATTTCCCCTTACAAATATATATGTATTGTGACGTAAAATTTTT
The DNA here is from genome assembly GCA_963989365.1 of Rhimphoctona megacephalus. Taxonomy (NCBI): domain Eukaryota; kingdom Metazoa; phylum Arthropoda; class Insecta; order Hymenoptera; family Ichneumonidae; genus Rhimphoctona; species Rhimphoctona megacephalus. The sequence goes on from OZ022420.1 coordinate 22,843,735, forward strand.
GAGCGAGTCACATTTAATAGAAAATTGGTCGAACTTCCCCGACCCTCCCGCTCAATGCTCCGGCCACAACAAAATCTCTTAGGACCGATTCCAGGAAAACAACAATTATTGCTACCGTTATTAATTATTTTTGATTTTTGTATTTTAATTCCGAGCTATACCGGGTCTAAGGGCTTACACACACTGATCCGATCAGCTGTATTGGCGTCTGAACGAGAACGAGAAAGATAAACAACTTCGGCCAATTACTGTCGTCGTCAGTGTATTTCGAGCAGGGCTCATACACTTGGCCATTTCCGTCTTCGATTTATCGCTGCCAATCTCTGAATCCCGCCCAACAACTATAATACTGGCTAACGAAATTATGAAGATTGAGGATTCTCGTCGTCGCGTGTCGCCTGTTACATTTTTGCCGTTACGATATTTCGTCCCATGTATTTCGTCTCCCGAAAATATTTTGTGAAATCAACAATCTCATAAAGAATGGCTCGTCCACGGAAAAATGTTAACATCAAAAGCTAGGAGTCTGAGACTAAAGTGTCGTTATCACTCAATTTCGAAAATCTCAGCTCCGTCTCACGCTTATTTAAATTCCTCTGTATGGAAACCTGTACATCGTATTCGGGAGACAATCGAGAATATTCGGTAATTAGAGTAGGGAGCGAGTTCGCTGTCCCGCCTGAGACTCATCATCGCGATTGTCATTAGATTTTCACGTGGCATTGAGCGCGACGGACGCCCGAGATTATCCTAAAAGTACGTAATTTTGCCTGACGCGATTCGTATGGTCGGTGAGCCCGTCCCGATATCTTTTGGCGTTTTCTTTAAAAAATAAAATAAAGTCTAGGCCTTTGTAGCGCTAGAGTTCGGCTCAATTGTTCAATTTAAAGGTCATGGCAACGGTTTAGCCTTTTTGCTATTTTGTGTCGTTCTTTTCCCGCGAAGCGATAAATGTTCCGACACGGGAAAGGAAAATAATGTGGCCGGTAGTGAAAATTTCATATTTTTGTCTGTGTATTAAAATAAATCATATATCGGTTCTGTAGGCATCGAGAAAGGAGCGCGAATTTTGGGAGTATTAGATAGTGTAGCGTGAGTGTGTGTGTGTGGCTGGGAGAATCACCGTTATTATGTGAAGTTCGAAAAGTGCGGCCAAGTAACCGATTATCGGGGGTTCGGTATTTTATTTTTTTTGTGTCTTTTAATACAACATCGATTCTCCCATGTCTTATAAAATTCTTCTCGCGAGTAGAACCGCAATGAGAATCGTAACGGACTCGGTTAATTTTATAATCGTGTGTATAGGATTCCCGGGGGCCGGTTTGAAATCCCGAACTTTAAATGCTCCGATGGTTTAAAATTCCTAATTTTAATGTTCCGAAACTGAAAGCTTCGTAAGGATCATGCCAGCGAAAGTCTACACAGTTGACTGTCAATGATGTAGAACGGTATGAGTAGCGATAGGAAAAGGATACAAATATGATTTCTTATACGAGATAATTTTCAGAAATCGTATGATCGAGATCAACGCTTTGTTTGAATGACCAGTAATTCGACTCACAAAACTCCGAATATGTAATATTAAACACGCCACAAATTACCGAAATTTTTATTCTAGTAAACGAACTATATCAGAAAGTTTAAATATAATAAAAGCTAATAAGAGATTCGTCAGGTTCCCGAAAGTTTTGGAATCCAAAAATCATATTTTCGATCATCCAGTTTGCGAAAACTCAAGTTTAGATAGTGTAAGATTCCGATATGGAACATTCAGAACGATCAAAATTTCGAAAACTCACACATAAAGCAGATAGTATGTAAGCCTGACGCGTTTAGATGGCAGCACCACTGCTCTATCGCATGGATTTTCGGAGTTTCGGTCTTCGGGAAAATTTTTTTCGGAGTTTTGATCTTTCAAAGTACTATTCTTTCGGAATTTTGATCTTTCTCGGTAGAATTTTTTCTGAGTATTGATCATCTTTCACGTTCTATTGTAAACATATAATATGAGGATGTTTACACCTATCGGATATTCCTATTTTCGGAACTTTTCTCTGTAGAAACTTTCGCCATTCAGGATCTTGAATATATAACTCTACATTTTTTCGGAACTATGGACTCTCTGATTATGAGAAGTTGATACATGTTTTACGTGCTATGTTTTCATGTTGACGCTTTATCGGTCGGATCCATGATTATTCTCATTTAATTTCGTAGTGGACTGTTATTTTCGGTTATACAATAATTCTGTTTACAAAATTTTGGAATTGTAAATTTCCAGGAGTATTGTGTTCTTGATAAATAAATTCGGAATTTTGAACGTTCTAATTTTTAAAGTTCGGAATTTCAACTCGCTCCCGATTCCGGTCGTGTGAGTGTGAGTATGAGTGTGATCGTGTTCAAGCTTCTCTCCCGATGACCGTTTGCGCGCGTATATTTTCTGACTTGTATCCCGCGAATGGTTCGTTCTTAATTTTCTCTGTTGTACCGACAATTAAAATTATAATTTTTTCCCCCCGAGATTCATCCCGTAATTAATGTGATTATTAAATAAATTGTTAAATTGGACAATCCGATTTCCATCTTGTTCTCAAATTTTTCCAACGTGCCTAACTCCGCCCATTCCGCTGCAGCAAGGTGGTCAACTTTCTGTCTTTTTCTCCCGTTAAGTCGCTTAGGCGACTGGCGCCCAAATTAATAAGATAATTTAACGTGGAGGAAGGGAGTGAATTTTGTGACAATCGCGGCTAGGAAAATTTACGTCACAGTATATATAAGTAATCTTGTATTAATATATAGCACACAGATTTTCTCGGATATCTAGCTCACGTGCGAGTAACAGGCTCGTGAATAATCGTGTGTGCCACTATACCTGCTTTTCCAGCTCTCTCTTCGTTCCTCTCCGTAATCGCTGACATTTGTAGAGGAATCCCACTCATTTTTCTCTGCCGGAAAATCCCAGTTTGTGCGGTATACCGAAATACAAGAGGGGGGGGGGGGGGGGGGGAGGTTGGAGGGAGAGGTAGAAATCACCCTTTGTGAATGGTCAATCTTCGGTGTTCTCTTGCATACCGAACTACCACAAGTCACCCTCTCGTTTATTTCATTCCAGAAGATGTTACGCTAAACAGGTTTACGTATATATACCTAATGTACCATAAAACAAATATACAAAATATCTATTTCAACAAATTGGCTTAATCTCGGCCAAGATTCATCACGTTATCGAATGGAATAATATACAAATAAATATAATTCAATATGTATGCATAGAATAAAATACAGATTAAATAAGCAAAGTTTAAAACGTGCAAATTCATTGAACGCGAGAAAATCATTGCGCATCGATAGTGCAGTGTCGAGTGGTCAACATCGAATAATCGATGGTTTCGACGACATTTTTCATTGCTATATACGTATATATGAATATTGGTGTCGCACCGCACCCGAAATCGCTACCAGGATTATCGATGAACGATCGTGCAAGAATTATGGTCCGGTTATTCGTACAGCAAGCGTACAAATTCTAGATATACATGCATAACCCTCTATATAAAAGTATATATATATATATATATATATACAATTCAAATCTCCAGAAAATCGTGTATGTATATAGATATTCATAAATATATATGGATATAGGATTTTATGTTGTTATATATATGCATATATGTACGTAAAATTCCATGTAATGCTCATAGCGAACTATGGGCTGTAACACGCTTGCTCTGGCAATCGCGATATCGGCTATTGGCTCTCGACAGCCATAGGAAATGCGTATAACGATGAAACGAGGGATGTCGAAC